>JAKKIA010000049.1:1205000-1687842 GCA_030763345.1 Mythimna separata
ATATGGAGTCGATATGGATAAAACATATATCCCTCTTGTGTTTCTTAAATACTCATAATTCGGTCTCTTTGTCACCGCAAGGTTGTGGAATAGACATTTTAAAGTGTGTTTATGTAATAACAAGCTTTACTGTGGCGGTTTCGACCAGGTTTATCCATACAAACATTTAGAACCCCGTTTCATCCCCTTATTTGGCTGGCCTATTATGTCCCAGTGCCGCCTCATCCCCTTAGTTGGCTGGTCTATTATGTCCCAGTGCTCCCTCATCCCTTTAGGAGGTGAGTTTTTAAAATCCTCATGTTCCGCGTTATTAAATGCATTTTTTAGATTGATATAGACTAGTACTTGACTGCGATCCCACCTAGTGGGAAGCAATAGTGGAATCGTTAATGGTGAAGCGCACTTGTCTTTTAAGAGCTTTGAACTTGGAGGGGCAAGTAAATTCCAGTCCTTCTATAAACGACGAGGCGAGGTACAATACTTGCAGAGTATTGCAATTAAGCCAGAATTTACAGGATTTTTGCGTTAGCTCACTTTCAAAGTGAGTCTGCAAAACATGCGCAGTCAGTCATGCACGTAAACTTAGCGTCAGAAACAAGCTCAACACAAAATTGAGAACAAAGAATAATAAAGAATTGTTTATTCGTTCCTGGGCTATCGGGGGAGCAACGCTCTCCTTCAATAAACACGCGCTATCTTGTGCATGTGATTACTACTAGTGCTACTCTTCACAATTTGTCATGTTTGTTTAATTGTTACTTGGGTGTAACCTAAAGCTGGAGAAGTTCCATCTCCAAGGACTCATCATCATCTTTTCAATCGAAGGAGGCTTATATCCACTGCTGGACATAGACCTCCCCTATGCATCACCACAACAACCGGTCCTATGCGTCTCGCATCCATCGGATTGCGTCCTTTATAGGTCATCCAGCCACCTTGTGGGAGGCCTTCCAATGCTGCGTCTTCCGGTACGTGGCCGCCACTCCAGAACCTTCCGTCTCCATCAACCATCAGATCTGTTCTACGAGCAATGTGCCCTGCCACTTAAGTTTGGTAATTCTTCAGGGTATGTCGGTAACCTTGGTTCTCTTGCGGATATCTTCATTTCATGATATGATCACGCAAAGAAACTCCGAGCATAGCCTTTTCCATTACCCTTCGGTTTTGCGTACTACGACCTAATCAAGAATTTATTTATATTTGTATAAAACAAGATAAATACGGTAATGGTTTAGAAGTTCTTAATAACGCGCAGTCAATAGTCAATACGATGGTAGCGTACGTGCTATCTAACATGCAGAATCATTCCAATATTCTCTATGAAGAATGAGTCTTCCATTAACAGACTTTACAAAAACTTTTCCATGTCATCATCTACCTAACCTTTTCCCAAATATGTTGGGGTCGGCTTCCAGTCAAGCCAGATTTAGCTGAGTATTTTACGAGGAGCAGCTGCTTACTAGACCTCCACAATCCATTAGCTGGGTTAACACGGTACTTCATGGCAAGAGTAGAGCCAGATTTTCTGGCTTCTGACTATCCGTAACGGCTGCCCATCTACAAATGACAGCCGGGACCTACGGCTTAACGTGCTATCCGAGGCAGCATCCATGCTACGGAGGAAACTCTATGTTAAGATGGTCACCTATCCACAGACCAAACTTGGCAAGCGTTGCTTAACCTTGAAGATCGACCCGTGCTGCTGTTATTATCTAGCCACGAGCTTTTCCATGTAAACCAGAGAATCGTTTATTACGGTAATTCCTTCGAACAACAGTCGTGGCAGGTATCGGCAGCATCTGACTAGTTTCATCAATTTTGCTAACATTTTTAAAGCGTGCAAGCGTGCTAGTCGTCACGTCAACCCAAACTTGATTCTTAACAAACGGCCGGACGGTGAGCTACCTATGGCGCGCCGCCTAAAAAGCTGCGCCTAGAGTGACCGGTAGTCTGTCAGCAACTCTTGATGCCCGGGGGTGTCTCCCGAGGGGAGCAGGGTGTGAGGCTTGTCTCCGATTGTTTTGAAAGCTGTAAATATTTATTACAGATGCTAGTAGGTTGGTTGATGGCTGAAACTCGCTCAAACAGCCCTGTTAATGTGCTTTACTGGTTGTTTGACAATCTCCATCTTTAAAGTTTTCAATAGTTCTGATAGTGTGACTTTATGTATATTTCTTGTAATTAGGGTCCTTATTTTGCTTCAACGGTGCGGTTCACGCTAATTCTACGCAATGCGGCTGTGCCCTATGTGCGTGCATACTCCTCGCTTTAGACACTATTAATATAAAACAAGTCATCGCACCGCAAGAGTTCGCATGAAAATAACAAAGAAACTGTACGAGACCGCTTTGCTTCGTTCATCGCAGCCCCGCATCCACGTGCGGGTTGGTCACGTAGGTAACCGGAATACAGTATAAATATTGTTTGTTACAATAGTGCCGCATCGCTTTGTGATCGCGTTGTGGCACTTACAAAGGACCCTTTTACTATTTTTGAAATTCCATGGCCAAAGAAAAGATGTATAGATTTTGTGATTCGATCGAGATTGTGGGAGTTAGTTACCACTAACTTGAACAGTATGAAAGAAAAAAATGTGTTGCACCGACTCCAAGCCTAATATGAGACGAGGGCAGGAAGAAGAAAACTATTTTTGTTTCTGTCACTTCTTATGGTTTACAATAAAGTTTATTCTATTCTATTCTGATGGGGATCAAACCTTTACTACAATATTATTTATTTTAAGTAAAGAAAATGCGTTTCTTGATGTTTATTATTTTGTAATGCACGTGACTCAGGGATTTCCCCGGACTCCACGTTTTCAAAACAGATGTTAACTAGTCTCGTGATACAATCAATGTTAGTGTTATAAAATTACCTAGGGAAGAATCATAGTAATTAATAATAAAAAAACGAAACTTTGTGATTGTGTGTATATGTTTCTAACTTCTTCACGTTCGAACAGCAAAACGGATTTCGTTGAAACTGGCCTACACAGGTAGACCATAGTCTGGAGTAGCACATTGTAATTTTTCTCTTAAGAGTATGATCCCTTAGGATAATTTTCTACTAGACTAGCGAAGGTAAAACTACAGACAACACCTAGTTTCTACTGCTACAGACATGTGCTTGCATACTGATACAGAAAAAAATCTGTACGGTTCATAATTTTAGCCACTAAAGCACCATCGCTTAACCCCTCGATACCCCAACATTTAACCCCGTCACCCCAATTATCTACGTACATTATTACCTCATAAATAGGGGGCACACCCCCCCAAACTTGTCAACCTTTCAATGGGATAATCTGAATCTACGGTGAAACAACACTTGCTAACTTTTGGGTATCTTCATATATCTCCAGTTTTATTATAGTTAATGCGTTTGCCTTTCAATAAGCTAGTAAAATGCATCATATTTCTCTCGTAACGCTAGATAGGAACTGGCGTGACGGAAAATATGAGGATGTGATATTCGTCACGCCCCAGTCGAGTCCTGAGCGTCCGCAATCTTAGGGCGATTTCTGGTCACAGTAAGCGCAAACAGCTAAGGTATTAAGTCCGCGTTTGTACCATTATGTTGCGTGAAGATTACATAAAAAAAAGCTTCAATTAAATGCGCTAAAATTAATTAAATAAATTTTTCATTTAAAATTAAGACTACCAACTTCAAAATGTCAAGAATACATAAACTTTAAATACTTACATTATTTACTTACTTCAAAATTAAAATAAATGAGATCATGTTATTTAATTTACCTGTTTCTTTTTACTTATGTTTATTTCAAGAATGTTTGCTGAATAGCTGCGCATTCGTATTGCCCACGGTTAGGCCTACTGTCCACGGACGCGTAGCTTTTAGAGGCGTGTTCATCATTATACCTGCGTTACGCTTGCATACACAACTACTGAACTCTATCGACGAAGCTGCAACGACACGACGTCTTGACATAGCTGCTTCGTCGACAGAGTTTCATAGTTTAGAATGTACCGTAGTACTAACACATTATTTTTCACGTTAAAATAAACCTAAAATCGCTTCTAAACAAGCATTTTTTGCCGTAACACTATTTTACTATTATTTCATTATTCCGGTTACATTTCTATATAATTTTTGGTCTGTTAATTATAACAAGATGATCACTTTTTTTCATGTGCAATATGATTAATAAATGTTACCGTTTAACAGGGGGCCCAAAAAAAATTGTCCCCTTTCACGCAGGACGTATACCAAGCGTATAACGAATACGCGTCTATGAAGGAACGGGTTGAACAGTAAATAACCATTTGCACAAAATTTTACGTAAGTAAACCATTCGTGGAAACTTTCGGACCTAGTAACAGCAGGATGTTTTGTTGCTCCAAATGGTTGACCTTAGAATTAGTCACATAATTACTTAGTAGTCTTTATCTGTTTACTTTATATTATCACCTACATAATTATATTTTGCATGTTACGACATATTTGTTAACACGACAACTAGACATAGCTAGTTAAATTAAATAGACTTTACACGTGGGAGTTTTATTAAGATAATTGAATTAAAAATTGATGTCTGAATCACAGGCTTCGTAAAAACATCGCATGCATCTCTGCCTCCAAATTGAAATGGAACTGGACAGGCCATATATCTGCTACAAGACGCAAAAAAATTTGGTGAAAGCAGCCACTGACTAGATCCTAAATATCAGGAACCAAGCAACTCGGTAAACCCAGGAGGAGATAGTATATATAGGAATCTATCTCGTAGCTAATTAAAGACAAAATAAGAGGAAATTATTATAAGTCAGACGTTACATGTGCCTAAAATGTAACTAGCATATAATAATAAGTCTAAATGCTAAGCAGGTTGGATATTTAGAAGAAACTTTAATTTATCATTATTACTTCACGCACGCGTTTCGTAATAATCTTACCTGACCGTAAGCGATGATTTGGTCGCCGATAGTCAGCTTACGTAGGTGTCACTGTTGGTTTTAAGATCCCTAGAAGGAAATTAAGACTAACAGGGGATTCCTCTTCTTAATTTACTTACGTAACTTAACTTGGCTCTACTGATGAGAGTCTGAAGTAAATAAATAATGCTTTTTGGATTGAAAAGGATCTCTCAACTGTGTCCTACGTGCGTAGTTGTCCTTCGAGCCGGATAGCTTACAAAATAATCAGTGTTGGCTGAATGCATCGTTACACGTATTTATCATTAAGCCCTTTACGATTTTGGAAAAAAATATACGAGTAAGAGGTCTAAATCACTAACACATAGATACATATACCTACTCGTATATCTACAAAAACTGAACCCTGTAGTTGGATAGTAACAGACTGTTATATAACATCACACTAATATTATAAAGGCGAAAGTTTGTGAGCGTGTATGGCACACAGGTAGAATAAATTATGTTATCCATATCCAGGGTAGTAGTAGGTTCCCTTGGAACGATTTTCTACATTGACACGGGCGAACTGTATTGTAGGTAGTTACTAGATAGTACTGGCGCCCTTTTTATGTAAACAATAGAGCATTCATTAACTTTACTATCTTTTTATTTACTCTTTCAAGTACATCCCGACGTTACTCTAGGTTTAATTCAATACAAATTGCTGATAAAAGTATCTGAACGACCCTTGTAAGACAAGTAATATTAACTCTAATTGTGGTTCGCCTTTGTATAGTTCTTTTTAATGCTACATAAAATTGTCATAAATAAATAGTCTTAGATAAATGTATGTACATACTGGTTTTTTTATAGGTGGGATTTATCATCCAATGACTTTTTTTTCATTTATTTATTTCTGGATTTATTCAAGTACAAGTACATTACAGTTTATGCAAATCATAAATTCATCGAGTTTCACCATGCATCGTTATCATCGACACAAAATGTCGCCTAGGTAAAACACAGAAAAAAAATATTACATTTTTTTTATTTATTTTTATTTACCCTAAACTAGTGCATGACTGCAATCCCACCTGATAGTAAGCAGTGATGCAATCGTTGATGGTGAGGCACACTAGTTTATTAAGAGCCTATTCACTCTAGTCTTGAAGATACCCAATATACATTCTAGATCAATAACATATATTCGAAGAGGGTATAAGTAAATAAGACGCAATATTGAAGGTGGACGAGCTTCTCTCACTCTAGGGTGGAGCAGGAGGGAATGTCAGGCTTTTACATATAAAAACCACCCCTGTGTCCAGTTGTCCTTTCCATTCTAGGACTACGGTTTCCCTTTAATTCCACAAGGCCCTAGCAACGTACTGAGTGAAGAATAAATAATATTATTATCATTCTCTTGACCTGATCCCAATGTATTTGTTGTATTTACTTTTCTTCTCTCTCCTTTCTGTTTATCATCATCTGCTTAGCCTTTTCCCAACTATATTGGGGTCGGCTTCCAGTCAAGCCGGATTCAGCTGAATACAGTATACAATACAATACCTCCACAACCCATTAACTGGGGTTACACGGTACTTCATGGCAAGACTGGAGTCAGATTGACTGGCTTCTGACTATCCGTAACGACTGCCAAAGATCTACAAATGACAGCCGGGACCTAAGGCTTAACGTGCCTTTTTGAGGCACGAAGGAAACTCGTTATGTTAAGATGGTCACCCATCCACAGACCAACCTTGGCAAGCGTTGCTTAACCTTGAAGATCGTTCCGTGCGGCTGTTATTATCTAGCCACGAGCTCCTCCTTTTCTTTCTTCTTCTGTACATATATTGGCTCGACACTGTAAAATACAAAGTAGATAACATAAATCATTCACCACCACGTGTAGGTATTTAACCCGGAGCTAAGTATTCATAATTTATGTTATAGAAATAAATATACAACTGTCGATAACTTGACTAGACATTATAGACCTTAGTAACTCAATAGATTATGCAGAAAATGGGTTTATTTTTTATTCTTTCAGTTGCCCTTTGCGTTCCACGGCACTCTTTCAAACCATTCCTCAGCTCAGGCAAGCATAGAAAGAAAGGAAACACGTTTATTCCTTTACACGTTTATTATATTTACATCGGCTCTCGTCAATCATACTGTCATTTTTTTAGGCGCGTTGAAAACGCGCTTACTACACCGGCCTGGTCTACCTGATGGAAAACTACCATTCATCATCATCAGTTCAGCCGAAATACGTTTTTTCACTTTTGGATATAGTAATGTTCCACGAGCGCCTCGAGGAATTGTCAGCAAAACCGTAGGGGGGGGGGGGGGCAGCAGAGTCTAAGTCTCTGCCCAGGGGCTCAAAAATGAAAGGCAAAGAAGGAACAAAGGTGTGGATTTTAGTCAGTTAAAGTCAGACATGCCCTCCCGCTCCGCCCAAGAGTGGGAGAAGTCATTCAGATGATCCTAACTAAAAATGCCCTTCGCATTGTCTTTTGGATGTTAAACCGAGCGTGGAACCCAATACAGAAATACGCTTGTACGATATGACTATATACAGAAAGCACAGTTAATAGAAATCTCTATTCCTAGACAGCACGTTTCGCCGAAAACTTTGTTGTTAAAAAACATTGTTTGTAGACATCTCGGTACATAGAAAGCACTGTTGACAGAAATCTCTGTTCATAGATAGCACTTCTTGCCGTAAACTTTTTCATAGAAACCACTGTTTCCAGATACCTTGGTTCACAGAAAGCGCCTCTGGAGAAAAAACTATTAATATTTATTATATTACTAAATTTCGCTTTTCTGCCTCTCTATCCATAAAAAAAGCACGTTTATTTCTTACAAATATGCCATTTTAATCAAAAAATGAAGCAAAACGAAAGCAATAGTATAGATGAAATTGAAAACAAAACAATCTGTTTAGCTTTATAATAGAAACAAAAAAGTACTCGATATAACTTAAAAAATATTGTTTTTACAGTAAACTTCAATATTATTAATTTTTCATGTGCAAAATATGAGCTAATCCACCTAAAAAGGCTAATAAGTCCATCTCACTTCTTTGAGACAAGTACTTTTGCATTCTGTTTTCGTATTCTCCAGAGGCGCTTTCTGTGAACCAAGGTATCTGGAAACAGTGGTTTCTATGAAAAAGTTTACGGCAAGAAGTGCTATCTATGAACAGAGATTTCTGTCAACAGTGCTTTCTATGTACCGAGATGTCTACAAACAATGTTTTTTAACAACAAAGTTTTCGGCGAAACGTGCTGTCTAGGAATAGAGATTTCTATTAACTGTGCTTTCTGTATATAGTCATATCGTACAAGCGTATTTCTGTATTGGGTTCCACGCTCTGTTAAACCAATTAAAACATTACTCTGCCGTCGTATATCTAAAATGCCGTTATCTGACAGGCGGGCTTTCGTTTTTAGACGCTAAAAATTCTATATCGATCTCCTTAAGCAGTATTTTTCTAATCCAAGTAAGAGTTATCCTGAGTAATCCTATCCTGTCCCTAGTAAGTTTTTTTCAATAGTTAAACCAAGTACCAAATAACAATTTTAATTGTCACTTACGGGATATCTTCCAGAACACAACACAACACACACCAAATAGTTGTAGCAAAATAAATTAATAAAATCGTCATTAAATTCCCTGATTCATACGTAATCGTACCTATGCTGTTTTTTGTGTGTAACTCAAAAAATGATTTTGTCAGATAACTGCATTTTAGATGTACGACGGCAGTACTATACCAACAACAATTTCTACCTGAGTATAGTATTCATCAAAACCTTGACCTCATACAAAACCCCATACAAACTATCGAAAAGATCTTCGTTGACAGTGTTATGTAACATATGTTTTGAATAATTTAGTTCCATATGGCAATGGTTTCTGTAACAAAAATTGTAAAACAACGCCTCTTTGTTTGATCAAGCAACGTGAAGATAGTTAAGCTTTTTTTCACAAAGTGACTTCTCCCGCTCTGAGGAGAGCGCCCTCCCGCTCCACCGATAGGGCGTGTCAGACTTTTATTGAATAAAACCGATGAAGGCAAAGAAGGAACCGGCACTTCAAAGGAATGTTAGCAAACCAAAGGGGCCCAGCAGGGTCAAGGCCTACTGGGGCCGTAGGTTGTGTGAAAGAGAACTCCGGGGCCCTAGAATGAAGGCAAAGTTCAAGGAACAGGAGTGGTTTTTAGTCAGAAAAAGTCTGACATGACCTCCCGCTCCACCCAGGGAGGGAGAAGTACCTAATTGGATAATGTTGAAAAAAATGAGTGAACATACATAAAAAAATTGCATACACCAGAATATAAATAATATATAAATATATATCCAGAATTAACACATATAACAGAACAAAGACTATCTGATCAAGTTAGAGCGATTATAAATAATTTATATATAGACATCAATAAGTTAGAAGAAATAAGAAACCAGGTAGCTATAGAATTACAAAATACCAACATCAATGCCGAAAATACTGAACAAACAAGTAGCGATCATTTAAATACACAATCGCAAATAGAGTCAGACCTATCTGGCAATAATGTAAACTCTTTTGACACACCCACAAACACCCTCACTACAAACGCGGCCGTAAATGACATAACTGGTACTGACATTGTTCTTGATTCGCTAGTAAGTATAGAAGACAATATTAATTTCTTGAACAATATAAATATCTCACAATCTGAGCCAATCAATCTTAATTCTATATCAGAAAGTAATACAGAAATTGAAGCCACATTTCAACAAGCCCAACTATATTTTAATGACACACAACCCACTAATAGACCATACATTCCCAAGCAGAAGACATCCAGAAAGTTTTCTGCAATAGTTAATTACATAAATTCGGTCATTCTTCCTAAACACGTTGATGGTGATACCCCGTTTATCAGATTGCAGACAATAATTTATTGTGCAGCATGGACGGCAGCTGTTTGCAACGGAGCAAAAATATCAAATTCAGTACAAAATGAACGCCACACATACAACAATAGAAAACCAAAATGGCAAATCAGGTTAGAAAAGAAAATTGAATATTTAAGAGTAAATATAGGTAGGCTGACACAATTCATTAACGGTAGTAGAAGTAAAAAATTAGTAGCAGCAGTCGAACAAATAAAATTAAAATATCAATTGCACGCTCAACACGAAAATTCAAATACACAAATAGAACACTTTTTGGATACATTAAAACAAAAATTAAGCGCAGCATCTAGTAGACTTAAAAGATACATAACATGCACCAATCGCAAAGTAGAAAATACAAAATTTAAAAGTAATGAAAAAATATATTATAGGAACCTTATTAATACCAGAGATGCCACTAACCAAAATCTAGATACACCTTCACCGGAAACACTACGACAATTTTGGGCCAACATATGGGAAAATCCAGTACAACATAATGATCATGCAGACTGGATCAGCGATGTAAGTACAGAAATTCCAGACATGGAATTTGACTTTATACCCATAGACACATTTATTTCAGTCATCAAGCGTACACACAACTGGAAATCGCCAGGCACCGATAACATCCACAACTACTGGTATAAAAAATACTCTTGCATTCATCCCTTCTTACATAACCATTTAAATACATTCATACAATCACCACATTTACTTCCAAAATACATAACACATGGAGTAACATATATGTTACCCAAAGATATAAATGATACCTCAAATCCGGCAAAATACCGACCAATTACTTGCTTGCAAACCCTGTACAAAATACTAACAGCCTGCGTAAGCGAAGTAGTATACGAACATTTGATAAAGAATAACATTTTAGCAGAACAGCAAAAGGGATGCCGAAAGCATAGCCAAGGCTGTAAAGAGCATCTAACCATTGATGCAATAGCTATGAACAGTGCCGTTGAAGGTAGGAAAGATATTCACACTATGTTTATCGATTATCAAAAGGCTTTCGATTCAGTACCACACAGTTGGTTATTACACGTCTTAAACTTATACAAAATTCACCCAACACTCAGGCAATTTTTAGAAACATCTATGCAAAACTGGCAAACTTTCCTTAAAATTAATTCATCTTCAACATCAGTTGCTACTGAACCGATCTCTATTAAACGTGGAATTTTTCAAGGAGACGCTCTAAGTCCTTTATGGTTTTGCATGGCACTAAATCCATTATCACACTTGCTAGATAAAACAGACGTTGGATTCACACTAGTAAACCATCATACGCAATATAAACTAACACACCTAATGTATATGGATGATATAAAGTTATATGCAGCAGACAAGGAAGCACTTTTCCAACTAGCTGATACAACTCAGCTATTTTCTGATGACATTTGTATGTCATTCGGAGTGGATAAGTGCAAAATCTTGTCGGTTGTGAAAGGCAAAATACAAAATAATAGATACACATTAGGATCCGGGGAATCAATCGAACCAATGGACGAACAGAGTACTTACAAATATTTAGGTTTTAAACAGTCCAGACAGATACAACAAAAACTTTCTAAGCAAGAACTGCTCAAAAAATTTTCACACCGCCTCAACCTTATATTAAAAAGTAACTTAAACTCTAGAAATACAATTAAAGCCATCAACACATTTGCAATACCTATTCTCACATACTCTTTCGGAATTATACAATGGTCAAAAACTGATATCAAGAAATTACAGCGCACTGTCCACGTACTCCTTACCAAGCATCGAAAACACCATCCAAAATCGTGCATACAACGACTTACACTGCCACGACCGGAAGGGGGTAGGGGACTTATAGACATCCAGAATTTACACAATAAACAGATACATTCACTTCGAGTGTACTTCCATTATAAATCAGAAAATTCATTACTACACAAACAGGTATCGGATATAGATAAAAAACTTACACCACTAAATCTTCAAAATAGGAATACACAAATTAATGAACACATTACAAGTACACAACAAAAAATCGCAGCATGGTCTGAAAAAGCTCTCCATGGAAGACACCAAGCCGACTTGAGCCAGCCACACGTCGATAAATTAAAGTCGAACGAATGGCTCAAACGAGGCGAATTGTTTCCAGAGACTGAGGGTTTCATGATAGCCATACAGGATCAAATAGTAGCCACTCGCAACTACCGTAAGTATATCATGAAAGACCAAAACCAGCCGACTGATTTGTGCAGACACTGCAACAGTGCCTCCGAAACCATCCAGCATATAACAGGAGCATGTAAATCGCTAGTTCAAACTGATTATAAGCACCGTCACGACCAAGTTGCTGCAATCATACACCAACATTTAGCACACAAATATAAACTTGTAAGTGAAATGATGCCATATTATAAATACACCCCAGAAACAATTTTAGAAAATAAGGACATCAAAATTTACTGGGACCGGACTATTATTACAGACAAAACAATCCACTACAACAGACCCGATATTACCGTTCACGACAAAACCAAAAAAACAGTATATTTAATAGACATAGCAATACCTAACTCACACAATGTTTTAGCCACAATATCTGAAAAACTCAGTAAGTACCAAGATCTCGCCATAGAGATTAAAACCCAGTGGAAAGCTAACACTGTTCATATTGTCCCAATTGTTCTTTCGTCTACTGGCATAGTACCAAAATCTCTCGCACAGAGCCTCAATACCCTACAGATTCCAGCTCAAAAACTCTACATGCTCCAAAAAGCCACCATCCTTAACACTTGTCGTATCACTAGAAAGTTCCTGACTTCTTCAACACTAACATCCACCTTTTCCATTTAAATCCCTCCTTACATACTTGGCCCCGGCCCGTGTGTATGGTTTATTAATCTCCCTCATACGGGAAGTACTATAAAGAAGTAAACAAATAATAATAATAATAATAAAGTTTATTCACAAAATAAGAGACAACCATACAGAAACTTAATTATATGGGTAGGTACATAAAATAGACAAGTTGTTGAAATTCATTTTTACAATTTGGCAAGTCTTATCTAGGTATATTAAGAATGTGAAGTGGCGTTATTTTAAAATACTTTGGTTGTCTTTGGACTGATTCACTCTATCCCCTCGTACTAGTGTAGAACTGTATCACGAGCGGATAGGGTTCCTCAACCTTATTACAACAGTTACACAAAGTTCCAGTTACAGCCACATAGATAATAAATCTCAATACTGTTTTATAAATAAGTTATATGAATGTAAATGTCTGTTTTGTTTTTATGTTTGGTTAAGAGTATGTGTGTATGTGTGTGTAAGTTTATGTATATGTTTTTATGTATGTTTGTTTGTGAGTGAATTTTTGTGTGTCTCATTTAAGTGCCCTGTTTACACCAATCTTTTCAGTAGATTTTCAGTTTTGTTGTAGTCTAGTGTTTTTAGATATTTCTCTAAAGTTTCTTTGCATGTTCGGCTATCTAGATTTTTCAATTTTAGATCTTTACTTACTGTATTGTAAAGGTTAGGGCCAAGATAATTATGAAATTTTTGTGCAAAGGATGTTCTGCATTTGGGTACGTTATAAACTATATCTAATCGCCGCCTTTTTGTAAAGTGCGGCCTTACTTTATGTTGAGCCATAACCTCATGTTTAATAAATAACTTTCGTACCGTGAGAACTTCCAGTTCAGAGTAAAGTAGGTCTGTCGGATAAGTGTACTTCTTACGAGAAATGACCTTGAGTACCATGCGTTGGGCTCTTTCGACAACCAACATAGTGGTTTTCGAAGTTCCTCCCCATACATTCAGACCATATATTAGTATAGACTGACATAGTGCTAAATAGATTCGTATTAGTAGCTTAATATCACATGCATTTCGATTAAAAAATTTTTAAAAGAAATTTTTTAAATAATTTCCTTAAATTATTTTTAAAGTCGGTTAAAACAAACTGAAATCATTTTGAACATATTACACTCACATGTGCATTTATTAAATTACATTTTGCAAACCTATACTTATTATTTGTTTTCAAATCAGAAAAGGATGCTGTCAATCCCCTTAACATAATCTTTAAGCCGACTTTACGACTTCCACGGGAAGATGGGGTGGCGTGGCAGGCAAATTGTGCTTGTTACTAAGTCTTACGAATGTGCCGTCAACGTTGAATTTGTTTATCTTTTTGCATGAAATCATGCAAGCAGCATATTTCAGCTTTGTTAAAGGTAAAATAGGTAAATACCTATTTTACGTTTAACCATATATGAATACACTTGGCCTCATCTAGTTTAAACTCATGAAAAAATTACATTTTTAAAAGTATTATTTTAAAACCTATTTGCAAAATTAATATTATGGTTTATCATCTACACTGTAAAGGAGCTTCCTAATGAAACATCCCTACTAAGAAAGATAAAATTTTGACCTTTTTGCTAACCAAATAAAATTAAAATTCATTTATTTCAGGTACATGACCCATAACAAAACTCTTTCACATTTTTAATAAAACATAAATAAAAAAAATAAAATATACTGTAAATAAATATTGTATATTATATAGTAAAATAAATAAATAAAACAATTCCATGAATTACCTAAAATCATAACAATATACTCGTACACTACACACCATACGTCCTGTTGATATGTTTTTTCCACAGCTAAATTGTATCTAATAGTTTATGAAATTATTGAAAAACGCTAATACTTCTGACTACGCTAAAACAGATACTTAAGAGTATGTACTCGTACTTCACACTACACTCATAATAATGGGTTTTACTGTCTTTTATTTTCTAAGTACACCAGTGAATTTATACGAAAATCGATTGCTGTTGAAAATCGCTCTCATTAGTACACTACATCCTTAATTTTATAATCCTTCACGCTTAAACGGCTAAACGGATTTGAATTAAATTTATCACACAAAAAACTCATGTCTTGGAATAGCACATAGGATACTTTATAATCCAAGAGTAGGTTTCCTTGAGGTATTTTTTTATCTTCGCGAAGCCGCTAGCAGAAGCTATTTTTTCAGTAATTTTTAAATTACGTACTAAATAATATATTTTAATTTTTAATAAAAACCATTTGTACGATGCAATTTATGTGATTGTATCGATAGATTTTAAAACAGTATTGAAAATTAATGTTAAAAAATAAGATACCGCGTAGTAGGCACAGTTATCCATATACGATACCCAGTCAAGAGATTGGCGGTGCTTACACAAATACCTCAAAAAAAATATTAATTCTAACATCTCCCGCGAAAGCTATCCTATAATCTACAATAGTACAATACCTATTGACCTATGACCGTAAATTTATCAACAACAAATATTCTTACTAGATTTTGTATCCACAATTTGGAGGCTCCTGATTGGTCGAGCCGAAACGTCTATAAAAAGGGGCGACGCGGGTGACTCCGACGCATTTACCTTCTGATCCAGGTTGCCGAGGGACGTATTATAGTAACAATATATAAGACTGATTTTATGTGTTACTTTAACCCCTCTCAAGATGGGGAAAAGTAGTATTAGCGTTTTAAGTGTTATTTTATTAGTTTCCGTTTTTTGGAAACCTACTTTTGCTGCTGGTGAGTGTGATTTTTTTTCGTATTTTTTGGTCCTTTTGTCCATTTTGTTGTTTAATTTTTCTCTTTTTTTTAAATTCAAATTAAGATCCATTGTGCTATATAAAAATTAAATATTTAAAAGTTCCCCGCATGTTTAAGGCATAAAAAAATATGCTTAAGAAAAAACCTCTAGAATTTTCTTTCTTTTTTCGGTTTTAGGAGACTATAGAATAATTCACGCTTTAAAATAGTATCTATCGTGATTACTTAAATATTAATTTATTACTATTACTTATAAGTTTAGATATTTTTCATAGAAATATCATGTGTAATTAAACCTGACTGTTATAATTTCCAAAAGCTAGGCGTTTCTAAAAAGCTGCGCTCTTTGGATTACCCACGAAATACTTCTCATCACATAATATTTTATTTATTTTATCAAATTTAGATAAATATAAGCCAAGTAGATTTTTAGAGCTATACTGACAAAATTGTATTTTTTTATATGTACAAACCTAGACAGATTTTTTCTGACAATTGGGACCTAGAACCTAGTTCTAGGTCCCAATTGTCCCACCTAAATGTAGATAAAATAATTTATATCCAACATTCAAAGCTGATAATTTTTGTCCTTACAGCATACCTTGATTAAGTGATTTTTTTATTAGAAAACTACATTAGCTTAAAACAGAATTGTTACAAAATATGACTACAACTAAGTTAGTAAAAGATCCATAATTATCATCACCATTTAGGCTAAAAGACGTCCTTTGCTTGACAAAGGCCTCCTCTAAGCATTTCAGAAATACCAGCCAACATAAAAGTAAAAACAAATCTAAAAGTTAAGTTCTGATAAAAACGAATCAATACAACGACCTACCTCGGTCCTTGTTCATACAATTAAGGCATAATTAATTAATTAGTATGAAAATATATAATTTAATATTGATAAAAGATTCTCTATTATCATGAGTCAGAAAGATAAGAGCCTGGGAATAATGACCAGTATTTAATATAAATAATATTTAATCAAATATCTGTTTTTTCTATTATAAACTGATAAAAACTTATCGTGGAACTAGTCAGTCGTAAAATCTTTATTAAGGAAGAAAACAAAGCAAAAGACGCTAAAAAAATAATAAAGATCATTGAATAAGTAAAACTTATAATAGATGTCACTGAAAATAAAAAAGAATTTGCACCAAATATCATAACTTTTAAACTAAACGATAGAACCAAAGATGAAGTACCCTGTTACCCCAGTTAATAGGTTGTGGAAGTCTGGTAGGCAGCCGCTCCTCGTAAAATAATGGTATTCAGCTAAATCCAGCTTGACTGGAAGCCGACCCCAATGTAGTTGGGAAAAAGGTAGGCAGATGATGATGATAGAACCAAAGATATTAAGACTGAACTCTGCCTACAAAACAACAGCTACCATTTCTCAGAAACTCTTAAAGATAGTGGAAGAAAAAAACACGAGCTGCCAAAAAAATTCCGCGTTAGGTACAATGGAGAACAAAGTATAGTTAACAACCGATAAGGTTAACAATTATTATTTGCTGCAAACATTGATACCGCTCATCTTTGACCTGAGATTGTGCTATCTCTTGCTCCAATGTCAGTAACGGGTATCAAGGCATAGGTATTTATATTGGAGTTAATTGTTACTGGTAACAACTTGTCTACGGTAATTTCTTCATTAAAATTTGTAGAATTTATACATAAATTATTGTCTTTTTCATCTTCTTCACCTAAACAAAGAATAGTATGATTTGAGCCTTCCTCATAATGCTACAAATCGTTAGGTTCTTTTACTCGTAAATTTACCTTTGGCAAAGTAAGATGTACTTTCTTTGTGTTATCAATATCACAAAGAAAATCCGGCAATATCAACATTATTCTATACTTCAAAAAACTTATACAAAAACACTTCGAAACTAACTTGTTAACAAGTTGCTTTCCACAAAAACTTAGTATCAACTTTCAGCATGTTTTATCACCAAAAAGCCTTGACAATGGCCGACTGTTCACCGATGATGAAATATCCATTTATATCACTATTAGTGATAACATTAGCGCTCTTTAGCTTAAAATTATCAGGACTGTGGTTATCTAAGTCATTGTTCTTTGTTATAACTGTGTAATTGATTGTGTGGTCTTTTGATACGTATGAGGAAAGATCACATCAGGTGAAGGTTGGTCTTTTGCAAGGTCTAAAGCAAACAATAGATAAGTTATAGAAACTGGAATCATATTTAGTGTAGGTGAAAATTGCATTGTAAAAGAAGAAGATAATCTTTGGGATAGTGAGGTCTATTAGAGTCTACACAAATAAATGGGCAAGGCATTTTTCTCACAAGAACAGATGGTCGATAAGGCTGAAAGTTTCTAGAGTGGAAAAGCTCCCAATAAGTGAATCCATAACCTGGGCCTCAAGTATGCTACTAGAATAGTATCAGAATTGTCGATCACTGGTTTCATAATTTTTGATTTTGTTAAGTTTGGTAGTCTACCAAAATGTAATGAAGCCAACGATCAAAAATTCTGATACTATTTTAATAGCAGACTTGAGGCCCTGGTGAGGAGGATGCCAGGCACAAAGGACGGTTCGTTGTGACGAGACTTGGTAAAGGCCTGTGTCCAACAGTGAACAAATTTCGGCTGAAATGATGATGATAATCATAACACACACAAGCAGAATTCTTTGTTCTTGATTGTGGTTCTAACTGCAGCAGGTATAGGTTAAAGTTCATCCATTTTACAAGAAAATATAACATCCTATGAATTCCTTTGTATCAATTTCCCGTGACCAGTTCATCAATTATACGCATCCCAGCTGTGTACGGATGTGTCAGTTTAGCGATCGCTCTTAGATTAACTGACGTTAAGAGCTTTGTTCCGTTGTCGGTGCATAACGGATCCGAATTCATGGTTCAGTATGACAATATTTGTTTCATGTTTCGGGAATATACATTTTGAATCTTATGGCTCCTTGTTTATAATAGTTATTTTTCAAGCATGGAAGACCATTCTTATTTCTGTAGAGTTAAGGTTATGGAGGAAATGTACTTCGTTGATGATAAGGAATTAACAATCAAAAGACTTGAATTTGTACCTTAGGATCAGGCCATTTCAAAGATTTCTATCCATTTGTTTTCTTTACCAAATTGGTTGCTTTATGAAGTTTTACACCATCAACAACTAAACAAGGCTCAAGGTCTAAAAAAGAACAATCCCGAAACCCAAATATGGGTCGTATATTATTTTAATTTAGAGGTCATTGTGGCTGGTCGCCAAACTCTGCTCCTGTCTTGTCCCCTCGGTGAGGCAAATTGGATAATCGCCTGTTTATCGAGGGAGCCTGCTTGATAGGGAGAGTGTTCCGCCGTTGGGAGGCAGACAGAGAGAAAAGCTTTCTAATTTAGAGTTTATTGAAATCATGGTCATGATCAATCATTTTAGGGACATCCACGAAAGGAAGGTCTTGAGGATTGAGTTCTTTTTTGAGATGTATATTATAACTATCTTTGTTAAAGATGTTGCAATGATAGAACATTTAAAAATTTATTATTGAATATCTTGCAACTATTAGAATCTATACACCTCTTAGATTCTTTTGGGTCTTTTTCTTCAGTAATACCTATCCTGACTTTGCAATAATCTATCAAGTCGAAGAAAATGTTTACTCCTTCATCGTAGACACTAATTATAATAATTAGTAATACCTCAGTACTTTCTTCCATGTCTAGATAGTGAGGAAGCCTTGAACTCACATATGGTCCACTATCATGTCTGAGTCATACAGTCTATGCGTGTATTGGTTCACATTGTGACCTCATTGATCCGGGATCTACTTTGTTGTCAACGTTCAACTTAATAGCGGAATTGTACCTTGAACTGACTGTTTACGCATCCTAGCTATTATTTATTTCTAAGATAGCATTGTGATCTCATTTCTCCAGTTTATCTAGCGACCTCCTGGTAGAAATTTCTCCACATTAGGTATCCATATTCTTTATGGCTATGTTAATGTTACATTGCGTTTTTTTGTTGAGATATTTTCCATGAAAAATCTCAAACTTATCTTTTTATTATTCACTAGCATCTGCTAGTAAATTTGCCTGTGTGGAATTAATACTTCTTCCTATGATAAATTGTAGTCTGTGTGATATTTCAGTCTACTTTTCTTTGAAATATATTACTTTAGAGTTTCCTCTAAATTAATTCATCCGTTTGAACGTAAAAGAGTAACAAACATATTCACCCCTGCAAAAACTTTCGTTTTTATAATACTACTGTCATATTTGTTTTTAAGAATATGATTATCAGATTTATTAAAGTACTGATTTCGTTTTGACAAAAAGTCACAAGATCTAACTCAAGTAACAGTATCTAAACGAAATCAAAATTATGCATGTTCATTTATGCAAATAAATAAGGATGCTTCTCTAAGGTTCCGCAGGTACAAAAGTAATGCAATATGTTCTTGGGACGCCCCAGTCTTCTTAATGCCAACATTGGAAATATTAATTGCTGCTTCATCTGATAACCACTCAGTAGTTGTTTTCAGTAAAAGACGGATATTTTTGTGTTATTTGTTGTTTACAATAAAATATTATTCAAAAATAGAGGAAAATACCCAATTAAAATCCGGCATCAAGTTATTGTTTGTTTAGATCTGATAAGTCATTTTTATAGTAATCAGTACCTATCACCTATGAACTTATATTATTATTTTTAAATCATTTTAATTCTAATCGATATTATATAATAGACTCGTGACCCTGCTTAATCATTATTATCAGATGACTTATTTATATTTTCATTATTTACTTTATTATGATTATTTAGGCTTTCGTGTATGCCCATCATTAAAGCTCTTCAGAACAAAGAGCTTATTGTCAATAAAGTTATCATTAAGTATTGATATATGTAGGGTAACGAGTTTATAATTATTCTTTACTGTTATAATTAAGTAAGTGACACAAATTGCTTTGTTTGTTTCAGATAAATGCTCTTTAGGATGCAAAGGATGTGAGTATACCATTTCTTTTCTTATCTTATTCTTCACGACTGTTTTGTTTACAATTAACTGGTCTTTTAAAGTTTTCTTCTGTTTTATTATTTATTTGACCATCACGTTCTTCTTCCAACCTGTCTGTACGTTTGTTTGCATCATCTACAAACTTGGCTTCTTCTTTGCTTTTGAACAAATCCTCTTCAATACTTTAGTTATTATTAGCTAACTTCTGCCATGCTCTGACTTTACTATTCCAACGGTGTTCCCTTTGGATACATAGGGCAGAACATATTCCCGGGATAAAAAGTATCCTATAGGATACTATCCATCTTCATCAGGCATGATGTTTAATGTTCCATGCCATTCAAGCATGTAGAAGTAGCAAACAGACATATTCATAAACTTTCACCTTTTGCAATATTAGTGTTATTTTCCCAGAGTCCACCAACATTTCATATCACAAATCTTAAAACCATTTCTGTATACTTATCCTATCTTCCTTCTTCCAGCCCCAACGACCCAATCGTTCCTGAACGGACATAAGTACAACTATGGCGTGGAGGGAGTGGTGACCGTCTACCTGACCGGAGCCTCGAACCAGGAGACCAGCGTCAAGCTGCTCGGTCAGGTGTCCGTGTCGTCCGTTGGCAACTGCGTGCATGAACTGGCTGTGCAGAACTTGGTCATCTCTGGCCCTGATGGCAAGGTTTGTGATCTTCTTCATTGTTGTTATATAAAAGGTCTTTACCAATGAAGTTGCCGTTTTTTGAAACGGGATACTTTGAATTGATTGTGAATTGTGATATCTTGACTTAGGATTAAAGATACATACGTTATTCCATTTCCATTATTTTATGATTTCTTTTGTTTTTGTGTAGGTACTTTTATTAATATCACAATTAAAATATGCCGTTTTAAAAACCAGTAATATCATAGGTAAACACGTATATCGAAAAACGGTTATCATCCAGAAGATTCGCACATCTTTCAGCGTATCAAAATACGTATCTTTACAAATAGTGTATTCGACAAGATTCACACCAAAGTAGCAAACCATACAAAATCACCCACAGTTGTTTTTTTTTGGAAGATTTATCTTAGAATAAAAGATCATGCTCATCACACAAACAATTGTTTTGAATGAAAGAAAAAACATGTTAAATAACACGGCACAGGGTCAAGAAGATGAGACTAATGATGACACCATTTCCTAACCATGATTCTCCGTTCCAGAAACACGCGAGCCCGCCCGGCATCGAGAAGCCCATCCGCTTCACGCTGCAGGACGGCCGCACCGGGCCCGAGATCTGCGCCGTGGAGGGCGACACCCGGCGGTCACTCAACATCAAGAGGGCTATCATCTCGCTGCTGCAGACAGAACAGAAGCCTTCCACTCAGGTAAGAGGACCTGAGGATCTTGATACTTGTTCTATTCATAATAAATCAATCTGATTGGCTGAAAGCTGAAATTCTTTTATTCATTCAGTCAGTGGGAAGGTAGACAGTCATTAAATGACTTCCTACCTTCTCCCACTCTAAAGCGGTGCGGGACTTTTACCGACTAAAACCATACTAAGTTCCTTTATTTTAGGTTTAGAATTTGTACCTTGGCAGCTTGGGTCAGTCGAATCTTATTCCTTGGGTAAATTAATTTGAAACTTGTTCCTGTTTATTTACCCAAGAAATAAGATTCTCCCATTCCACAATAGTTTTGGCAAAAGAAAGCCTTGTTACAAATCAATCAATCCTAGTCCCTAAAGTTTCGGCTGCGCGTTAATATGTCAGTCAATCAGTTCCCCATACAGATTTTGAAGATTTTGTATATACAGCATTTCTTACGTTAATTTCTACCTATAGGTCGACATCTTCGGAACATGCCCCACGGAAGTGTCCTCCTCGCAGGAGGGAAGCGCAGTGCTGGTGCACCGCAGCCGCGACCTCTCCCGCTGCGGCCATCGCGAGCAGGGCAAGAACGACCTGGTTACTGGAGTCTTCAACCCAAGTGCTGTAAGTACCCTGGAGGAAGAGCTAAAGATTTTTGTTAAAGCCATTTTTCTAATGTCTCTCTGATAAAGGCCGGACGGCCCACGCACAATGGTCCAACGGGACTAAGTGCGGAAACCAGAACGCAATAAATAGAGTAGATAGAATAGATGTCTCATGATAGTCTTCGTTCAAAGTTTTTGTCGAAGACCATAGCAAACCAATCTTGCACAATACATAAAAAATTGGTCTTTATAATAATAATGATCCTTTTCTTAACTAATGAGTATACCTACTTCATCTTCTTCTTTAAGCTTCCATCAACCATTGGCAGATCAAAATCTGTGTCTGTTAGCGTATTATAGTAAATACTGTGAGATTATAAGCCATCTTGCTAGATTGTAAATTATCGAAAGATTGTGAACCGTAACATACTACATACAATTAAACAATTTCATTGAGATAGATTGTAATCTGCCGAAAAATAATCGCGAGTTAGATTACAATCTAACGGTATTTACAATTTTACGGTGACATATCAAAAAAGTTCCAAGAGGTGAGAACCTCTGCAAAAAAATTCTTCTTAACTTGTCTAATGTACCTTCTTCTTCCACCAGGACATCAAGGACACCCAAATCTTGCAGTCCTCGATGAACGTGGAGACCAAGGTGAACAACGGCGTGCCGGAGAAGGTGGCTGCCACCGAGGAGTACCTCTACCGCCCCTTCTCTGTGGGCGAGAACGGCGCCCGCGCCAAGGTGCACACCAAGCTGACCCTGACTGGCAAGGCGAGGGCTGCCAACAACCCCAGTGAGTATTGAAGATATAAAACTGGTAGAATTGTAAAACTTGACTCAAAGATTTCTTTTTTTTGTTTTTTTATGAGCCTATTCTGTCCCACACCTGGGCAAAGGACTCCCTCCATGCCTTCCATCTTTCGCGAGCCCGCGCTTCCTCTTGCCAGTTCTGGTGGAATCTGTCCAATTCCAACCAAAGATGGCTTATGCCCGTTTTCACCAACAGCCCCTAAAATGTAAGTGTCTCTTAAGCCAATTTAATCAAGGTTTTTGCGTATTATTAGGTTATTATTTTGAATTAAAGTATGAAATCGAACACGTAAGTTTAAAGTTTTCATATTTTAATTCAGAATAATAACTTAAAAATATGTAAAAACTGTGATTAAATTGGCTTAAGAGACACTTAAATTTTAGGGGCTGTTGGTGAAAACGGGCATTAGGCTATCAAAATTATAAGATACTAAATTTTGCCAACAACTTCGTTCGCTTGAATGTAATATATTAAAGTAGACGCGAAGTCAGATAAAATGGAACCTATATCCATCCTTGGGATTCCAGCTTATTTTGTAACTGAATGTATTTCTGTGAAAGCAACATGTCTGTCTGCTACCCTTCGACGGCTAAACTACTGAATTGATCTTCATGAAATTTGGTACGAAGTTAGCTTGGACCCTAAGAAAGGACATAAACTATTTTTTATTAGGTTTCGACTTCATGGCCACAACCATCATTGACGTGAACGAAATCGCGGACAAAAGCTAATGTTAAATATTTAAATTGCACTAAAACCAGACTTCCATCATTGTCATAACGAAAAAAACCAACATGTCTTCAATCCCCTAAACCACGACCTTCCTCCACCAGCTCACTGCACGGAGACCCGCACCATCATCTTCGAGAACCCGCACGGCGTCACCATGAACCAGAACAACATGCAGTCAGCTCTCAACGCCGTCAAGGACACCGCCAAGGCCGTGGCTACTGAGGCCAGCTCCAAGTCCGCCGGCAGCTTCGCGCAGCTCGTCAGGGTAAGTCTTCTGATGCTATAAGAAGCAGTAACCCTCATGGCGTCACCATGAACCAGAACAACATGCAGTCAGCTCTCAACGCCGTCAAGGACACCGCCAAGGCCGTGGCTACTGAGGCCAGCTCCAAGTCCGCCGGCAGCTTCGCACAGCTCGTCAGGGTAAGGATCCTCAGATTAAAAAAAAGTAGGAATGATCCAATAGATCATCATCACCTACCTAGCCTTTTCCCAACTATATTGGGGTCGGCTTCCAGTCAAGCCGGATTTAGCTGAATACCAGTATTTTACGAGGAGCGGCTGCCTACCAGACCTCCACAACCCATTAACTGGGGTAACACGGTACTTCATGGCAACACTGCCACTGGAGTCAGATTTACTGGCTTCTGACTATCCGTAACGACTGCCAAAGATCTAAAAATGACAGCCGGAACCTCTACGGATTAACGTACTTTCCGAGGCATGAAGGAAACTCGGTATATTAAGATGGTCACCCCTCCACAAACCAATCTTGGCAAGTGTTGCTTAACCTTGAAGATCGACCCGTGCGGCTGTTATTATCTAGCCACGAGCTTCTCAAGGAATTTTTCAATAGATAAGATCTCTTTTTCTACATAAATCGAAACGAAGCTCGTTACGCTTCCAGACATTAGGCCGAAAAATAAGTAAAACTACAACCAACACATTTCTTTTTCTTTTAAATTTTTCCAAAGTATGGCTGGTAAATATACCAGCTGCATCCAGTTTGGCTACAAAACGACCCCAACGAATAGAGAAATGGCTAGGCTGATTGTATAGTGACACGAAATACTTTGCAATCGTTGTTTACGTTTTCTTTATATTGTACATCCTATATTTGTTTGTCACTAACAAATATGGAATGTTTCAGATCTTACGTACATGCACCAAGGCTGACCTCATGACCGTCTACAGCCACGTCAAGGGAAACAACGTTGAGAAGTAAGTTATTATATCTTTACAACAACAACACAATACTACAAGTAAAAGAACAACAGCAAAACACACGGTAGATACAATACTTGGGTCGTTGGGATCTTTGGACCGGGACTGCAGTCCTAACTTCCACCTATAAAATATACATATTTTTCAAACATTTTAATATCAAAACCATTCCAAATCATCACAAAAGAAACTACAGTAAAAATTCAAAATCCTTTATTAATTGTTCTATGATTTCACTAACTTCTATTTCATGAAATCCAAAACAACAAATGCCTCTAACTAACTCCACCCTCTTCCCCACCAGGCGCGTATTCCTGGACGGTCTGATCCGCGCCGGCACGGGCTACAGCATCGAGGCGTCCATCCAGCTCCTCAAGAGCAAGGAGCTGGGTCCCCTGGAGCAGAGGCTGGTCTTCTTCTCGCTCAGCAACGCCAGGCACGCCAACAATGACGCTTTGAAGGCTGCTGCTGTAAGTGTTACACTTTATTGAGATAGTTCATGGTAGAAAAACTGTTTGGTTAATGGTAGGAAAACTGTTTGGCTTATGGTAGAAAAACTGTTTGGTTTCATGGTAGAAAAACTGTTTGGTTTCATGGTAGGAAAATTGTTTGGTTCATGGTAGAAAAACTGTTTGGTTCATGGTAGAAAAACAAAAAGTAACAATCAAAAAAAAATTGCTTAAAAGATTTAATCTATGCTCTATAAATTCATGAGCTCAAAGTACAATACAGTCAATTGGGTGTCAATTAATATATTGACTAGATATAATGACTACCGTGTTTTATAAAAACATAAATAAATAAAAAACCTTCTAATAACCATAGGTTATTTCATACCTCGCTCACACTCATTCTTGCATACAAATACACTTACACTTAACCCATATATACGTCCACACTTTTACCAACAGCCACACACACACACACATACACTTAGAACTGTTAAACACTATTTTTTATTATTATTTTTTTTTCTCTTTTTGTTTCACCAAAGTCATAAAATATTATTTTAAATCTTGCTACATCAAAAATTATTTTGCCCTGGATTAAGCTTACATTGTTTTTGTATATATTTTTGCATTTTTTAATTTCTTCACTATTACATTGTGTCCTATCCGGTAATATTGTACTTTTTTATACTTATGTGCAATTTCGAAGGAACACTGACTTCTAAGATACAGGTAATTCCTAGTTTAGAAGTCAGGGTCTTTTTGCTCCAGCCCAGTTAGCTATTGTGCCTTAAAAATGTAATATTTTGTGTATATTTTTGGAAAATAAAAATTTATTATTATTATTATTATTATTATAATTGAGATTAAATTTGCAATACCCATGAAATATCCTAATAATATTGGAACTAGTCAAAGCTGGGTTCCTCTAAAAAAACTTCATTGATAGTAACTGAACGGCTCATCAGAACCACTGATCTCCCAAACAGAAGACTACCAAACATCCTCTTTACATTAAATTCTAACGACCCCTCTCCTCCTTAGGGTCTCCTGGACCTGCCGAACCTCCCCAGAGAAGTGTACCTCGGAGTGGGAGCCCTCGCTGGTGCCTACTGCAGGGAACACGAGTGCCACCACACCAGGAACGACGGCGTCGTCGCGCTCAGCAACAAGCTCGCTGCCAAGCTGCAGTTCTGTCGGCCGAAGACCAAGGTTGACGAGGACAATGTAAGTAGGAAAGGGTTTTTGAGTTACTACACTCAAATGTACAAATCGTCTTAGAAATACTTTCAATGTGCGTGTTCATGTAATATTCATCATCATCAGATTCATATTAAAATGTAAAATTTCCTGCTGAAGTCTATCTTGTGATAATACAACCTTGGGTTCTTCTAGTCAAAGGATAGTGGAACACGCTGTTCTAAAATGAATCTGAAATAGGTTACTTTTTGGTGATCGACGCCACCTCTTGGTGATGATGAGGCCACCGATGGAATCATTGACCATATTATCACTTGTGAGATGTTGGTGAATCGTAAGGCTATCGGAAAAAAAAAACTGTAACATATATACACCGTGTGTCAGACAAGCACAAGAGAATACGATGGATCCAGGATATGACTCTGGACCCCCCAGTCGTAGAATTTTTCCTAGGCAATTTACTATTTTCTGACACACGGTGTATAATGTGACTCTCTTGATCCAGCCTGATGTCTAATTACCATTGTAATTCCCCGTGCTTTACTGTGTTACAGTATTGGTAGCCTATTCATGATATTTCATGGTCCTAAAAATACACACTTTATAACCCCACATAATATTTTCTGTGTTACTTTAGAATATATCTTCTAATTCCTTTCTCACCACCAGGTCGTAGCAGTACTCAAGGGCATCCGCAACATCCGTCACCTGGAAGACTCGCTGGTAGACAAGCTGGTGAAGTGCGTGCAGGACGCCAGCGTCAAGGCCAGGGTGAAGGCCGCCGCGCTGGAAGCCTTCCAGGCCGATCCCTGCTCTAGCAAGGTAAGAGGAACGGAAATGGTAGAAGAGAACAATGTTTTAAAAGCAGATGAATCTTTTGGATTGAAAATAATATTTTTCTGAAGGCTAAAGGAACTTATTTTTCCAACGATAACAAAATTAGTAAAAATTGAATTACACAACAACAATACAATTACAATTTGTAAAAATTGGAATTGTATTCTTATAAATTCGCACCGCAATGCCTTAAGTAATACTCATAACCATATGTTTCATGTACAGATTTTAATAAAAAAAAAAACACCAAAAGTACATACATAATTAAACAAATGTGTAATTGAACTTACTGGGCGTACCAACAAACAGATAAGCTTTAATACAATTTTGACTACACAGGCCAGTTTCTACAACACCTTGTAAAACTATATGAGTATTACTAACTACAAACACACCATTTTACAACTCAACAACAAGCCCTGCATTCCTATAAAGTCTCTTTCTTACTTCATAAGTTTCTATCTTTTCTCCTTCTTTGTCTTCACCAACATGATCACCACCAGCACCCCCACTAACGCCAATCTTCCCCACAGCTGAAGAAAGCCGCTCTGGACACGATGAAGAACCGTCAGCTGGACTCGGAGATCCGCATCAAGGCGTACCTCGCCGTCGTCTCCTGTCCCTGCGCGCAGTCCGCCACTGAGATCAAGAACCTGTTGGACACTGAGCCTGTTCACCAAGGTAATGAATAATGTGTATATATAATGTCACGGTTTTGATCCCCGGAAAGGATAGGTAGAGGTATATTTATGCCTGTATTTCTCTCTTTCAATTATTGCTAGTTCATTTGACAATTTTACAATCTATAAAACAAAATATATAACTAAGATTCTAAGTCACTCATAATAATTATTATGATCTAAAAGAGTGTCCATAAAACTTCCTGCAAGTTCTTCTCTATAGAGATCTGCGCTTTGAAACGTGCAATTAAGCTTCACTTTTTCTTTGACTGATCGACAAATTGACAAAAACGTGCCTATTAATGATCTATTTGAGATGAAGTTTCTAATTTTTTATTTTTGGCAACTTTTTAATTAACTATTTAATCTTCCACCTTCTAGTGGGCAACTTCATCTCGACGTCGCTCCGCAACATCCGCGCGTCGTCCAACCACGACAAGCAGCTCGCGCGCCAGCACTACGGCCTCATCCGCACGCCCAGCAAGTTCAACAATGACGTCAGGTAACAACTACACTCCATCTTCACTACATAGTATAAAACAAAGTCGCTTTCTCTGTCCCTATATCTCTATGTATGCTTCAATCTTAAAAAATACGGAACCGAATTTAACCTATCAATACCCGCGAAACGAGACATAATAGTAAAACAATAACAGCGCGGTCCAATGAGACCGCTCGGGGATTCATGAATTAATGCGGTTTTTTTTAATAGCCACAGTGATTCAAACGAAAGGATTATATATTTACATGCATTATTATGCATGTAAATATATAATCCTAAGTAGAGTAACACTGATTAATTTGCACCCGTGCGAAGCCGGGGCGGGTCGCTAGTCTATACTTCTATACTAATATTATAAAGAGGTAAAATTTGTAAGTTTGTATGTAGGGGGTAATCTCTGGAACTACTGGTCCGATTTGAAAAATTCTTTCAGTGTTAGATAGCCCATTTATCGAGAAATGCTATAGGCTATATACCATCACGCTACGACCCACGGGAGCGGAGCAGTAACGAAAAATGCGGGTGAAACCGCAGGGGACAGCTAGTAATATTATAAAGAGGTAAAATTTGTAAGTTTGTAGGTTTGTATGTAGGGGGTAATCTCTGAAACTACTGGTCTGATTTGAAAAGTTATTTTGGTGTTAGATAGTCCATGTATCGAGGAATGCTATAGGCTATATACCTTTACGCTAGGGCCCACGGGAGCGGAGCAGTAACGAAAAATGCGGGTAAAACCGCAGGGGACAACTAGTCTACAATAAAACACCTCCTAACTATTCTAGCGTGCTCCATCGTTGACCACATCAACGTTTACGAGCAGATGAGATGCAGTTAACCATTAGTCCATCAAGATGAATCGGCCACTGTATCTTTATATTTCAACTAGTTTGCAGTAACTTTGCCCGCGTGAACTACATATTTACAGCCAATTAGAAACAGGGAAAGATCGGTTAATATTAGTAAAATAGTTTTCAACATCGGTTTAGAAGTTACCCTCTAAATGAAATAGATACAAACTTATAAAGTTTACCTGTTTATAATATTGATTTAGATTGCTCTATAACAATCTTTTTGTAAGCCTATTTTTAATAATAAAACTAATTTCTATCTTCCTTAGAAAATACTCGTTCTCCGAAGAAGAATCGTTCGACATCGACGCCCTGGGCGTTGGCGGCACAGTGGAGAAGAATGTCATCTACTCTCAGGACTCCTTCCTTCCCCGGTCTGTCAACCTGAACCTGACTGCCGAGGTCTTCGGACGCAGCATGAACGTTCTTGAGGTTCGTATTGGTTCTTCAATAGTTGCTTTTGGTTTTCGCAGTCTAGTTTTGCCTTTAGCCTGATCGTTGTCCAAATTTTGCACAAAGTTTTTGGCCATAATGGTTTTTTGGAGTTAAAATACGTTGTTAAAAGTGTTTTTGGTCGCAAAATTAAACCATAAAGTAACAGAGGCAGTATGACATTTAACTGCACCTTACAATTTATCAGAATGAAAGAAAAATTGTTTATTTGGCACGCAATATAAAAACAATATTTAGAAAACTTATGACATAAAAGAAACCCTGGCACGATGTTTGTCTTATGGTTGTGCCAAATAAGTCCAGTTCAGCAAAATTGTTAGATAACTACATGGTGATCAGCCTACATTATTTACCTTATTAGTTTTTTCGCGATACGATGCATATCTTCCCAATGTATTATAGTATTGTTATTTTTTATGGTATGCGCCTTATTTGACGCACATAAACTCTCTTCTTTCTTTCTTCATTGTTTTTGTTATTTATATACTTTATTATTTTCTTTTATCTCCACCATCATCATACCAACTCTTCAATACTAACCCCTCCTCCTCCACCAGTTCGGCGGCCGTCAAGGCAACTTGGACCGCGTGGCGGAGCACCTGTTCGGGCCGAAGAGCTTCCTCCGCAGCGAGGATCCTCAGAGCCTGTACAAGAAGTACGCCGAGAAGTTCCACCAGTACAAGGAGAAGGTCGAGGGAGGCTTCCACAGAGGACGCCGCTCCGTCAAGAGTGATGTCGACAGCTTCGACAAGACCGTAAGTGTTTTTTATGTACTTTAGGAATTTTTATTTAAGTCGGCTGAAGAAAAACTAGCCTCTTGTAGTTTGTGGTCCAGATATATATCATGAGCAATATAAAATATCTTCCATCGCTCCTGCCTGATCGTTAGTATGTATTCGATAGGACTTAAAATCAATTATCGGGCAGTTGCCTGGACCATTAACAGCTGCTTGGTTGGAGGATTCTTTCTTTTCAACGGAGGTATTTGAGATTTCACACCCTGTTCCACATATTATCCAAAAGTATCTTATCTAGTAAACTCCCACTACAGATTTTTACATGTTTTTGTCTTCATAGTTCACGCAGTACTTATTCTATTTCCATTTATCTAAATAAACCTTCACTTCCATAACATTCAACCCCACTGTTCCCCCCTACAGCTGAAAGCCGAAGCCGCCCCCTTCAACAACGAGCTGGACCTGGACCTGTACGTCAAACTCTTCGGCACCGACGCCGTGTTCCTGTCGCTCGGAGACGACAAGGGCTTCGACTTCGACAAGGTCGTCGACCAGTTCATGCAGTACGTGAACAAGGGCATGAACGATGTTAAGCACTTCCAGGTAAGAAAGAACTTCTCTCTTTTAGAGCTCTCCTCTTCATTTTAGGTTCTGGTATAGTCTGTACCGTATGTTAAAGACTGTTATTTAATCCGTGAGACTAAATTGACACGAGCAAATGTTAAACTAACAATATTATTGATGCCAGTTCTTTTGTGTTGTAACAAGTGTAATGACCCATGTAATGTCATTATAGTCTCGGAGAATAAAAAACAGAATTTACCTGATCCATCTTAGAAATATAAAGGGAAAAATGTGGTTCAGACAATAAGAAGCACAGACTACATTGTGGGTCATGGATGCATAGGTTCCTTGTGAGAGAGCCAGCCACGCATTGAACCTAACATTACCCAGAGTTAGCCACTATCTATTTCAAATAATGAATTTAGACTTTACTATAATTCTTCCTTTCTCACAGACATAATTTCTGTCCAACGATTGTTATTAACATTACTTAATTCCTCTTTGCAGCAAGAACTTCGCGCGCACATGCTATTCCTTGACGCTGAACTCGCATACCCCACATCCACCGGTCTCCCTCTCAAACTGGACCTGGTAGGAGCCGCCACCGCCCGCCTGGAGGTCGCCACCAACGTGGACATCCGCCAGTGCCTCAGCAGCCCCAAAGATGCCAAGGTCGACTTCAAACTCGTCCCCAGCACTGACGTGGAAGTCACTGGAGCTCTCCTAATCGACGCTGATGCCATCGCTGCTGGTCTCAAGGTCATCGTCAACCTGCACAGTTCTACCGGCGCTCATGTTATCGCTAAAGTCCTTGAGAACGGACGTGGTTTCGACCTCCAAGTTGGACTTCCCGTTGACAAGCAAGAGGTTGTCACCGCCTCCAATGACCTGGTCTACTTCTTCGCTGAGAAGGGACAACCAGAGAAACACACTGCGGTCAAGATGGATAATGTTGTGAAGGAGAACACTGGCTGCTTCGACCAGGCTGCTGACTTCCTCGGACTTACCGTCTGCGGAGAGATGACCGTGCCTTTCACAGTCTCCGGTAAATATATTACTATTATTATTATTTATTTTAATCACATATGATTTATTCTTAACAAATACATGACTTACTTGACTTAAAATCCTATGTCCCCTAGCTGGGGCAGAGGGCGTCGACAGTAGACACCCATCGCGACCGGTCTTGCGCCTTTCGCTTGACCTCGCTCCACGTCAGTCCGATGGCCTTTGCTTCAGCTAACACGGTTCGTCGCCAGGTCTGTCGAGGACGGCCACGCTTCCTTTTTCCTTGGGGATTCCAATCCAGCGCCTGTTTAGGTATATGATCGGGATCCCTCCTAAGCGTGTGACCAATCCAACCCCACTTGCGACGTTTGATCTGGTGGTCGATCGAGCTTTCGTGACATTTTTCCAACAGTTCCACGTTAGAGATGGTCTCGGGCCAGTAAATCCCGAGGATACGACGGAGACATCGGTTCACGAAAACCTGAATTTGGCGTGAGATCTCTTTTGTCACCTTCCACGTTTCGCACCCGTAAAGCAGCACGGATTTGACGTTGGACCTGAAGATTTTTAATTTAACCCTTCGGGTCAATTTCCGCGATTGCCAAACCGGCCTCAGCTGTGCGAAGGTACCACGCGCTTTGGCTATTCGTGAGGCGACGTCTTCCTCAGTCCCACCAGTTTCCGCCACGACACTTCCGAGGTACGTGAATCTCTGAACGCGTTCCACCGCCTCGGTGCCGATCAGCAACGGTGCAGAATTGATCACTCCTGAACGCATTTCTTGGGTCTTCCGTGTATTGATTTTAAGACCAGTTTTCGCTGCCTCCTCACGAAGGTCGTTTAATTTTGCTTGCATGTCGGCGTGTGTGTGACTAAGCAGGCATAGGTCATCGGCGTAGTCCAAGTCTTCTAAAACGCTGGACAATCCCCACTCTATGCCGCGGCGTCTCTCCTCGAAGATGCGAAGCAAAATTCCGTCAAGAACGACTATAAAGAGAAGAGGCGAGAGGAGGCAACCCTGGCGAACACCCGCGTGCACTGCGATGTCTTCCGAGATGAGACCATCGTGAACCACTTTGCAAAAAACAAATACATACAAAAATATATATATATGAAAAATAGAAATCCACCGATGGCAGGAGAAAGATACAAGCTACCGGTGGTAAGGACTCCAGAAACAGGAACTACCTCACAATACGAGCCGTATTAAGGAGTACTGCATTTATTATTATTATTCTCTGTTTTATTAGACCTGCTATAAATCCAATGTAAACTACTTTATTACTTTACCTTGTACTAAAACCACTATTTCCCTCACAGGACCTGATGCCCAGGCTTCCATCAACAAGTACCTCTCGAGCTACCCTCTGGCTGGCAAGACCAAGCTCCGCGTGATGCTGGAGAAGCAGAACCTGAGAGGATACCACGTCAAGGGTGTCCTCCGCGACGACGAAGGTGCCGGCAGGAAGACCTTCGAACTGCTGTTTGATGCTGAAGGTAAAGATCTAAATGCTTTTGACCTTGAAAAACCAATTATGAATAGCACAGCACAGCATCAGCCTTATATTGTTCCCACTGCTGGGACTCAGCCCTCCTCTATAGGAGAGGGAGTAGAATAGGAAAGAATTATAAATTAGGAAGAGAAATTCACTGATCAAGCAGAAAATCATTCTTCTTTCTTTCTTTTTTTCTTTCTTTTCACTCACTAAAACCTTTGTTTTTCTTAGGTGCCAAATACGGCCGCGCCCAATTCAACGGTGAATTCGTGAACAACAACAACGAGATCGGAGCCCAACTGTCCCTGAACTCCCCCCTGAAGGTCGTCTCCGGCCAGGCTTCCTTCTACCGCAAGCCCACCGAAGTGTCCGTCGTCGTCAAGGGCAAGTACGACGACAACGAACTGTACGGCAAAGTTGGCTTCACCGTCCAGGGAGGAGGCAACCGCAAGGTCTACAAACCTGTCGCCGAGTTCCAAATGCCAGGAGAAAAGGAAAAACACAGCGTACAAGTCTCCGGACAAGTTGTTGAAGAAACCGGTGGCGGAAAGACCAAATACTCCATCGAAAACGTGAAACTGAGCTTACCCAGTGTAAAGGAACCAGTCTGCATCGATGGACATGTCACCACTGCTGAAAAGGACATTGAATTCGACACCACTGTTAAAGACTTGGCTTCTCTGAAGGGATCTGTGAAGAAGAATGATGTGAGCTTGGAATTCCAGAACAAGTTGAACCCGTACGTTAACTTCAGGTTGAAGGGACACTTCGAATATGAACCCGTGGTAAGTATTTTTATAATAACCGTTAATAAAGACGTGTAGTTAAAAAATAACTTTGAATTCGACCCAATTGCAAAAACCATATAAATGATGTATATGTATAAAGTATGGGGAACAAGTTCTTTATAATTGAACCGCTGGTAAAAGAAGTGACATAACAGTAAACCTAAATCTCTTCAAGTGAATAAAATCTTTTCATGCAATCGTTCTTCAGTTTTTTTAAAAGAAAATTGGTTATGTTCTTTACCACTTAATATTGTTACTCGTCAAGTTTTTACGTACCAACTTTTATGTTAATTTAATCAAGTATTAGTTAACTTGTAAATCCTTACCTAATCCATTTCTAAGTAAAACTGTATCACCACTAACGTTATTTCTTTGTTCAGCTTCGCAATGAGTTCGACCTGGTGTACGGCGGAGACCTGCGCAACAACAACAACCGCGTCGTCTTCGAGCAGATGCTCAAGTACCACAAGAACACGCCTGAGGACTTCAACGTCATCACTAAGAACAAGTGTAAGTTTGCTAATTTTTTGGTACTTGCCGATTGGTAGACCAATACCTAGTAAGGGACGTGGAAATCCAATGGATGAGAGATGCACAAGACTGGTCGTTGTGGCGACGCTTGCGGGAGGCTTATGTCTCACAGTTGACGTCTTTCGGCTGAGATGATGATGACACTAACCGTCGTCATCTTCCTGTCCTTTTCTCATGTTATTAACGGTCGGCGCAACACGTCACTCGTTATCTTCCATTCAGTCCTGTCCCTTGTCATACTATCTTCTTTCGTCTTTCATTTCACTCAACTCGTAATCCATCTATATTTTCTTTGGCCTCTCTTTCCCCTCCCTATCCGTCTACAGGTATACTCATAACTCTTTTAGTAACACGCTTTTCATCCCTTCTCTTTACATGACTATAACCAAACAAACAAGTCCCCTTCAACTTTTTAATCACTGGCGATTGATTCCTGATTCTTACCTTATAAAAAATATGTACATATCATTTAAATGACAGTGCAATTCCGATTAATCACAAATTCACCTTTTTTACAGTCGAAATCCTCGCCATCCCCTTCAAGGTCCGCTTTGACGCCGACGTCGACCCCAAGAAGGTAGACGTTGAGCTCTCAGGACTGTACCAGGACAAGAAGGCCGACTTCGACCTGGAAGCCAGGCAGCAGATCAAGAAGCCCGGAGACTACAGCATGAAGCTGAAGGCTGCAGTCGACAAGAACGGAATTGAAGTCTTCTCGAAGAGGGACATCGTCTCTGCTGACAAGTCTAACCTTGAGAACTATGTGGAGTTCAAGAATGTCGGTAGATACGAACTGTCCGGAGTGTTATTGCACAAGACTAAGCCTAATGACATGAATGTTGGAGCTATTGGACACCTGAAGGCAACTGTTGGCAGCAAGACTCAGGATATCAAGTAAGTTTTAGCAGAATTTTAGAAATAACTAGAAGGAACTGAAAAGGCTATATTGGTTTTTGACATGACAAACAGGGGTTGTACAATGATGTTTTACAAGTATTACTCTAATCTTCAAATCTGTACACCATTTCTTTAACATTTAAAGAAATGGTGTACAGAGTTGAACAGAATGAATAACACTATAGCTTGTGCACGACGAAACAAAGGTTTTCACACGTTATAGTACTTTTTCATTTATCTAATCAGAATCTCGCCAGGAAAAGGTTGTTTAAGCTGACGAAACTCTGATTAGAGCTAACAACATTCACTGATTAAAAAAATGACAATATAGTTTCTAGCACGTTCTTCTCTGTAGAGATCTACGCTTTGTAACAACTTGGCAACTAGCATCATCTTTTTATTACTTTGAGTTTGAGCTGTTTGTAACAATTGACTTCTTCCCCCAGATTCGACGTCGGAGCTATCCAGACCCCCGCCTTATACTCCTCGCACGCCAAGGTCTCGGACAACGGAGGAGATGTCCTGGACTTCCTGCTGAAGACCACACGCGGCGCCAACGCCAACGGGCAGCTGAAGCTCATCGTCAAGAACGCCATCTCCGCTAACGGACAGTTCAAGGTCACCGACAGCGACGGCAAGGGCAACGGCATGTTCATCGTTGATTTCAAACAGGTGAGGTTTCTACGAATTCAGAAGATTATTTATCACTAGCTTTAGCCCGTAGCTTCGCCCGCGTACATAAAATATAGCCTATATCACTCAGGAATACAGCAACTTTCTATTGGTGAAAAATTTTAGCAATCGGACCATTACTTCCACAGATTACCTCATACACACAAAAAAACAAACTTTGCCTCTTTATTATATTAGTATAGATGATTAGTAAATTTGTAGGAGTATCTCCCCGGTCTCGATTAACTGGATAAAAGACTTCCTTAATGAACGGTATCTTCGAGTTGTTGTGGACGGATGGTCGTCAGATCCCATGATGACTAATGCCGGAGTTCTTCAGGGGTCTGTTCTCTCTGCAACTCTGTTCCTGCTCCACATCGACGACCTGCTGATGCCCGGTATCTATGGGTACGCAGATGATAGCACAGTTGTAGAGAGATGCTTGCTAAGTACTCGGGCTAGTAAGAAGCTAGTTCAGTCTGAAAGAAAGCCTATGGTAGAGCGTACGATTGTCTGACTTCAGACAGTCTCCAAAAGATTCGATTTCGATGTTTCGCTTTTTTTTTCGTTTCCCTCGTTTTTATTTATTGATACTTCATGCAACATATAAGTACATAGGTGGACTTAATGCCTTGGGCATTCTCTACCAGTCAACCAAGAACACCGATTTTATTGACCAAATTATTCTTTCATCAGTCCCAGCGCAAGATCAAGGGAGACGTGAAGTTCATGGCGAAGGCTCCCGCCTACGGAGCCGACGTGGACGTGTTCCTCAACTACGAGAAGGATAACAACGACAAGTTCCACTTCAGCACCAACACCAAGAGGACCGACAAGATGCTCGACACCAAGTGAGTACTACGCAAAACAATCATTATTTAATTACTGTGATCGGAGACCAACGTCGTGTTAGCGACAAAGAAGAATGGTGCAGGTATACACCCTATATTCTGTTCAATAATTCCGGAGACTAAAATGACATTTCAACACCAAAGAACTGGCGTCATTCCTATAGAAATTTTGACATTACTCATGTCAATTTAGTCTCCGGGTTTATTGAACAGAATATAGATTCGTTATTTTGACATTTGAATAAAAAATTAGGTAATGACTTTTCATTTAATATTTTTTCACTAATAATGACATCGGGGTCGATTAAAATAAAGATTTTGTACAAAAAAGTACAGTTTTCAAAAAAAGGCTGATAATAAATTCCTCCTCTCGGTGAGTCTAAAATCTCGGACTGAATCCATGGTATTCGTTTCAAGAGCGTCAATGGACACACGGTGTATAGCTCCATCCTTTTATCAGTTTAGTTGAGGTCGTAAAATGGATCACGTTAAGAGCTTATGGTAGAATTGCTGTCTATACAAATAAATTGCGTGAGAGAACGACCCAATCGCTTCGATGTATTGTATCATTGTATGCGAATAAATTGACAGGAATCAAATAATATTTCATAGGAAACTTTTTATGATAGCTTTAGTTTGGTGTTCTAACGTACTTTAACTGCTGCAACCCCAAACCCACTACCAAAATCTAAACACAACCCATCTTCATCAACAGGAACAAGTTCGTGTACTTGGGCAAGAAGTTCGAGGTGAACGTGCGCCAGGACGGCGTGTACGGCCCCACCGGCAAGACGCACGGACTGGTCGAGTTAGTGTTACCCACCGACCGCTGCCTCACCTTCAAGATGGACCGCGACATCACGCACACTAACGACGTGAGTAGTCACAGAACATGGAACATTGAACATTTGCATCGCCATTTCAGTTCAAGGACTACTTCCGCTGGATATGTTTATGTATTTAATTAAAAAAGAACGGCCCAAGCCAATTACACCATTTAAACATAGAGGAACAAGTACAAACAAGACACATCAGTAAAGACACAATAGAGTATAAAACAGAAATTAAAAAGATTTAGGATAACCAATTCATTTGATTCTCCAACGTGTTCATATTCCACACGTCTGTTTTTACCTTCATTCTCCTTAACCAAATTATCTTTTACACAACCAATTTATATTTTCTTAGGTTGAACTAACACCAAAACAATTGCAGTCTCTAAATTTTTCTCCTCTTCCAGAAATACAACGGCCACGCCGAGGTGGTCCTCTCCGACGCGACCAAGCGCGGAGGCCCTGCGTCCACCCTGGCGTACAAGGGCAAGCTCACCAACACCAACCTGGACAGCGAGCTCGTCAACTACGAGGGTCAGGTGGAACTCAAGCTCAAGGACGGCAAGCATCTGCTCAACACCTTCTCCTTGAAGAACAACCCTGAGGGCGCTGATAAGTTCAAGTTTGAGTTTAAGGTTAGTACTGTTTTTTTTTTCATCTACCTACACTATAATTGCAATTTGTAATATTGTTGATAATTAGGATTGATACAATTACATACCTATCCTTTTACTCTAAGGCAGCATATTTTCATTCAGCTGTTATCCTACCCATGCTATTAAAAAAGATCTTAGTCCATTCTGGATGATGGTCTACGTCAGTCGGTAGTCAGAATTTTGTATACATACTATGACACTAGAACAACCTAAACTTCTAAAATTAACCATTGAAAATAATTGCTCAAGTTTTTCTACATTTGCTGTTAAAGCAAGATGAGCGAATTAATTTAATTGAGTTTTGTTTTACCATCATCATTCTAAACTCACTATCATTTATGACCGCGTTCCTTGTCGTAAAACTATATTACTGCTCATTTATTGACCTTTATTTCGCATAATTATAAAAAGTACGATTTATCTAATTGAATAAACAATTTCTGCCACTAGCTTATACAATTTTGGCTGTACAATATTACCTATCACTTTACCTTTTTTCCCAGTACATTAAAAGCGGCCATTTCTGACCATATTTTTTTATCCTCAGTACGACGTGAACGGCAACCTGCTGCCCAAGCCGGTGACCCTGGACGTCTCCTACAGCTACTTCGACTCCGTGGTCACCAGGGATGATAAGTACCGCATCAAGGGCGGCTACGGAGACGACACCACCTTCGAGTGGTTCGGCGTCTGGGAGGCCAAGTTCTTGGAAGGAGACAAGAAGTAAGTTTGAAGAAAGATGGAAATCCCTCCTCCCAAACCTTTTCCCTACTAGCTTGGGGCCGGCTTCCGGGCTAACCGGATGCTAATACCCTTGTTTTACATCAAGTGACTGCCTTTATATTTTTTAATATGATAATTTATGTGTATAAACATGATGGCTAATCCATCCTGACCCATCAAAACTAGACCAAACCCTTGAACGTCAAAATTTTGCACAGCCGTTCTTTTTACCGCCTTCACAAAAAGGAGGAGGTACTATGTTCGGATGATTGTATGTTTTTAAGATGTAGCAAAGTATAAGAAAACATTTTTCAAAATTCACCCCTTAAGGGGTAAAACGGGGGACCAAAATTTATATGGAGAAAGATACCTTCACGCGGGTAAAACCGTTGGCAGAAGCTACTTTTGCCAAGAAAGTAGAAGAGGGAAGAATTCAAAAATGTAGTTCCTTAGTTAATCTCTTCAATTAATGTCTATCGCAGATACCTGGATGACTTCGTGGTGAACGTGCGTCTGCCGTTCGAGAAGGCGCACGACATCAAGTGGGTCAGCACCGTGCTGTACCTGCAGCCCGAGAACAAGGACACCGTCGAGGTGAGAGCCATACAGGATTTTTTTCATATAAAACTATTCTTCACTAAGTAGTCTTTGAAATTCCCCAGATGATAGGTATACTAGGGAATTTACTTGAAGAACCACCACCACTACTCCACTCCACTGAATCCATTTCAGTTTTTTTTTAATTACGATTTTTTTTTAATAATTTTTGATCATTTCACATTTTAAAATTACCTTTTTTGATAAATCTTGATTGCGTTACTAGCGTATTTGTGGTGTGTGCCTTTGGTCCTAAGGTCAGGATCTGATGGGATCCTGAAGACATCGAGGGAAATCTTTAGTTATTTTGCACTTTGTACATTTCCTACCACAAAAAAAAGAAAAGTCTTATTGAACAAATTGTAAGACAATTGATTACTTTAGGATTAAATTAAATTACTTATTAGTCTATGGGCCTATTTCACCACCTATGATTAAGTTGCCAATATCTTACTTGGCTTGGCAGATAATTTCATACAAATTCTGTTCTATTTTTGAATTTATCCGGGAAGTAGTGGCTACTCGGACATTGTGAAACAGGCCCTATATGTCATGTATACAAGGCTAGATTGTAATAAAAATTAGGATCCATCATTGGAGACAAGAAAACCTATCTGTGCACCAATTTTCTTCCTTCAGTCTTCCTTATACAATTGATTTGCAATAAACGTAAAAAAAATGACTTTGACATAGTCCTCGACTAACTGCCACCCTCGTCCACAGTTCACAGTAGTGGAGTCGGTGCAAGTGAACGCGGACGTGTACAAGCTGGACGCGAGCGGCAAGGTCAGTCCGCAGACCGGACTCACCACCGTCAAGGTGCTCGTGCCGCATGTCGACCCTGTGGTGCTGGACGCCAGCTACAAGACCTCGCAGAATGGTGAGTGTACTTTGATAAATATTAGCATGGCATCAGCCTTATAATGTTCCCACTGCTGGGACTCAGGTCTCCTCTCTAGGAGAGGGAATGGGCCGTAATCTACCACGCGAGCCCAGTGCGGGTTGGTGGATGTCGTATGAAAATAAAACATTAAGCTTATCCTTTTCCGCGTCTGTCTTTTTATCCGCTAACTCCTCCTAAATAAATCCTGCAACGGATTTTAATGCAGTTTTTATTCATGCAGAAAACTATATGTACTTATATTTTTGCACTCGTGCAACGTGTAGTCACTTCAGCCTATTTAGATTAAGAAAATAGTGATTCATCACTGCATTTAATTACTTTAAAAAAACAGAATCGTCAGTTTTTTATATTAATAGAATCCCGTGAGTTACATTGTTTTTTTCCTCACTATTTGTGGTGATGACAAGTCTATACGTGTCTATACTAAGCCATTTTCAAAATCCTTATATTAATAACTTGCTTCTGCCAGCAGCTTTGCCGTAAAAGTAGAAAACATATACATACATAAATACTTATGTCACACAGTACTAAACTAGCTTTCTTCTTTCTACTGGTGAAATAATTGTCAAAATCGATTCAGTAGTTTTTAGTAATTCAATCAACTTTTTCCGAAAGTACCACTGTTTTCTAACATCCCCTTGTTTCCCCAGGCGACAAGAGCGACAACCACGTGGAGGTGAAGGCCAAGTACGGCAAGGGCAAGTCGGCCGTCGTGTCCGTGGACGCCGCCGTCGCGCCGCGTGACAACCAGCTCAGCATCAAGGCCAACGCTCCAGGAGCTGAAGGACTCAAGAAACTCGAATTCACCGTGCACTCCAAGGTGAGATAGAGTTTAAGTTGTATTGAAATATCACCTATTTCTGCGAAGGAGTAATGCTTGCGAAAGAGGAGGCCATACGCGTGAGGGAACGTACATTCTCTCGCTCCAGCCCCTAGAAGGGTCTAGGGGCCTGACTACCAGCCACAGTAGATGCGGACTTGCGGGCGTCGAGCAATAGGTGTCTAGCTGTCTGGCCGTCTGGTAATCGACCACGCGCTCCTCAAAGAAGTTTAGTAGGGTCGAAGCCTACTGAAGCCACGAATTGGCTTCTGAAAACCCGGGGCACTAGAACGTGAAGTGCAACGTGTGCCGAGACTAACTGTGTTCGTTGCACATATGGTCCTTTGAACCGGATACATACTTGCACGTTAAACACATTAATTCTACATCTTTAGCTTGGGACTAGATGGCGTTGTGTGAAAGTTGTGCAATATTATTATTATTATCTCTTTTTTCACGTTAATATAAAAATCTACTTTTCTATAAAAGTATAGGTAGTATTTTTTGATTATTCAATTAACACTGGTCTATTTCGTCAAATAATAATAAAAGAACACAACACGAATGTATTAACAATCTCTTGCAACCATAGCGTTCCACACAAGAGCGGGAGAGGTCATTAGATGATTTCCCACCTAAAAAAACCATTATAGCATAATTATAGTCCGTCTAATGAAAGCGCGACCTGAGAAAAAGAGGTTAAATCCAAATATTTTGAATGTGGTATTACTAACTAGTAGGAGAATCATGTCTTGACACTTCACATTTTTTTTTATTTCCTACGATTGCGGCTGAATAATGGTTGCCAATTATTTTTTTTTTTTTAAACTCCGGGTCGCGCTTTCATTAGGCGCACTCTAACACTATCTAACACTCCATCTTCCCCCTCAGAACCCGTCAGCAGACACGTACAGCTCCAGCGTGCTGGTGGACGCGGACGGGCGCGTGTACAAGTCGGACTCGCTGGTCGTGCTGTCCAAGGCGCATCCGCTGCTCGACCTCAAGTACACCAGCCCCTCCTCGCCTAAGACTAGCAGGTATAGTGCTTCTTCTTCTTGTGCCATCATTATTGGAACTAAAACTTTTAAAATGTCCATTTGTATGTGGGCCGATTTGACGAACGCGAAGTGATTATGCAATGCGGCGTGCTTTATTTCAGTCGGATCGTAATCTGGCTGAATATAAGTTAGCCGCATTATATTACAGTACTTGTAATACGACGTGCTATACGATATGGCTTCAACGTATACAAAGAAAGACCTGAGGTTTTTTTTTGTATTTAATTTATAAATAGTTTCTCCAAAACGTAATACTCTCGCAATCGCTAGCCCGAATACAAAATTAAAAATCTAAGTCAAAACCTTGTTAAACTTTAGTATCAAATTAAAGATTGACTAGTCGACTTCAGGGTTTTAAATTCATAAATCAGGGAGCATTTCCGCACAGCACATAAGTATACTGTATCATGACGATCATGACTCGTTGTCACACACTTCTATATCCTTCTGTATTATTTTACATTCTTCTATATAATCTTCTTTATTTCCCACAGGCTCTACCTCAAGGGCACATCCCTCAGTTCCACTCAAGCCAAGCTCGAGGTCAAGGTCGAGAACGTCCGCGACGTGTCCTTCGACTGCGTGTCCGAAGGCACCTTCCAGAAGGACAACGTGCAGTTCAAGATGTCGGCCAACTCGGAGAAGCTCGGCATGAAGAACTACCAGGTGGAGCTCGCCAGCAAGGACGCCGGCAGCGGCAAGCGGCTGGAGTTCCACGCTGTCAACGATGGCAAGAATGTTCTTAGTGGAAGGTAAATATTAAAAAGCAGTTTTTTATCATATTATTTGATATATATTTGATAGCAACATATTTATTTAGTAGCATTAAAATGGGCTATATTTTTTAAGTACTCTTGTTACTGCCAGATGAGCAGTTTTTCCATAAATGAAAGGGAAAGATCTCACTGACTTCTAATTTCTTCATTTTCTCGCAATCTACTTTGTTTTTTTTTGGTTTATTTAATTAAAACTGTAGACCCTTCCTATATCTATATCGCTTCTTAAGCATCATGCATGACTGACTTCTTTATGTGATTAGAACACCAACATCCGAAATTAACTTGTGGGCAGTTGCCTGGACCAGACACCATATTGTCTGGTCGGAGAACCCTCCGTTTTCAACGGAGGTTTACCGGATTTTTTCCTCACACCTCAAAAACACTATTCCTTTGCATCCAATAATTGTAAAATATAATAATATTAATAATTTTCCTCCTCTCCCACAGCACATCATACATCAGCAAGCAGGAAGGTCCCAAGATGATCATCGAAGGCTCCGGCGCGGTGAAGGTGAAGGAGGAGCAGAAGTCTGCCAACTTCAAGTACATCCGCACCATCCTGGGCGACGGCAACGAGAAGGGTATTGAGGTATGTATCTTGACAATGGACACGACATGACATTATCAGCTTGGTCATAAAATCAGATTTAAAATGCTAAAAGTAAGAATGCTTTTGCATTTTTTTTTATGACGAAAGATAGCGCTTAATTGCGATCCCATTTGATGGTAAGCAGTGATGTTATCGTTGATAGTCAAGCGCACTAGTTTATTAAGAGCTTTGAAAAATCTAAATGACATTGGAAAATGTAATTAAATCAGTTGCAATTTCATTATTTTGTAAAAGTACAACTCGCTTTAAATAACACACTTCATTGCCTTGCCTACCTTGAAAAAACCGTAACAGGCTATAGCGGCATCCATATTACTTTGAAATGAATTGGGTCTATCGACAATAATTTATCGATCTTGATACCGATGATGGTCTGGTCCTTCGAGCCGGATTGAAGGAGAGGAATGTTCGTTTGCATAGTTAACAGATGGTCTATATATTTATTTATCTATGAATAAAGTTCGTTAATTCTAACAATCGATTAAAACTTTTTCACCATCAACCGTTCCACACCTATAATATTAATGTTTGAATACCCGACCGGTCCTATGAGACCACGCTGTTATTGTTTTACAATTATGTCTCGTTTCGCGGGTATGTGATAGATTAAGACCACTTATCTAACCCATCCTTCCCTGGTCCGCAGACATTCTTCAACATGGCGATCGGCGAGCGCAGCTACGTGGCGGAGTCGCGCGTCACCAACCTCGAGTACAAGAACTCCTACGTCTACTGCGAGGAGAAGAAGCAGTGCGCGCACGCTGAGGTCAACTCCAAGATCGACCTCTCCAGTGAGTATTACATCATCTTTCAAGATAGAAGTTTCAAAAAAATCAACTAATGTGTTTGAATTTTTGTAAAAGAGACCATTGAAAAAAAGAGATCACAAGTTTTTTTTTGTCAAAATGGGTTGAATGTCCAAAAACTACTGTACGTTTGATGCAAATTTGAACCTTATTACAATGCAATAAGACTCGTATTCTCATGGACTAACTGTACATACTTGTATAAAAAGCAAAGTATCTGTGTCATTGATGAATTATTCAGTGACTTACTGAATAATTCATCAATGCTTAGCCCAAACCTTTGAGCCAAATTTCAGTGGTCAAAGCTAAAATTTAGGACAGAGGTTCCTTTTAATTATATCCATGAATGGAGAGACTGACTGACTGGCATATCAACTTACAACTGAAACTACCAGGACTAGGAACGTGAAATTTTGCATAAAGTTTCCTTAGGGTTGAAAATTTTCATCGCTGAACCTAATTACAAAACCACTAACAAAAACCAGTCATATTATAATCCGCCTAACCTTCCAGAACCCGGAGTCGTAACCAACGTAATCAGCGCCGGTTTCGACCTGCGCAAGCTGGGCATCGCGCCCGAGTTCGGGCTGCAGGTGAAGGACGAGGTGTCGGACCAGCGCCTGCCGCAGTACACGCTGGACCTGCACGTCAACAAGGACGACAAGAAGTACCACCTGCATGTCTACAACACGCCTGAGTTTGGAAGTGAGTACACCTATCAATATCTTCGACCTGCGCAAGCTGGGCATCGCGCCCGAGTTCGGGCTGCAGGTCAAGGACGAGGTGTCGGACCAGCGCCTGCCGCAGTACACGCTGGACCTGCACGTCAACAAGGACGACAAGAAGTACCACCTGCATGTCTACAACACGCCTGAGTTTGGAAGTGAGTACACCTATCAATATCTTCGACCTGCGCAAGCTGGGCATCGCGCCCGAGTTCGGGCTGCAGGTCAAGGACGAGGTGTCGGACCAGCGCCTGCCGCAGTACACGCTGGACCTGCACGTCAACAAGGACGACAAGAAGTACCACCTGCATGTCTACAACACGCCTGAGTTTGGAAGTGAGTACACCTATCAATATCTTCGACCTGCGCAAGCTGGGCATCGCGCCCGAGTTCGGGCTGCAGGTCAAGGACGAGGTGTCGGACCAGCGCCTGCCGCAGTACACGCTGGACCTGCACGTCAACAAGGACGACAAGAAGTACCACCTGCATGTCTACAACACGCCTGAGTTTGGAAGTGAGTACACCTATCAATATCTTCGACCTGCGCAAGCTGGGCATCGCGCCCGAGTTCGGGCTGCAGGTCAAGGACGAGGTGTCGGACCAGCGCCTGCCGCAGTACACGCTGGACCTGCACGTCAACAAGGACGACAAGAAGTACCACCTGCATGTCTACAACACGCCTGAGTTTGGAAGTGAGTACACCTATCAATATCTTCGACCTGCGCAAGCTGGGCATCGCGCCCGAGTTCGGGCTGCAGGTCAAGGACGAGGTGTCGGACCAGCGCCTGCCGCAGTACACGCTGGACCTGCACGTCAACAAGGACGACAAGAAGTACCACCTGCATGTCTACAACACGCCTGAGTTTGGAAGTGAGTACACCTATCAATATCTTCGACCTGCGCAAGCTGGGCATCGCGCCCGAGTTCGGGCTGCAGGTGAAGGACGAGGTGTCGGACCAGCGCCTGCCGCAGTACACGCTGGACCTGCACGTCAACAAGGACGACAAGAAGTACCACCTGCATGTCTACAACACGCCTGAGTTTGGAAGTGAGTACACCTATCAATATCTTTAAGGGAATTTGTAAATTTGTCATTTTTTCCCAAACTTTTCTCATATTCTTTATTGGGTAGAAAGAAAGAAAAACTCTTTATTTACAAAACATGTACAATATCAAAAAAAAAACAGTAAGAAATATGCGCCACGTCCATGCAAAACGGCCGATCGCTCAGCATAAATCTGTAGACACACATAATTATAGTGCGACTAACACAGCGCTGGTTGGCAATATTGATTCTAACTGATTTATTGAGCATATTCACCTTAGCCTTGAAGACATTCAAATTATAATCACATGGGAAGACCGCAGCAGGCGGCTTGTAAACAAATGTGTTTTTGGAAAAAATATAAAGACCTAAACATATATCCTAACCTAAACATAATTTGCACTAATATTATGACTTAATAAAATCTCTAAATTTTTAGCCCTACACTAATTTGAAAACAAGAATTTGTAGACTTGTCCATTTTTTAGTAGCTCAATATTCTGCAGTTGAACGGAAAATAGTCAAAGGTACCTGATAAACAAAGAAAGAATATATCCATTTGGTGAAAGTGAACATAATTCCCACCAACTGTAGTATTACACCAAATTAACAGCTACCAAAGGCATATATTTCCTTCAAACACATTAAATATCATAATTGGATTTCGTTAGGAGACAAAAAAAATCTTGATACTATTAAATTCATCTTGTCCCTACAAAACCCACACTAACCACCAACCTCTTCCAGACGCCAAATCCGGAGTAACCGTCCAACTGCCGCAACGTCTGATGGCACTGGAGTCAGTGGCGAGCTACCCCACCAACAAGCACCTGCCCTTCCCCGTGCGAGGAGAAGTCTCCCTCGACATGGACAAGAACAAGCCAGGACACCGCGCTTCTGCCAGGTTCCTGGTAGACCTGGACACGTGGACCAATGATAAGTCGCAGTATGCTGTCGCCGAGTTTGGATTTAACCATCCTAAGTTGAACAAGGTTAGTCATAAATATAAAATACTTTATTTCATTTACGTGTACATCTCATACTTTTTGACATTCCAACTTCGATTCTGTCCATTATCGATACAATCGAAACCAATCGATTCAATCGTTTTGATTCTGTGATTTCATTATTCATTCCTCCTTTTACTTGCACAAGAGTAACAACTACCTCCGTCTAATACTCGTTAGTGATTTAGATTTTACTTGCTAGTGAGTCGAGAAATGAAGGTATCCGCAGAAGAACTAAGGTTACAGACATAGCCCAAAGAATAGCCAAACTTAAATGGCATTGGGCAGGGCACATTGCTCGTAGAATATATGGACAATGGGGAGTCAAAAGATGCAGTGTTGAAAGGCCTCTCATAAAAGAGACCGATGTCCAGTAATGAAAGTCTTTCGACTATTATTTGTCACTCAGTACAGACAACAGCATCAATGGGAAACCACCCTTTCATAAAAATATCTTAGAAAAGGGGGTAACCAGTTGATAACTCTATCCTTTCATACTCCATTTACATTTTTAGTCAAATTCTTTTACAAATAGTCACAGTTAACTAACCCATATTTTCTCATCACCCCAGGAGGCCACAGTGAAGATCCGCGGAAACCTGCAGCGTCCTCAGCAGAACTCCGTCAAGCTCGAGACCTCTGCCTCCATCTGCCACCCAGTCCTCGGAGCCGTAAGTATTTACATCGACTGACAGAATAGCTTCTGCCAGTTGCTTTGCCTGCCTGAATAATATTATGTCTACGGGAAGAAAAATTTCCAAACCAGTCCAGTAGGCGTATTTACACACAAAATTTTTTTCTTTGCCTCTGTCTGATCTACCGTAACTTTATTGTTGCTATCTTTAGCTTGATAATCTTATGAATGATTATGAAACTAATGTGACTATTTTTTGCAGGACCGCGAAGCTAAACTGTTGTTGGAAGCATCTCCGACCAACCTCAAGGTCTTGGTAAGTCTAATGCCTATTTTTTTTCATAAATACCTATTTTATTTCTTTCGTGAGTAAGCAAAAAAATAACTTCTGTGCTCTGTGTGGAGCAAGTGGAAGTATCAGATTTTGAGTAAAATTCACCCGTATTCCTTCAATAACCATTTGTGTAAATTATATGTCATAGGTCAACAAAAAGGTTCAATCATCATTTTAGGTTATTATAACTGTTACACCTAATTTTTTATTCTTCCTTGTAAACTAGTAATAATGAGCCAGTTTTCATTAATGTTGAATAATGCTAATATACAGTTCTTACTGACTGTACAGTACACCGCTCATCAGCTTCTTGCCCTCAAAACTCCTACATGAAGACGGTCAAAGTACTAACGGCAAAAAACACAAATATTCCAAATTTTAACCTCTCTCTCCACCATTCCAGATGAACACTCCCCTCGTGAAAGTCCTGGACGTGGAAGGCTCAGCCACCGTGAACGAGCAGCTGCAGAAGGGCGAGATGAAGGTGTGCCTCCTGGAGGGCAAGCCCGTGAGGGTGGCGGCCCTCGCCAAGGACTACCAGTACTTCGAGTTCAGCACAGGTTATAGCGGTGATTAGATTCAAAGTGTTTGGTGTCAGGGTGTCACCAAATTTTGCTGCAGTCACGGTCTTGTCTTATGTGATATTTTTCGTGACTGTCTATTGGCTTTCGAGTTTTTTTTGAGGTTTTTGGGTGGGTAGATTGATTCGTTTGATCTGAGAATCCAGAAATGGATCTGATATGTCGTGGGTTCGATTCCCAATGGATGAATGGATGGTGGGTTCCTAGTTGATTCTGGTCTTAATACTGACAACACAGATATGCAATAAACGCTCTGCATTGTGGATTCGATTCCATTACAGACAAAAAAATTGTCTGGTATAATTTTGTCAAGTTTTAGAGCTAATAAATTATAATAAAAAGTAACCTAACCTAATCAGCTATCTGCTGTGCTATCTATTCTATAGACGAAGTGTATATAGTCTTTGTGAAGGCCTAAGTCCAGTAGTGGACGTCTTTCGGCTGAAATGATGATGATGATGAATCAGCTATATAATGTTCCCTTCGCTGGGACTGAAGCCTCCTCTCAAGAAGAGAGCAAAAACAATAAGAAAATAAAAGACGATCAATCTTCACCCAAAACTCTTTAGAGTCAAAGTAGTGAGGATCCCAAGACTCGTCCCTCTAACCCTCGTTCGTTCCACAGAGGAGTCGGACCGCAAGCTGTCCGTGGTAGGACACCTGCAGCCGGAGAAGCGCGTGGACGTCAGCGCAGACATCATCCTCGGCGGCACCAAGAAGAACCTCCTGCATGGAGCGCTGTTCCTCGATGATAACCTGGTGAAGAGCGACTACGGCGCGTCTAAGGACAACTTGAACTACTTCTTGGTGAGTTGAAAAGGATGTCTTGTTTAAATAGAGATACACATCCAGGCCAGTAATGTGGGCCCAGGAGTGTGGGCCCAGGAGTGGTTAAGGCACCCGTCTCTCAGACTTGAGATTATAAAACTGGTTACCTGGACAAGTACCAACATGATATTAGATTTTTTTTTAAATACAACTATAAAAAATGCAAAATAACTTTAATTTCGGAAGTCAGTGTTTCCAAGATAGTTTTGTCTGTTCGTTATTTAACACTGACTTTCCTTCTTTTAGAAATCGGAAAGAAATAAACTGTGTGGTCTGTAAACCCGGAATTATCTGGAGCTTTAGATACCATAGAATATGTAATAATTTCAGAGCATTCGGTGTTCTTAACTTTATTTCAAATTGTCCATTAACAGGCACTTTGACTGTGTTACTCTAAGCGTAGATCTCTATGCACGAGTAGAAGGACGTGTAAGAAAATGGACACTATTTTAATAGTCTTAAGACAAAGTAAAATTAACGATTAGCGTCTACATTCCACTCTTAGAAGAAAATCTTACCGCATTCTCCCCTCCTTACAACCAACTTTTCCAATGTTGACCCGCCTTCTCCCCTCCCCCAGACGGCTCTGCGCAAGGACCTGGACACGCTGGAGGGCCGCGTGAAGCAGCTCGGCGAGAAGGCGAGCGCCGACTTCAAGGCCGTGCTGCAGCGCGTCGAGCCCACCTTCAAGAACATCGAGAAGTCCTACGAGGAGGACTTCCAGAAGTTCTACAAGGAGATCGCCGACGATAAGGTGCTTAAGGAGATCAGCGAGACCTTGTAAGTTGAATTGGAGTATTTTATTTTCTTTAAGGCATTCTTCTTTTAGAACACATTAATCTTTTAGTTAGAATTGTGTCATTGTACCAAAATATAGATTTCCTCCTTGCGTCGTATTCCTTAATGCAGAAGTGGTTGTGTATGTTGAGCAGGACAGATTATGCAAGTTCATAATTGGAAAATTCATCCGTGAAGCTTGCATACAAAACTATGAAACTATGTTGACGAAGCGGCGACGTCGTACCGTTGTGTCGTTGCAGCTACCTGTCCGTAGGCAATAGCCTTAGACCGTTTTCACATTATCCGATCCGATATCGGTATCGGACGCCGATACGATATCGGGGTAGGTAAAATGTATGAAATGCTGTGCTCCGATATCCGATATCGGGTCGGACAATATGAAAGACAGGTACATATCTCATACATTTACCTTACCCCGATATCGTATCGGCGTCCGATACCGATATCGGATCGGAAAATGTGAAAACGGTCTTAAAGCCAGATAAAAATATCGATATTGGTGCAAGTAAAAGTTACAAAACTTTTTTGACAATTATTTTACTATTCCCCCATCAATTTCATTTATCCTTAAATGAAGTCTCGGTTTACTAAAGCAATTCTTCACTTCCAGAGCGGTGATCGTGCAGAGCCTGGCGAAGATGCTGGACGCCGTGGTGACGGGCACCAAGCCCATCGTCGACACCATCGTCAACACCTACGTCAACGTCGCCAAGCAAGTGCAGCAGCTCTACGAGAAGACGGTATGTTTCTACTTGGATATCTCTAACGCCGCCCGCTCACGACCGACCATCGGTGAACGATTTTTTGTAGGTGAAAAATAGAACACATTAATAGCAATAGTGCAACGCACACGACCTACAAAAAGTCGGTCAGAATATACTATAGGATTATAACTTGTGACGATTATCGGACGTACAAAAAGTCTGTCGTGGGCGGGCAGCGTTAGACTCTCTCTCTCTTCGTCCGGCAGTCCGGTAATAATCTGGACTGAGGCCTAGCCGTCAACGGCGCGTACTGTTCCACGCGCGCCTCAAAGAGATGTCAGCAAACTGTAGAGTCCCAGCAGAGTCAAAGCCTCTGTGGCCAGGGGTGAGCTTCCAAAAGGAAAACCCGGGGCCTTGGAAAGAAGGCAAATAAGGAACGGAGTGGGGTTTAGTCAGTAAAATTCTTACGTACCGTTCCGCTCTGTCTAGGAGTGGGCGAAGTCATTCTAACGATTCCCTACTTAAAAAGTCTGTCAAGGGGATCTCGTTAAAAGCCCATGCTAAGACCTGTAATCTACTTTAACACAGACATCTGATTAGAAAATGATCATTATCATCAGATGATGATAATGATCATTTTCTGAAGAACTGAACCTGAATTCTTCCCAAACTCTTTCCTTTTTTTAAGTTATATAAACTATGTGCTTTTTAAGTTATATAAGCTATGTGCTTGACTGCGATCCCACCTGATGGTAAGCAGTGATACAATCGTAGATGGTGAGGCGCACTAGTTTATTAAGAGCCAGTCCTAATTTCAACATTCCTCGTTGTAGTTGGAGCCCGCGCTGAAGCAGTTCTACGAGACGCTGGCGAAGTACCTGAAGGAGCTGCTGGACGGCGTGCTGGACGTGGTGGCGCACTACGCCGCGCTCGTCACAGACTTCTACGAGAAGCACAAGCCCGAGCTCGAGGAGCTCACCAACACCGTCGCTGCCATCTTCAAGGGTGAAGATCATGATGATTAGTCATTTTTTTTAGATTTATCATGTGGCAGTTGAATTTTCCTTAGTTCTATTACTTCTTCCTCTATTACGTTCTTTTTACCTCTATTACTGAAAGTTACAATTTCATATTTATAATTAAGAAGAATTTATTAACTACTAACAGATTTTAAAACTACTAGTGAAATTTACAAGCTATCAGCAAATATACAAGCTTTCAGCAGAAATTATAAAGCTACCAGCAAGGTCATCTACTAGCAGGGTTACGGCTAAAATTTGTAAATCGGCTGGTAACTAGGATTGACGAAAACTACCATCAAGGTTGTAAACTACCTACTAGTAGATTTACAAAGCATTTTTGTGAACATTACGTAAAATATTATCAACTAACACTACTGTTTACAATCCGTAGTCGGATATACTACTTTTTAGTTAAATTAACGAAGTTTAGCAAAATATTAGTATTAATTCAGTAAAAATGTTTAGGTATATAATTCTAAAGCAATAGTAAAAGATTCATTTAACTACCTAGCCATTTTCGCACTCCATAACATGATTTATTTGATTCCACAGACCTGACCCGTCTCCTGGTGGCGCAACTGAAGGAGTTCCGCGCGCGCTTCGACGCTCTGGCGCAGGAACTCACCACCACCGTCAAGGAATTGCCCATCTTCACTGTCATCAAGGAGAAGGTAAGCTGCGATGTACTTTGTAACAGTATTTAACGTTACAATTAGAGAAATACATGGTATCGGAAAATTATATAACACTGAAAAAAATAAATACCAACTTATGGAATGAAAAGATTACCTATATTTCTTTTTCTTGTGTTGATATTATTTGTTGAAGCACAATCAACTACTTGCCATAGCCATAGCCCATAAAAAATGTGGTATACCAAAGTCCGCTGTGGTGTTAAATACCTCATAATTTTTTAGAAATAAAAAATTCTACAATCTGTTCACGTTAAGAAATAATGATTTATCAGTGCTACTGCAAAATAAAGGGATATTCATGAGAATTTTAGAGAGAAAAAACATTTTTAAAATAGACCTTTAACTGATTGTACTTTTTGAAGGGCCTACTTTAACTGGTCAATATTACCACGTCTTTTTAATTTGCTATGATCTAATTGGGCATGGCTAAACTGAGTAACAATGATGTATCACTATTTCCTTAGCGTGAATATAGTATAAACATGTATTTTTCTGTGATACTTACTCCCGAAGCTTTAGGAATTCTCCAAAAATCGTTGACAGAGAGAAAGAAAAAGTTGAAGAAGAATTATTGATTGTTATTAAGTCTTAGATGGTTATTTAACGTGTGGTTTGCCTGCAGTTCCAAGAGCTGGCTGTACCGGAGCAAGCGGCGGCGCTGCTCAACGACGCCTACGTGCCGCTACGTGCGCTGCTGCCCACACCTGAGCTAAGAGACTTCACCGATGCCTTGCACGCCTACGTCGCCAAGGTAACTAACCACCATCACCACCACATCACCGCCACCACCACGACACCACATGAACTGTCTCCCATCCACTGGACTACACTATACTTCTAGCTGAAAAAAACAAAAGACAGTCAGCCTCACTACCTGCCAGCGGATTCGTGTATCTTTTTACGGTAACATTAGAAAGTAGTGACTGTAGAAACTCATGGATGAAGTATCATAATATTAGTAATGTGATGATTGTCAACATTAAAAAATTTAACGCGATGTGGACCGCTGCATTACATTGTTGGTGGGTAACCATAGTGAGACTGTGGTTGCGAAGCGAATCGATGCGTTCCCCGTGAATGCAATGCAACACAGCGGCTTTGTCCTACGTGTCAAGTACGCAAGATTCCGTGCAAAAATATTAAACCATATGTACGCGACCGCTTCGCTTTGCTCATCGTCACACCGCACCCACGTAGTTGGTCCCTTAAACTTCTGCAAAAGAATATTAATAGTTTATTCCATTCACTTCAAGTTCGTGATCAAATGCAATTCTGACTGTTTGACTATTGCGAAAATAAGAGTCACGTTTTTAAATTATCTAAAGATCTTAAATACCTTCAGCAGCTATGTAGGTTAATATTTCCCTATTATAATCACTATAAATTCAAATATTTTTATTATTTTTTGTCTCGATGTATACTTTGCCAATATTTGCATGCCTAATTTAAGATCACAACTCTTTGCAAACAACTTATTTTATGTACCTACTTTCTAAGCAGATAAACGATTACGAGCAGTTTGTAACCATCTTCTCCCTCTTTCTAGAAACTGAAGCAAGAGAAGGTGGACGACAACAAGGAGCTGCGCGCGCTGTACCAGAAGCTGTCCACGGCCGTGACGTCACTCGTGCAGTTCGTGCGCGCACAGCTGGGGCAACTCGGCCTGGCCGTCTCTCCTGCTGGCTTCAACCCCGTAAGTATACACCACTTAAGCCATCTTTTTTTCGGGGGGAAACCTTCAAAAGACACCTGGACTTTTGGGGAAAAAGACCAGGGAGTTTAGGATTCTCACCTCACTAAAATCACTCCGGTGATCACTATCTGCACATGGGAGAGGGCCCCGTGTCCTCTTAAAAGACCACCCCGGAACTCCCTCTGTACAACGCCTATTAGGGCACATTCCTGAGGAGACTGTAAAGGGTCTCCCCTGTTCCTTGTTGATACTACTTCTACGTTCTAAGGCCGACTGGTAGAAAGCGTAAGGGATTATTTCCGCCTTTGTACAATATTTACTTGTGCATAAGCATAGCACGCCTTTTTTCAAGGTCATTCAAGAACACACGTATATACAATTGGCGTCTGAGGAGATGACCATTGATCACACTAGCCAAATATTGCTTTCAATGATATGAATTCACAAAATCAAATCTAATTTTGATTAAAATACTTAATTCAGTTAACTTCACATAACGGTGTAACTAATACCATAGAAAAATCTTCAAAAAATAAGACAGCTAATATAAACGGACCCTCAAACTAACCACAACCTCCTCTCCACAGGTATCCTTCACCCCCGGCTCCGTGTCCGCCCCAACCTTCGGCAGCGTCCCCTCCGCCAGCCTGCTCAGCAAGCTGGTCGGCGGCGACGTGCCCGACGTGCTCAGCATGGTGAGGGCTTACAGGCCCAGGAGCCTCAACCCTCTGGATGAGGTGCCCGCTAAACGTGAGTATACTACACATCATCACTACATAGTCTACATTCGACTGGCCCATGGTCTAGTGGTTAGTGGCCGTGACTGCTACGCCAGAGTCGTGGGTTCGATTCCCATCCAGGACAAATGTTTGTGTGATCATTTGTCTATTACGAATCAGTCATGCTCTGCTTAAATTAGACTTAATAACCACCGCATGAGCCGATTGATCGGACATCCTTACACCCCAGCCAACGTCACAACAAGCGAGGTTTTGCAAACAACGAGCAATAATATGTTATTCGCCGCCGAGCCAGAATAGTGGAACCAAACGCACCGTCGACAACTTAGGCTCGGTTCAGATGGCTACCAGACGACCGGACGGCGAGCTACTCATTATTCAATGTCTGCATTGGATCTCGTTCTTAGTCTCTCCAGTTTCAACACCATTAGCTAGCACAGTAACCCTGCTAATCTTTCCACCTTCCACCCCCCCCAATTTGCGCCGTGGTAGTGAACGGTCAGCACATCTTCAGCTTATGCATGCGGCATGCATATGGTCTTTGACATGGAAAAGAACTTAGGCTACCTTTTATCCCGATTCTTGAACACGCGGACGAACTCGCGGGATCAAGCTAGTATTATACAAAAATACGGTTTAAAAACTCTACTAATTTCTCCATCTTCCATCTTCTAGTTCGTGCCGTGGTAGTGAACGGTCAGCACATCTTCAGCTTATACATGTGGCATGCATAAGTGCGGCCTTTGACATGGAAAAGAACATAGGCCACCTTTTATCCCAATTCCTGAACACGCGGACGAAGTCGCGGGAGCAAGCTAGTATTATATAAAAATACGGTTTAATGTTGGAATCTCCAACCGGTCCTATGAGACCGCGCTGTTATTGTTTTACTATTGTGTCTCGTTTTGCGGGTATGTAATAGATTAATAACTCTACTAATTTCTCCATCTTCCATCTTCTAGTCCGCGCCGTGGTAGTGAACGGGCAGCACATCTTCAGCTTCGACGGGCGCCACCTGACGTTCCCGGGCAACTGCCGCTACGTGCTCGCGCACGACCACGTCGACAGGAACTTCACGCTCATGCTGCAGCTCGTCAACGGAGCGCCCAAGGCGCTCATCTTGGAGGACAAGAGTGGAACCGTTGTGGAGCTCAAGGATAATGGACAGGTGAGCTTCTTCTTTGTATTTACCCAATAAAACAATTCGTGGTTAGTCGAGAGAGAAGATCACATTTGTTTTCTGAGGAACCTTCATTATCATGTCAGACGAAAGACGTCCACTGCTGGACATAGGCCTCCTCTGAGTGGCGCCACTACGACTGGTCCTGTGAGTGTGACATCTATTGGATTCCCACGACCCTCACCTTATTCAATGTTAATTGAAGTAATAGTGAGTGCAGGCTTGGAAAGCCAATGGTGGTTCACTTCAGCAGTGTTGTCGTTAAGTGACCTCAACAAGGGCTGTTAGTCATGGTCATGGCCCTGAAGAGAATCGTTTGAAGTTACCCCCATGGTGATTGAATTAGTTAACTAGACTGCTACCGAGTGTTAGCTGTTCAGGATACGCCGGGCATTTGGAATCGCAACACCATATATTTAGCGCCACTCGGGGAGGCTCTAAATGCTACACGGGGAGGATCGTATTTATTTACCAGGTTCTGCCTGCGACTTTGCTGCCCTTGAGCAAGTCGAATTTTTTTCCGAACAGGCATGCTGTCGGGATAAAAAATATCATTATCATCATTTCAGCCATAAATGGATGGATTGTATGAGAAGTGATATGACAGAAAATAGTGAGACGAGTGACAAGACAGAATGAAAAAAAGAAATGTTTCGCCGACCTAGGAAAATGATGATGATTTAGGTTCTCATTAAGTTCAATTTATCAAAACCAAATGTAAAACTAACTGTCCTTGTTTCCCGCAGGTGACCCTGAACGGAGCCGCCCACGGTTTCCCAGTGATGGAGAAGGACTCGTTCGCGTACCGCGAGGCCAGCGGCCGCGTCGCGCTCGGAACTACCTACGGAGCCAGGGCTGTCTGCTCTACTAAGCTTGAGGTTTGTGTGCTTTAGTTTTGTATTTGAGGTAGTAAAACAGGAAGGAAATAACTTCTCCTGTTCTGGGTGGATCGAGACGGAATGTCAGACGTATATTGATTAAACACTACCTGAGTTCATTCAGTTGCCCTTTACGTTACTAATATTACCTACGTCTGCCAAAGAATTTGTCCTGAACTCCTGAAAAATTTTAATCTTATACTTCAGATGATAAATATAAACTGTTTTGAGGTGTATTACACTTTTTATGTAATACACACACAATTTAAGTATCTATTATTAATAATCGTAAAAACGTACCAGCGTTGTCTTTTTAAACCAGACGTGAACTAGCAAAGAATGCCTTGTTGCAATAGGTCCACTTAAATTTCACTTACTACTGTACAGGAAGTTTAAACAAATAACTGTGCTCCTCAGGTGTGCTACGTGGAGGTGAACGGCTTCTACCTGGGCAAGCTGCGCGGTCTGCTCGGAGACGGCAACAACGAGCCCTACGACGACTTCCGCCTACCCAATGGAAAGGTACGTCTTTGACTATCGACACCCAGGAGATACGCAGTCAATAACATGATCGCCTATGTATTACCCACTTTCCTTTATCAAAAAGAAGTGAAGTAGTATCAGGGACATGATAACTATATTAGTTTTATTTCTTTGTTTGCCATTAAAGTTGCAACTTACTATGTCATGTTTCCGCATCACCCTAAGGTCATCTGCGAGAAAATGCTTCAGACATTAAATCCGTCTTTACTTCTGCTTAAAGCTTCAATAAATAAATAAGCATCACTTATAGACGCTCCCTGTCTACTAATGAATACAGTTAATCTTCAGCTTTGATGATCTCTAAGATCAAGAGGAGTAGTAATATCTTCCTATAAGATAGACGGTCGATCTATTTATTGTAAAATTCTACATAGGTACTCTTCTGATTTCCAAAAATACAACCTGCAGTCTTCCACCATTCCAAAACACCAAAACTATTCTTTGTCTTTATTTCTTCAACAAACCGCCTCTCCACACAGATCTGCACATCAGAAAGCGAATTCGGCAACGCGTACCGCCTGGCCAAGAGCTGCCCCGAGGTGAAGGCGCCCGAACACAACCACCACCAGATGCACCACATGGCGCTCCCGCCCGCGTGTGAACAGGTCTTCGGAGGAGCCTCGCCCCTCAGGCCTCTCAGTCTGCTGCTCGACCTCGCACCCTTCAGGTACGATTTTATGTGTACCTTGTAGATAAATGAACAATGAAGGTTATGTAATTGATATAGCAAAAACTTTAAAATGAAAATTGAGTCTATACCATGTACGTCGAAGGACTGCAACAGTTTGTCTGCTGCGGTGTTCCCATTTGATTTTAATTACGGTTTCTTCAAAAATAATGAATAGGTTCTTAATGAATTATTGCGACTCGCCATCAACGATTGCATCACTGCTTACTATCAGGTGGGATCGCGGTCAAGCACTAGTTTATAACAATTAAAAAAAAATCACGTGTCTAAAGTATTTGTGCTACAAGTTTAAAAAAAAGAACAGGTGAAGATAGATTTTATATATTGAGATGGGGTTTACTCCCACTTCGCTTCTTAAGAAGCTTCAACATACATGTCATTTGGTCTTGGACTTTCTCAATAAATTCAAGCTCAGAGCCTAACAGAAGGTAGTTCGTGGACAGTAGTATTTTTTCTACATTTCTTTTATTATTCTTGATAGGTTTATGTTTGACCACTATCTCACCTGATGGTAAGCGACGATGTGGTCGAAGATAGAGCACGCTTACCTAGAAGTAACCTATTCACTCTTGAACACTACACTATATGCTAACTATTCCATCTCCTCCACAGACAAGCCTGCATCCACGCATGCTCCGGCGACTCCCCACAAGCCCTCCACCAGGCCTGCGACCTGGCGCGCGGATATGCTGCACTGGCTCTGACAGGCATGCTGCCTGCTGTCCTACCCGACGTGTGCGTGCAGTGCACTGACGCTGACAAGCCCAGGAAGGTCGGCGAGAGCTACGAGCTGAAGGTGCCCAACAGACAGGCCGACATCGTCGTCGCCTTCGAGACTACTGCGGTGAGTACTGTGATGTGAACACTATCATCTGTATACATGTATCTGTCCCTCGGTCTGTGCCCTGTTTTACCTGACCCATCTTAGAAAAATAAAGAGAAATACGGGTCAACAGTAAGAAGCACTGACTGTACTTTGACTTCTTTGCCACCTTCCTCTTTACAATTTACTGATCGATAATCGCGTTCAGATCTTCTGTGATCTTTGTAATTAAACTATTCAATATTATATCAATACTAGTTTCCGCCCGCGGCTTCACCCGCGTGGTGTGTTGATAAAAAGCAGCCTATAGCAAAAATAACAAAATCGAAAAAAATAAAAAATAAAGTATGAGTAAAAGTAGCCTATATGTTAATCCAAGGTATAAACTATCTAAATACCAAATTTCAACCAGATCGGTCCAGCCGTTTTTTCGTGAAAGAGTAACAAACATACATCCATCCTCACAAACTTTCGCATTTATAATATTAGTAGGATAGGATTATTCTAGTTGGTGTATTCGAGTTAACAAAATAGTGACTCATCATTGTTATTCCACTTAGCCGCCCCTTGACCAATAATATCGTGGCAAATTAGAATGCCGTGTTCACATTGACCTATTCGTTAAAATAAAAGTTTGCTGAATGGTTCAATATAGACCCCAGTATGAACACGCCCTTACTTTACAATTGCACTAATGACGTCACTATATTCCTAACACGAATAGACTATTAGTCTATCAATCTTATTAAAATAAAGAACCATCTCCCAGTTCGAAAATTGTATCTTATTGCACTCATCTTAAAGCCCAAAATCGAACAACCAAAGTAATCACTACCTTACAAACACAGCACAAAATTGTATCTTATTAAAATCCCACACCAAAAGCTTCCGAACTCATAATTTAACCTGGTTCTCCTTTACAGAGCAACGAGAAGAACTACAAGAACCTGGTGGTCCCACTGGTGGGCCAAGTGCTGGACGGTCTGAAGAGCAAGCGCATCACCGACGTGAAGGTGTACCTCGTCGGCATCACGCCCAAGTTCCCCTACCCCATCCTCTACGATACCGACTGTAAGTATTGCTTCTGTTGGTTTAGTGACATAGTATTACCACACCATCCCTGAATGGTTATAGATCCTATAGGATACAAGTAGTAGGGGCACAGTATATATTAGTACTAGAGAACTAAGAGTTGTAGGTCACGAGTTTAAACCTAGTCAGGTTCATTAGTTTTTTGTAATTTATTTCATCAACACTGCTCTTAAAACCGTGAAAAAGACATCGTAAGGCCCCCCCCCCCCCCCCGTAATTTGGTACTCACGTGTGGTGAATTACAGCCCATTCCCTCTCTTAGAGAGAGAGCAGGCCTAAGTCATAAAAGTGGGAATATTTAAGGCTGATTAGACTTATACTATAGGATTCCATATTATATTCCAAAGGATAGCTTGAATTAGTTTCAAAATGGTTGAATAGTGGACACATTACTTATTAAGGCTTACAATTCAAAAGTGCCTGTTAATAGTCTATTTGAAATAAAGTTTCTGATTTTTATATTTTAATTCGTCAGTTAGTCAATTCTTTCGTCTTTTTCTATGGCTAGTTTCTCTAGACACTATTAATAACCTAATGTTCCATTCCAGTGAGACTGAAGAACGCCAAGCCCGTGTTCTCGGACTTCAGCCGCTACTCCCCGGTGGAACGCGCCGCGCCCGGCAAGGAAGGCTCCTGCGCCTACCTCACCGAGCTGCTTGAACTTGTGGAGACGCTCAAGATACAATTCGGTAAGAACGAGTGCTTTTATTTAGTTTGTCATGTGCTATTAACCTAATCCCTTTCCTAGAGAAAAGAGGCCCGAGTCCCAACAGCGGGAACATTACAAAGCAAGATAATAATGCTAATGCTATCGAGTGATGAGCCGGTAAAACACAAATTTGGTGCCCAGAAATCACACGACGTGGTTGTAAAGCCGGGTATCTACTTAGGTTCGCCGTGGTTTGCGAACACTGTGTACAGTGTACACACTTAGGCTGCAACATCAGTGCTACTGCGCTCCCCTTTGAGATCGCGCAACAAACCGCTTCCCGAGCGCTCCGCCGCGCGCCGTGCTCCGATCGTGCTCCAGTCGCGCTCCGCGATCACGACGTATCCATTATGTTTGGTTTGCGGAGCGGGCGCGTTCGCAAACCACGGCGAACCTAAGTGGATACCCGGCTTAACAGAACAAAAAATAGATGACATGACGCCTAAGATGTCTTCCTTGGGAATTGGCAAAAAGTGGCTCAGAACTGAAATGAATGGAGGGATGCCTTTTCCCACGAGGGGTCGTATAGACTAGTAATTTAGTTTTAGATGTAAAGTTCCACAAATTGCCATCGAATAGAGAAGATCTCTCGACTAGACGAGTCGTTGAGTCTGGTCCCAGCGACTGCTCGATAGTTGATTTTGGCTAAAAATAAAAATTTTTACTCACATATCCATCACGTATTTGCTCTAAGCGCGAGGTAAACTCTGCCACCGTAGTATTCTAAATTAGCATCCGTTATCCTGCTAATCGCGCAGAGAACTTTGATACCGTGAAGCTATATTCTAATTTACTATCCACTATCCCACAGGTCTCACGAACGTAGTAGCAGGCTACAGCTCTCTGTTCGAGCTGCCGCTGCGCGCCGGCGCCGTCAAGCACACCATCAGCGTCGTTGGCGAGAGGTGCTACAGCCAGTTCTTCTTGGTGAGTCCTAACCTTCATCATCATCACCGTCTCAGCGGAAAGACGTCCACTGCTGGACATAGATCTCCCTCAAGCGTCGCCACAACGACCGGTCCTGTGCTTCTCGCAGCCGTCGGTTTCCTGCGACTCTGACCTGGCCCCGAACCATGACGTTTAAAGTAAGATTGTTTTATTCAAATGTGAGTAAGAGATGGCGCTAGACAACCGGTATAGCTCTGTCTCTTACCCACACTGGAATAAAATTGAAACAATCTTACTTTAAACGTCATAGTTCGGGTCTTGATCATCGGTACACCTTGTGGGAGGTCTTCCACAGGGGAAGTAGTACACCTTGTGGGGGGTGGGAGGTCTTGTAATCAGTTTTTCATCTCCGCCAGTTATTATTAGTGGCTTATTGTTATTGTTTGGTCCTCAGCTGGAGGTGGCGCGCGCGATGACGTACAGCGTGGCGTTCGACAACATGGCGTACTCGCACTCCCTGGTCACCGCCACTCCTCCCGGCACCCTCTCCGTCGGCAGCGGCAAGAACGCCGCGCAGATTGTCGGTCAGTACTCTTTAATATTGGCTCCTTTTATTTTTTGCCATTCATTCATTTATATCTTAACACGAAATGTTAATAGTTAAATTTTCAATTAATGTTAACTAAAATATATTTTACCTATAAAATTGTATAATCTAATATTGGGAAATCGTGTTGTCTATAAACGGGTACTAAAGATATTAGATGTCTTTTGTCGATAGCTTCTCACAGACTACAGTCAGGTTTTTTGCCAGTTCATTTCGAGGTTAAAATAACAACAAGAAAGGCAGGAACCTAGAATCTAAATTGTAACTAAAATATCTGTATCGTAAATAAAAATCAAAACTAAAATGTGTTATACATCCTCCAGGCTACACCGAGGATGCTGTGATCATGCTGGGCGACAGGAAGGTGGGCAAGGAGGCCGAGGCGCTCCGCAGCACTCTCACCAGGACACCCGACGCCTGCAGGGACTTCGTTGAGTCGGTGAGTCTAGCACACATATCTTCTAAAGATCTTCATACCATCTGAATGTTATTCTTAATGTTTTGACTAAATTGACGAATTATCTGAAAAGAATAAAAATGACGGTTTGCCATATTTTTTTATTCATCTGGAACACTGTCCAGTAAAAGTCACATAACTTGATTGTTTGAACATTTAGATGATTCTCGATTGCTTCGACTTTGACTCGAGTCGGTTTGTTATTGCAACTGGCGCATGGCGCGTTGATGCCATAGAAGAACAACTCACGAAAGACTCGAGTTGTTCCTCGATTTGTTTAAAGTTTCGAGTGGGTCATCCCACTCGAAACTTTCGAGACTTTTCTTTTTCGAAACTTTTCGGATTCGATCAATCGAAAAACATCTCGATTATTTTGTAGATTGATCGATGGTTAAGTTAAAGTTTTAATTTAACAGCTCAGATTTTTCAGATTGTTAAAACATCTCAAAATCGCCCGTCGCTAATCTCATACTGGAGCTTTGAAAGTTCAACGTATTAACCTCTTTTCTAGCCCAAAATCCATCAAAATCTTTAACCCAACCCCGTAGCAATTCTAACCCAACTTTCTCTTCCCCCCAGACGGACGGCCTCGTGTTCTCGGGCACGAACTTCCACGCGCTGGACGCGGCGCACCAGAAGCAGTTCCTGCAGACAGCAGTAGCCGCCATCCTGCAGCGCATGACGCACGAGACGCTCGTGCAGGACTGCTCGTGCGTCTACACCGACCCCTTCCGCGTGCGCTCCGTCTGCGTCAGCAAGGACAAGAAGGAAGTCGTAAGTTCTAAATCAAATATTATTTATAGTTTGAAATTGCACAGGGAACATCTTTTTGCAGCATCTGTTCTTTACTGACTTAGACTGACTGATATATCAAAATACAGGTTTTCTTTATAAGGTTTTTCTATCAAAACGGATTTTAGGAAATTCGACCTAAAAGAGGATAAAAAGGGACAATTTCGTTTGTATACAATTGTCTTTTAAAAATAGGTATACTCAATATAATTGAAATTTATCACTAGTGAAAAGGGCATTATGCTAATTATTTATAGTTTTTAGCAAACCACATAGTAAGCCATCTTTATCATAGACGAGATATTTTGGTAGTACTTATAGTATAATAATATAAGTCCGATAGTATTATTTGGCTTAATTAAAGGACTTAGTATCGAAGCCAAAAACATTAAACATTATAGATTAAAAGTTAAATTGTTTTGTTTTTGATTTGTACTATGATGTCTGCTAATGAAATAAGTAATTACTTACAACAATAATCATTTTTAATAGTTATGCAACAGTTTTCCCATAAGCCATAACCTAATTTTTGTTTGTTACCTGTATTTATTCTAATATCAAAATATTTCTGTCCACAGGCTCGCAGACGGAAGTAAGCTCCACCCGAAACTGTGATCGAAAAATGCCAACAACCAAATAATCTAGCGTTACGTAGTCCCGTGCGAGCGAGACGCACATACACTCCCATACGTGCGTCTCTCTCGCACGCTTTCATCAAATAATCTACCACGGAACCATGGAGCATAGTGTAGTGTCCATCGCCGCTTCGGCATACATTCATATTTAAAAGTTGTTTAGTAAACCAGCGATGGATGGTAGGTAGATAGTTGTATTATGTTGCATGTTTCCGTGGTAGAGGTAATTAATTCTTCATTATAACGTCATCAGCAGACTCTGTTTATTTATGAATTGCCGCGTACCATGAGGTATTGAGTGATCATGATCGACTCTGTATTAGATCTAATAAAATATGTTATTTAATTGTTTTTGGTTTTATTTTGTTCTTGCCTTTAAAACTAAGACAACTTTGGGGGTATGTGGAACAGAGAGTAAAGTCCCACATACCTCCGTAAAAACCCATTAAAACTCCGTTAAAAGGGAGGATCCTCCCACCAGAGGAGTGTTATATCTGGTAGGCAACTGCCCGATACATTATTCGTTCAACATTATTACATAAACGGCACGAAGAAGAATAATAATCAGATTAAATAAATTAAGATTAAATTAAATTAATTAAAGTGCATTAAGTGTACAAAATGTGTGTAACAATTACAAACAAAACTAAATGAAATTTCATTAAAAAGCACAGGGTAACTGAAAGACACAGTTAAGTTTTGGAAACACATTATTATTATACGTACAGCTAAGGAGTAGAATTCCCTGCCGGGGTCTGTGTTTCCTGATAGCTACAACTTAGGAGTCTTCAAGTCAAGAGTGAATAGGTTACTTCTAGGCAAGCGTGCTCCATCGTCGGCCACATCATCGCTTACCATCAGGTGAGATTGTGGTCAAACGCGAGCCTATGTATAATAAAAAAAAAAAAGTTTAATTCAGTAAAATCTGACATGCTCACACTCCACCTTAGAGCAAGAGAAGTCATACGATTTATTTATTTATCCATTGCCACCTGGTTGCGGTTTCAGCGCGCTTGTAATGGCCGATCATCGTTCTTGTCGTGTTTTACAGTCGGTGAAACCTTCCATACATCAGTATGTATAAAGGATTTATAGGTGTGCATAGTTAAACTCTATAGGTCGACAACTATACATATCCTGTTGTGTAATCCAATGATATAACTGGTAGAACGCTAGATAACGTAGTTTTTTAGATATCGTCGTTTTAGGACCGGCGCCCACTGCCGACATGGCATGGCGTGGCACAGCAGATTGTGCTGCGGTATCCCACGGCATGCAGTGGCATGGCAGGTTGTGCTTTGGCATGCCGCAGCATCGCGGTATCGAAATAAAGTAACAAACTCTAAACTCATTGAAATAAGATTCAAAATTACTTGATTAGTATTATTGGCTGGTGTGAATATGTTGTAACATAATGTAAACAGCAATTTGTCATGACGGCCATTTTAATGTTTTCAATTGCGTTCCGTGGCATGGCAGGTTGTACTTTGGCATGCCGCGGTGAGCCGTGCTATGCCACAGCATCCCGCGGCACGTCGCAGCATCGTGGTATCGAAATAAAGTAACATGAACTCTAAACTCATTAAAATAAGATTTAAAATAACTTGATTGGTAATAAAAACCTTTGCTATGACATGCCGTGCCATGACGGCACTGGGCGCTTAATCAGACTGGAATCACGCTAGACCTAACCTAAGAAACCCATTGATGTTATGCACTAGGTTTTTGAGCGCCACAGTTCAGAGAGTAGTGTTCCATGCGCCTCTCAAGGAGATGGCAGCAAGCCGTAGGCGCCAGCAAGGTCGAAGCCTATTGGGGCCATGGGTTGTGTGCAAGGGATCCCTAGGGCCTTGCAACGAAGGCAAAGAAGGAATTATAGTAGTGGGTTCTGGCAGTAAAAATCTGACGCGCCCTCTCATTCCGCCCAGAACAGTAAAAGTTATTGTATTTCCAACACAGTAATTCCTAGTGTAGGCTATATCTAAAAAATATAAAGTCTGAGATGTCTTCAGGGACCACCATACTTACAGATTTTGTAAAAATAAAACCATAAATTCAAATCAGCTCTTTATTACAAAAATACATTTCATTTACAAATAGAAAGCAAGACAACATTTAACTTTGGCATCAAATCAATATGGAATGTAAAATTTAATTTCTTATCGATATAAATTGGCACAATAACAGATAGAATGGCACTAGTGTGTTTTTTAAGTATGCAATCATTAAGTTTGTTGCTTAAATCAAAGTAGACATTGCGCCGTCCACACACATACGACTTACGCTTCATATAAAGCCGTAACCCTAACGATACGCGAGGCCGAAAGGTTTAATTAGATTGTTCGAATATGTCAATGGTTCTCGATTGTTCCAACTTTAACTCGAGTCCGATTAGGTCTGTTATTGCGACTGGCGCATGGCGTGTTTATACGCGAATGAATCATTCGCTCGATGGTTTAGAGTTTCGAGTGAGAGTGACTGATTCGAATAATCGAAAAACTAGTCGATTTTTTTGACTCGAAACAATCGTAAACCATCTCGATTATTTTGTAGAACGGTGAGTCGATGGTGGAATCGATGGTTTATTTTAACGACTCCAATTTTTTCTATAGTTAAAACATCTCGGAATCCACGCGTGTATCGGCCCTTTATCTATGTAATGTTGTAGTAGTATGTAGAGTCGATTAGTAGACGTTCTTGCGCACCCACTTCATCCTCAGTCCGCGCTGTGACATGATCTTGACGGACGCACTGGCGGCGCCTTTCACCACGTCTTGGATCTGAAATAAAACGTTTAGTATAAAAAATCGAAAGGCGCAAGATGTACTGATTGTATAAAAGAAAAATTTTGGTATTGATGGGCATACTGTCATATTATATAATAACGGGTCAGTATCGAGAAGCGTTCTTTTGCGAAAACCTTCTCTCCTACTCTCTCCCCTCTGAAACTGTGTTATTTTCAATGTGTTTGCCGCATTTATATAGTGAAATAGTGATTCCCGGGGAAGGGTGTACAAGTCGTTAACGTACAAACATATCACTTTTAAACATCATCATTATCTACTTTTAAACAATATAGTAAAATACTTACACTCAACATCAATCTCTGGGCGTTGCCCACCAACATGTCCAAAGCCTCTTTATCTTCTTGTGTGCCTGAAAATACAAAAATAATCGTTAGACTTTATACTAATTTAAACTTTATACGAGGCACTCTGTAGGTGTGCAATAATATTTAAAATCGAAAGATTAAACATTTTACTTTTTTATTAATATTGATAGGCTCGCGCTTGTCCACTATCTCACGATGCTAACTGTAAGCGATGATGTGATCGACAATAGAGCGCGCTTGCCTAGAAGTAACCTATTCACTCTTGACTGACACACCTAGGATGTAGTGTCTCAGGAAAGACCAAACGAACAAATAGCTAGAGCTAGAACAAGAGCATTCTTTCTGGCTCTTTTGGTGTAAACGAAAGCTCTTTTTAGCGTTTACACCAAAATATCAACGAGCAACAACTAGAACAGAGCAAGAACACAAGAACGCTTTGAAGAGACCGCTCCGGGGAGCGAGCACGTCCGAACACGGAAGAACGCTAACAAGCAAGTGTTCACACGTTCTAGTGCCGTTTACATCAAGCGAACGAGCATTCTTCGAATATTCTATAGAATCTTTCCGAACGCACTAAGAACAACGAAAGAATGCTCTACGCCTGTTCACACTAGATGATTTTGATGTAGTGGGGATAGAATGAGCATTCGCTCGTTTGATATAAATCGACCTCGCACAATGAACGAGTTCCCAAAATAAGTAGTAGGCATAAGTAACGTGAGGGTATTACCGTGGCGTCCCAGTGAGAATCCCTTGACGGTCGTCAACATCTTCAGCTGGCCGCTGATGGTCGGGATCCTCTCGCAAGTTTGCAGCAAGTTCTACGACAACATAATGTACAGTATAACAACAGTAGCTCAAGACTATCAGATCAAAATCTTTTTATTTCACATAGGCTTACACACTTATAAAACGTCAGAAGCTAGTGCACGGTTCCAACGTTTGTCGTATAAGAGCCCCCTTTAAACATATTTTTTTTTGTTATTTTTTTTGGTATTCGTTGTTATAGTGGCAACAGAAGACTACAAAAAGAATACAAGAATACATCATCAGAGAAAAGTTCATGAGATACAGTCTGGCAACAGACGGACAGACAAATTGACAGATTAAAAACAAATTTTCAAATCATTGCTAACAATTTTTTTCTTATTTGAACTTGTTTTTCTTGTTGTTGAATTGTGTACATTTTGAGAATTGCTTAACTTCAGGAACTGAACGTTTACGAAGAAGTAAAATAGCACTAACCGTTTTGATCCTGTGGTCGGAGCACTCGTGCGCCAGTTTCTTGGCGAGGCGCGCCACCTCGTGCGACTCCGACACGATGGCCTTCGACGTCGTCAGCACCTCGCGCTGCTTGTCTGCAATACAAACATATTTGTTTAAAACGGTATATTAAAAGGACTAATTAATTTTAAGTGTTTATATTATTCTCTTTGCATTGGTATAAGTAATCATTTCTGCCAATGACAAAATCACACATATATTCCTTCTTTGCTTTTCCGTTCTAGAATTACGGGGTTCCCATTCGGACAATTCGTGTTTAAGTAGGCTTCGATCCTGCTGGGCCCCTACAATTTTGCTGACATCTTTGAGGCGCGCGTGGAACAGTACGCGCCGTCGAGAACTTGGGCTCGGCCCGGATGGATTACTGGACTACCAGACGGCAAGCTACCCATTGCTCGCTGTCCGCAAGCCTGCATCGTGTGCGGCTGCCTCATGAGCTAACATAACTGCTTCGTAATTGAAGGCCCACACCGCTCACAGCCACACGCTGGGGAGCACTTCCTGCAGCAGAGGGGGGTGCTCAAGTATTGACGTCTTCGTCGAAGTATTTCGTCAGAGTACTGTGTACTCTCCGACTGCATGACACACCTCCGCCGTACCCTTCGTCCAGTCCGTACAATAGGGTCACCCGAGCATGACCTATCTCATCATCATCATCATCTCAGCCGAAAGAGGTCCACTGCTGGACATAGGCCTCCCCCAAGCATCGCCACAGCGACCGGTCCTGTGCGGTCGCGGGAATCCGATGGATGCAGATAAGTATCTGGGTCAATCAACTTTTATTTGTCCTGTAAGTACTATGTTATGTCCCTGACCAATAATCGCAGTTCTAAAGAAAATTAAGTGGTTTGTTGGCATATGTCGCATTTATCGTATTATTAAGCAATTATACGAGTAAATTATTTTAAAGAAATCATTATTATACTGGAACTTTAATGGTTGTCCGGTTAACAAAACATCTGATGAAGTGTTTCATTGTTTGTCCCCCGGTAGGTTAGTACAACGAAACATTACTTTATACAAAAAATACTGTATGGCAATTAATTACGCTTTTACATAATTATTTATTACAATATCTACTATGATGCTAGCATATAGATTTTTGTTTGATTTAAAATTTTAACGCTATTTTGGCATGTTCATTTTGGTCCCTAATATATTTTAATATCCTGACTTCTACCGGGCAGCGGCAAAAAAGTTCCGCAACCAAAACACAGATAGCGTGATTAGTGCCTTGAGAACAAGTCGATTAATTTGTTGACTTCACTCATCTAGCCGCCATTTTGAATTCATCTTTCCCGCAGCGCCAGTTGGCCGAGTGTGTTTTGAAAAAATGGGTGGCTTTATTGTGTGTCTACCGGACAACCGGCACAATAACGTAAGTATTTGATATATCGTAGTAAATTAAAGTGAAAATATTCTATTTAGTCTATATTTTTCATTACGCGTTAGGACCTAATTCAAAATATCATTATTTATTACCAGGGAGCGCAAATCTGATAAATGTCACTCGGACAACCGGTCACTTGGGCAACCAAAACCGTTGTTCGTGGGGCATTTTGGTTGTTCTTAGGATAATAATAATAGAATCAGTATAAAGCAATACTTTTTCTTTCAATAATAATTAGTCACTGAAGAGCCTCTTACAAGGGCTAGAGCATTTATTATTGTTTAATATAAATTATATTGATATTTTGACAAATTTCAACTTTGTACTTCTTGACGTGTGTTAGCTTACTTACCTAGCACATTTTTATAGTCGTCTATTCTATTCTTTTTTTTTATTATTTTTAGATAATGAGTTTGACGGAAAAAGAAAAATCAAGCTATAGAGAAAGACGTAAAGCAGACCCTGAGAAATTAGCTGAGCGAAAGAGAAAAAAAGGGAAAGCTACCATAGGAATAAAAAACTAGTTTCAAGAATGCTGCTAGAAGATAAGAAAACTGCAGAATTATATGGAAGCAGCGAAAACAGTCACAGAGAAATCGCCAAAGAGCTGATATTAATTATTAAAGAGCGGATAGTATTACATTTATAGATCTGTTCATTATTGAATACTTTATGGTCATGTTGATTCTTTCGTTAAAAAAATGTAATAAAACTGATAATTATTGTCATATTGTTGTATTTTTTACATAAAAAGAACAAATACAGGCGATTTCAATCCTAGTATCTCCTTCGGACTTCCGAGTATGTTCACTGGACAACCATTTTGTCCCTGTCTCCGAAAGATACATTATCGTCATAAATACTAAAAAAAAAACAGAAAAGTACCCAAAATTTTCAAATATGAATGAAACAATTAAAAGTGAATTCATAAACTGTTAAATATTACGCTATAAATTATTATTTTATAAGTTAAATGTAAAGTTCGTTACATTTAAAGTTTGTCGTTGTCCAGGTGACAATATTATTGGAAATAACTTATAAATTAAAAGCCACATCATTTATTTATGGATAATAAATTGGAATCTATCCTATATTCAGTGGAAATAAAGTGACGGTTTACAATTTGACTGAATTTTAATGGTTCAGAAGCCAATTTAGTTCAGTTGTCCAAGGAACTGTTTTAACTAGGGTCATGTGGATTTCGGTGGCAAATTTACTATTTTATTTAAATAAATCTTTCTGCTCTATGTGTTTTCTTAAAATATAAATAATTATCTACTGCAAAATTGTTAAAAAAAATTAATTCACAAATAAAATTTAAAAAGTCAAATTTATTGTTGATGTACACTTAAAAGTTGATTGACCCATCTATTGTATTATTATAAGAGCATTTCTTGCAGTAGGGAGGCGGCGCTCTGGAGTTGTTGTCCTAAGTCCTTACGAGGGGGACCCGAGTATGATAATTAGGCTGTAAAAACTTGTAGTTACCGTTGGACATGAAGTTGGAGAGCTTGGCCATGAGCACGGCCATGCGCTTGGCGACGGCCACGATCTCGTTGTCGCGCGACGACCACTCGCGGATGGCCACGTGCAGGTTTAGTGCCTCGTTCTGTGGAATACAACAAATAGTATCTTTAAGTTTGCCCACATTGTTATTATTAACAGTAACTATGCTAAGTATTTTATATGGTCATCGATAACGTCGTGAGTAGTGCATTTGTTAATAGGGAATATGCAGGCAATTTTTTTATTATTTTTATTCAATATTCACTTCATTTTGATGTAGAAAAAAAATAAACCATATCTGTAAGAGTAGTAATTACTTTTTTATAAAATCTTAAAGATATTGGTTTAATTTGACGAGTTCAAACGCTCCTATTTCTCGCGCGCTTGAGGCGTGACGTCATAGTGTACGTCCTGTCAGTTTATTGTTTGCATTGAGAGTTAGTTTGATAGATAACAAGGTGTTTTAGTCGCGTAATAATCATGGAAGAATAAAAAAAGCCGTTTTATAGATATTGCATGATACCAATGTGTAAAACACTATAAAAAGTACACCAGATAAATTCACCATTCCTGTCAGTTTTGTGCCCTATGACGTCAACGTCATCGCCGTCGTCGTCTCGCCATTGGTCGTTTTCATGCGACCAATGGTGAGGCGTTTTACAAATTCGAATTTCGCTCGTAAATTTTTCACTTTTTGATTTATGTTTTAAATAATTAAATGCATATTAAATTAGAAAATAACGAATTGAGTGTAATACTACGACCTTAGAGGTTTAGGGAAAAAAAAATCAGGCCATTTTATTTTTTGTGCATATTCCCTATTCAATTATTTTAGTACTTCAATCATGTGTAATATTTAATATACTGCTGTTTGTAGTCCCTAATAAAATAAAATAGTATATAATATGAGGTCGCTGATGGAAACTGTAGTGTATTTGCGTTGAGAAGATAGTGACTCATTAGTGTAACGGTAAAGTGAAAGCGTATTCATAGGAGAGTAAAAATAAAACCATTAATATTAAAGCAAACTTTTGGCTTTTGATACTAACACATTATTTTCAAAAAGTAATATATTCATTTTAAAATTCAATTAGAATCGTCAGAATTTACACTTTTATTGTTACGAATAGGTGAGGCACTTATTTTTTTAAATTAATAAAATCGTATCGCTAGGGATGTCAATATGGGGCTGCTTAATTGGAGAATCGATTTTGTAGCTTAATAAAATTGTTTTCTTTTTAAATCGATTCGGTAATCGTTTATCTGTGTTGAGGAAATAGTGACTCTGCTATTTCCTCAACGCAGATAAACGATAACGTTGTAAGAGACAAAAATCACGCTACCGGATTTTCAACTTAGTGCAGTAAATTTTAAGTTAGTAAATTACTTACATAGATGGGTTGGTTCGGTCCTGGCTGCGTCTTGAAAACGTTCTCTCCGCCCAGAAGTGATTCTACCTCTCCGGTGGCTTGCAGGATCTGCGAATGTAGATTATTTAAAATTTTGTTAATTATTTCGATCACACTACACACATCACATCACACTAATTGGCTTTCAGACATCATGTGATGATTACCAACTTGCTCTGTAGTCGCACTGTGTTACCATAGGTTACATTTAGATGGATTCCCAGCTGTGGGTACAGTACAGTCTGTATAGTTGGAGTTTTCATGAAAATATGATTATATGCACGACATATAACGTGTTCGTTTTCCGCACGGAACAAAACATTGTTTCTCTTTTCTAATAATGTTTTGCCCCACCCAAACTTGAGTATCGGGGATATGTTTACGAACATGTAAACTTACCCGCACACACCTTTAGTCTAGATGTCTTGTGTATGTGAGTATACATGTTCAAATGCAGGAAGTACTTATAGGTACATGTAGAAATACAGGAGTCATGGCACCGTTTTTAAACAAGAAAACATTGTCTTCATAAATTTTTTTTGGAAGGGGAATCATCAGAATGACTTCTCCCGCTCTTGGGCGGAGCGGGAGGGCGTGTCAGACTCTTACTGACTAAACCCCACCCCGTTCCTTCGTTGCCTTCGATTTGGAGGACACGGCGAGCACTGTTCGGATTTTCCGTGTTCCCCAGAGGCTTCGGCCCTGCCGGGCCCCTACAGTTTGTTGACATCTCCTTGAGGCGCGCGTGAAACAGAACGCGCCGTTGACGACTAGGCTCGGTCCAGGTTATTACCAGACTGCTGGACGGCGAGCTACCCAGTGCTCGCCGTCCGCGAGCCCGATCCTTCCTTACCTTGGCAGTAGTATCCTTCCAGTCGGGCATCCTACTGGCGCGGGTGTCAGCAGCTGGTGTAGCCGCGCTGAGCTGCTGCTGCGCCTCCGAGAGAGCCTTCTGCAGCTCCGGGTCGCTCTTAGCTGTGCTTGATGATAGACCCACGTGGATCACACGGTTGGCTAGCCTGGAGACATGAGGGGTTTATGAGATGTTGGCCGATTAAGACGGTTATAAATGTCTAGCTATGACAAAATTCACATTCTGTTATCTTTCCATTTCGGCACCCATACAGTAACCACAATATATTATTATATAAGTACAATAATTGACCCCAAATTTCGTTCCAGTACATTCATTCCCTTTAAGGAAATAATGATTCATCGTTGTCGCTCGGCTTCATCATAATCATTTCAGCCAAAAAAATGACTGCTGGACATTTCCCTCAAACGTCGCCGCAACGACCGGTCCCGTGAGTCTCGCATCTCGCGAACCTCACCAGATCATTGGACCACCTTGTGGGAGGTCTTCCAACGCTGTCTATCGATACCTTTACACTATTGTCTTTTTTTGTGTACATCATCATCATCTGCCTAGCCTTTTCCCAACTACATTGGGGTCGGCTTCCAGTCAAGCCGGATTTAGCTGAATGCCAGTATTTTACGAGGAGCGGCTGCCTACCAGACCTCCACAACCCATTAACTGGGGTAACACGGTACATAAATAGTAAAACAAATAAATAGTTGTACTCACTTGGTGATGGCGGCGGAGGTGTGCGCGCAGCGTTGTGGGTCGTTGTGCTTGGTGGACTCCTCGCGCATGCGCTCCATCGTCTCGCCTGAAACATTACATGCGTTATTAGCCTTCATTAAAGACTATTCAATAAATCCGGGGATTTAAGAGCAATAGCGCACTAGCGACCAGGTCGCGGCGGCCATCGAGATACATACATGAGTATGAAATCGCCATAGAGCGCGCGCACCTGTGGCTGCTGGCCGCGTGCGGACATCTGTATCTTGATGGCCGCCGCGACCTGGCCGCTGTGGACTGGCCGCTAGTGCGCTATTACTCCTATAGTTACCTATGATTTTGTGTTTTTAGAGAAGGATAATCAACTCTATATTACTTACTTCCACGCTACAAATTTCATTTAAATATACTGTAGCATTACCTATGGCGCCACATATGGACTAAACCATGAAATCCTGCTCGGCTTCTTAATAGCACTGCGCGATTTTTGTATATGATCAAATTGCGCGAAACACTAACTGCGCCCTATAGTATTACTTAGATTAGTTCATATCGCCATAGATGTCGCTACAAGACTAGCCCTTTCACCTTAAGGTGAATGCTTCAGGTAGCCCGCAAAATTCAAATTTTCTTACGTTTTTTGCAATTTGCAAGCCAGTGGTAGGTTGTATGAAGTGAAAAATACTTTAGCGACTGTAAAACGTAACTAGTTACATAATCATAACCATAAACCATAAAGCTCACTTGGTTGCAGGAACGTTTTCGTTCCTACACTTAGGTGAGCTTGGAGGCTTGTACTGATTTTTATGGTTATAATTATGTAACTAGTTACGTTTTACAGTCGCTTAAGTATTTATACAACCTACCACTAGCTTGCGAATTGCAAAAAAACGTGAGAAAATTTGAATTTCGCGGGCTACCCTGAAGCTTCCCTCTTAATAGGGTTTTCGAGTAAGACATTAGAATCAGCGTTACCTGCAGTCTGCACGAAGTCCATGGGATCCACGGACTGGTCGCACAGGTCTCGTATCTTGGACAGCGACTCCGCGTACCTCGCCAGCAGGCTCTTGTAGTTCTCGATAACGGCCTGAAATGTTACATTACAATTATTGAGAAAAGTCTTTAAAGTTTTATGATGTCACTTTTTCTTTAATAGGCCTTTAGCTGAGAGCAGTGGTGATCCAATGGTAACCTTCCTGACTTACAAATCGTTGTCGAGGGTTGAAACCCAGACAGAAGCAACATTTTTTTTTGTCACCTCTGCTCTCAAAATGGCGAAGGAACTCATCGTGAGGACATGCCTCCGCACTAGGCCCGGCTGCTGGATTCCCAGCCCATTCCCTCTCCTAGAGAGAAAGCCTGAGTTCCAACAGTGGGAACATTATAGGTGAATTCTACAGCGTATATTCTTATTGTCCATCTTACCTTATCATCTGGAGTAGCAACTCTTTGTTGTGCAGCCTTCACCAACATTGGAGCTATAAGCTCCGCCTGTAAGATAATAACGTGATTTAGCATCTTCCTTCTGTTTCATTATTTTTAATGAACCCATTTTGAAAGACTGACAAAGAAGTGGTCTTACAAAGCTAAATGTGGAGTACAGTACCCGGCACGTAAGATATTGACGTATTGGGGGTAAATTCGCGCATGATGCACTTAGTGGTACAAGAAACTGAATAAGCGAGCGGGTCATTCAGTTCCCTTCAAAATGGTTGCGCTGAGTGGGGCTGATGCATGCGTCATGCTCGTGAACGGGCACCGTCAGTTGAGACTGGTCATATCTTTCCTGACAGTGGCTTATTTCAATTTTGTTTTAAATAATACTTTTTCTTTATTATTTATCTATATTGTTCTCGCATAATAGAAGCGACAAGATTTATTACATGATTTAAAAAAAACTATCCATGAAATTTCTTACACGTTCTTCTACATCTAGGTTGAGCCATCTAGGCTCAACCTAGATGTAGAAGAACGTGCAATTTACATACTTTTTTTGATTGACCAACATTTTTACAATTAGAAAAGTGTCTGTTAAAGGAATATTTGAAATAAACGTGTTTCTGTTCTTTTAGACCCGGTAGATGTCATGCCTCAAAACCCCTTTTCCATCTCATCATCATCATCATCTCAGCCGTCCACTGCTGGAAATAGACCTCCCCGCGTGCGTCACCACAGCTCGCGGTCCTGTGCGTCTCGCATTCATCGGATTCCCGCGACCCTGGCCAGGTCGTCGGTCCACCTTGTGGGAGGCTTTCCAACGCTGCGTCTTCCGGTACGTGGCCGCCACTGTAGAACCTTCCGTCCCCATCGACCATCTGTCCTACGAGCTACGTGCCCTGCCCACTGCCACACCTGCACGTTTGCGACTCTTACCTGTTCACTGCAGCTGTTGAGCTGCGTGCTGACGGCAGCCCCGGCGTCCTTGTCGGTGTCGGCGATGAGGCGCGCCGTCTTGGTGACGCGGCTCAGCTGCGCCAGCAGCTCCGCTATCTTCCGCTCCAGCAGGAACTTGCGCTTCGACTCGTCTGGGGAAGTTACAGAGTACATTTATTATGGTAAAAAATTGATTCAGGTTCTCATCTACCTAGCCTTTTCCCAACTATATTGGGGTCGGCTTCCAATCAAGCCGGATTTATCTGAATACCAGTATTTTACGAGGAGCGGCTGCCTACCAGACCTCCACGACCCAATAACTAGGGTAACACGGTACTTCATGGCAAGACTGGAGTCAGATTTTACTGGCTTCTGACTATCCATAAGTTACAGAATACATATTATGGTAAAAAAGTCACTCAGGTTCTATCTTTGTGTAAAGAGCCTGACTAAAGCCCGCAGTTTCGTTCACATAAACCCCTTTACATAGAATTGAATGTTGTAAAATGTGTTGTTGATTATTTATATGTACGTGACCGTGTATAAGCGGCCTAACCACCTCAGCATTCGCTGGGCGTCACACACCCAGCAATGGCGTACGAATAAAGTATAGCCATAGTGACACTGCTCACCCGCATGCTAAGCATGGCGATTATGGCAACCCCCCCCCCCCCCTTCTTGGGGGAGGCCTATGTCCAGCAGTGGACGTCTTTCGGCTGAGATGATGAAGATGATAGTGACACCGTTTATCCCCCTACCTGGCTCGTAGTCGGCGACGAGGTCCAGGTCCGCCAGGGGAGCCTCGGCCTCCATGAAGTCGTGCACGACGCGCGTCACCACGCCGCGCTCGATGTCACACGAGCTCCACTAGTGGGCATCACACACACAGTGGCTTGTCTCCTACCTGGCTCGTAGTCGGCGACGAGGTCCAGGTCCGCCAGGGGAGCCTCGGCCTCCATGAAGTCGTGCACGACGCGCGTCACCACGCCGCGCTCGATGTCACACGAGCTCCACTAGTGGGCATCACACACACAGTGGCTTGTCTCCTACCTGGCTCGTAGTCGGCGACGAGGTCCAGGTCCGCCAGGGGAGCCTCGGCCTCCATGAAGTCGTGCACGACGCGCGTCACCACGCCGCGCTCGATGTCACACGAGCTCCACTAGTGGGCATCACACACACAGTGGCTTGTCTCCTACCTGGCTCGTAGTCGGCGACGAGGTCCAGGTCCGCCAGGGGAGCCTCGGCCTCCATGAAGTCGTGCACGACGCGCGTCACCACGCCGCGCTCGATGTCACACGAGCTCCACTAGTGGGCATCACACACACAGTGGCTTGTCTCCTACCTGGCTCGTAGTCGGCGACGAGGTCCAGGTCCGCCAGGGGAGCCTCGGCCTCCATGAAGTCGTGCATGACGCGCGTCACCACGCCGCGCTCGATGTCACACGAGCTCCACTAGTGGGCATCACACACACAGTGGCTTGTCTCCTACCTGGCTCGTAGTCGGCGACGAGGTCCAGGTCCGCCAGGGGAGCCTCGGCCTCCATGAAGTCGTGCACGACGCGCGTCACCACGCCGCGCTCGATGTCACACGAGCTCCACTAGTGGGCATCACACACACAGTGGCTTGTCTCCTACCTGGCTCGTAGTCGGCGACGAGGTCCAGGTCCGCCAGGGGAGCCTCGGCCTCCATGAAGTCGTGCATGACGCGCGTCACCACGCCGCGCTCGATGTCACACGAGCTCCACTAGTGGGCATAACACACACAGTGGCTTGTCTCCTACCTGGCTCGTAGTCGGCGACGAGGTCCAGGTCCGCCAGGGGAGCCTCGGCCTCCATGAAGTCGTGCACGACGCGCGTCACCACGCCGCGCTCGATGTCACACGAGCTCCACTAGTGGGCATCACACACACAGTGGCTTGTCTCCTACCTGGCTCGTAGTCGGCGACGAGGTCCAGGTCCGCCAGGGGAGCCTCGGCCTCCATGAAGTCGTGCACGACGCGCGTCACCACGCCGCGCTCGATGTCACACGAGCTCCACTAGTGGGCATCACACACACAGTGGCTTGTCTCCTACCTGGCTCGTAGTCGGCGACGAGGTCCAGGTCCGCCAGGGGAGCCTCGGCCTCCATGAAGTCGTGCACGACGCGCGTCACCACGCCGCGCTCGATGTCACACGAGCTCCACTAGTGGGCATCACACACACAGTGGCTTGTCTCCTACCTGGCTCGTAGTCGGCGACGAGGTCCAGGTCCGCCAGGGGAGCCTCGGCCTCCATGAAGTCGTGCACGACGCGCGTCACCACGCCGCGCTCGATGTCACACGTGCTCCACTAGTGGGCATCACACACACAGTGGCTTGTCTCCTACCTGGCTCGTAGTCGGCGACGAGGTCCAGGTCCGCCAGGGGAGCCTCGGCCTCCATGAAGTCGTGCACGACGCGCGTCACCACGCCGCGCTCGATGTCACACGTGCTCCACTAGTGGGCATCACACACACAGGCTTGTCTCCTACCTGGCTCGTAGTCGGCGACGAGGTCCAGGTCCGCCAGCGGAGCCTCGGCCTCCATGAAGTCGTGCACGACGCGCGTCACCACGCCGCGCTCGATGCCCTTCTTCAGTTCTCGCACATGCTCCATTAGAGCGCTGGAAGAAGAAGAAGAAGTTGGGTTTAAAGATCATTGGTTATGCTAGTTTAGTTTATTACAACTGGGTTCGGACAAGTGCAAATTATATACAACGTGTAACGTTAAATGCACAAAACCTAAAAAAAAATAGTTTGATCAGAATAAGTTCTGAATTTACAAGTAGATGGATGGAGAGGGTGAGGGAGGCCAAAGAAAAGATGGATGGATTGTGTGAGGAGCGATATGAAGGAAAAGGGAGTTGGTGATAGTCTGACGGATGACAGGACTGAAAGGAAGAATGGAATTAAAGAAGAGAAAAATGGAATGGAAGAAGAAAACGTGTTGCGCAGACCCCAAATAATATGGGATAAAGGCAGGAAGAAGAAGAAGAATCAGAATAACGAGCAGAATAATTTTAACCAGTTTTTAATATAGGTCACATTTTTCTAGAAATCTTCTTTAAAAATATTTCCCTATGTATTTATTAATATAATCATTACGTGTGCAAACCTGCCAAAATAAGTTAACAAAGACAAATGGTTGTCGTGCAAAACAATTTATCCCATACGCGGGATAGAAATAGTTCTTATTTTAATCCAGATACGAATCAAAAACAAACTAAAACAGTACAGTAAACGAAAGAGATGCATATATTAATTCATGAATCCCCGACCGGTCCTATGAGACTGCGCTGTTATTATTTTACTATTGTGTCTCGTTTTGTGGGTATGTGATAGGTTAAAAGTTGCTCTCTGACTGTTCGCACAGCCGGCGACGACTCGCTTTACTAGTCGTCGAAAGTAGGTTTGCACAGGACTGAGCGGCCGCGGGCGAGTGGCGCGAGTAATCGCTCGTCGCAGTTGCACACTCGCTTATAGCCCGCCGACAAAACTATCGAAACTACACACTCGCTTCCCGCTGATCGCCAACTCTTTTAGTTTCTAGTTCTACTCGTTTCTCGTTCATCTGCCTAAACCAATCTCTCAATATTAGCCAATTGAATTAAAAATCAGTTGGGATATCTGAGGTTTAAACAAACCATTTGTAGTGACATCTCAAACATTTAGTGCGCCTCACCATCCACGATTGCATCACTGCTTACCATCAGGTGGGATCGCAGTCAAGCACTAGTTTACATAACTTAAAAAAAAATCTAAGGCGTCACATACAAACTACGAAACCCTGCATCGCGCAATTAAAGTTCTCTGCGTTATTTGAACAGATACGACCGGCGCGACAACAGTCCGAAATCATCTATCGCGCTGTTGCCCACACCAGACATAACACTTATACAAAAATAACTTTTCTGAATGACTTTTTGGCAATAACCGCCATTGTACCTTTTTGTGCATAAATTATAAATAAATAAATAAATAAATAAATGTTTAGAGGTAAGTAGAACACTGTAAAGTCCTGCATACCTCTTTTAAAAAGGAAGTATCCGCCGACCAGAAGGGTGTTATCTGGTCCGGGCAACTGACCGATAGTTCATTTCAGACTGCATATTATTTATTTATTTAACGGTTTATGTACATACAGAAAAGAATTAGAAAAGAAGATCAGACAGAAAATAGGTACAAGGGTAATGCTTATTTCTAAAGAAATCTCTTCCAGCATACCGCGATAGGAGATTTGGAAGAGATAGAGAAGTAGACAGCGTGTATGATAGTATAATCGTGTGAAGGACTTTGATACGATGCATATTTGTATTTCAGTTTCTATGTAGCGTCATAGGTATCGCTACATATGCGTGGCGTGTGACTGTCGCTTACCTGTACTGGTCATGGTCGTACTTCTTGCTGCAGACGGTGAGCAGCTGCTCGGTCTCCGTCACTGCGGTCTTTAAGTCGTCTTCTTCACTGTCCTTATGGTCTTCTGTAATCTAAGGGAGAAGAAACACATAATGTTACTTTTTAGCTTTTCATCATCATCATTTTGGGGTCGGCTTCCAGTCAAGCTGGATTTAGCTGAATACCAGTATTTTACGAGGAGCGGCTGTTTACCAGACCTCCACAACCCATTAACTGGGGTAATGGCAAGACGAGTCAGATTTACTGGCTTCTGACTATCCGTAACGACTGCCAAAGATCTACAAGTGACAGTCGGGACCTACGGCTTAACGTGCTTTCCGAGGCACGGAGAAAACTCGGTATGTTAAGATGGTCATCCATCCACAGACAGGTCTATGGACGGGTATAAGGTATCTTATTTGAGTTACATTTAGTCATTTTTTGTAATGTTTTATTTGTGCCAAATAAAACATTTTTTCTTTCTTTCTTTCTTTTCTTTCTTTATGTCATCCTTACCTTATTAGCTACTTCAATGAGGTTGCGCACGGCTTGCTGTCCCTTCGTCTTCACCTCTGCCTTCGACACTGGTTTTAGCAGCCATTGAGACGCTGCGTCGAACCTACAAAACAATTAAACATGTTTAATATATTTATAATTTTTAAACTGGCAATTCAGACTTAATTTAAGTCATAATTTATTACCATTACATAGTCAGTTTTATAATGTTCCCACTGCTGGGACTCAGGCCTCCTTTCTAGTAACTACTCCACCGCGCGGGCCCTGTACGGATTGGTAGATGTCGCACGTCTACGAATTTCTGGTTCTAGAATATATAATTGTGACTGGCTGGGTTCGAACCAGCGACCTATAACTCGTAAGTCGGGGCCGTTACCACTAGGCCACAATTGCTCTAATATTAATATTTTACAGCGACGATGAATTTTTGATAAGTTCGCTTGACTACTATCTCATCTGCTGGTCATTATAATCTTCTATAATATAAAAATGAATCGCAAAATGTGTTGGTAAGCGCATAACTCAACAGATCGCCTGGATCAATTTGGCCAATTCTTTTTTTAAATGTTCGTTGAAGTTCAAAGATGGTTATTACGGCGAGAAAAAATCTATTAAGAATTTAAAAAAAAAAACTTTAGGTAAAGTAGGGTAGTGTATGGTAGGTAGGATAGTTAGGGTAGGTCGGGTAGGTAGGGTAGATAGGGTAGTGTAGGGTAGTATAGGGTAGGTAGGGAAGGTAGGGTAGCGTAGGATAGGTAGGGTAGTCATTTGACGAGAGCGAAGCCGCGGGATAAAGCTAATAATTAAATAAAAATGAGACCATTGCATTGGAACAATAAGGACAAGGAATAGTACATAATAATAATAGAGAACTTACTGTTTCTGCACATAGCTCTTCTTTTCTTCCTGTAATAAAAATATTATAATTGTTAGAAATAAAATAAACTTGTAGAGATACTGAGTACAGAACTTTGAGCCTCTGTATTTTTTGAAAGAGCTGCCCCAAGATAGGCAACAAAAGCAACAAAGGTTTTTTTTTATTTTTTAGGTTGAAAATCATTCAATAACTTCTCCCATTTTAAGGCGGAGTGTGAGGGCGTTTTAGACTTTTACTAACTAAAACCCACTCCCCTATGTATTTAAAGTATTCCTCTTTTGCCATGCGTTCCAATACCTCGGGTTTTCCTTTCAGAACCGAACACAGAGTAGTATAAGTATATGAAGAATAGCAGGCTAGCAGCTAGTCTTTCGGTCGCGTACGAATAGAAAATTATTTCAAGGGCATAGTGCTTTTTATACCAGGAGTATGATGTTGCATCTATGGGATAATTTCCTACTTTCACGTGGGAAAAACGACTAGCAGTATTTAGTAAATAAATCAAGATAAGTACCTCAGGATCCTCTCCCTCTATAAGTTTGACGCGCTGCCCACTGGTCCTGCAAAAATAAATTCTATGTTATCACACATCTCGAAACGATACGATGATTTTGCGCATCATCGACTCGGTTGCATAGTTTTGTATTTACGCTTCACGAAGGCACACAAAGCGTATTATGACGAATACGCGACTCTGAAACAATGTGTCAGTGAATATTAGGCCTTAGTCGTTGGTTCCAGTTGTCATTTACAGATCTTCGTCAGTCATTACGGATTCTCAAAAGCAAAGAAATCTGACAGTCTCATAAAATGGTTCCATGTATCGGGGTATTGTAGAGATAAAATAAATAGATACTCAGTTACATTCGTTTAGACTAGAAGTTGACTCCAAGATATTTAGTAACGGGGTTCAGCTGATTGAGTTTGCTAGAAGAAATACTAATAAAGAAAGGTTCTTACTTGACGTTCTTGAGCAGGTTCTCGAAGGCGTCGAGCACTTCCTTGCGCCTGTTGAACATCACCCACTTCATCACCTCGGGCTCCTCGGGCGCCGCCTTCACCTGCTTTATCAACTCCTCTGTGTTCGTCAGGAGGGCTCTGTCAATAGAAATTATTTTATTTTATTTATTTCATAATTTGCGTCAGAACAGAATTCCATATAATATTGTTAGTAAAAAACTTAGAACTATGTTAGTACCTTATATCTACTCATTCAATTAACATAATTAAAATATTTATTGTTTGTAGACATATTCTAAACTGGCTTCAACCACCAGCTTCGCTCGCGTGTATATGAAAAATAATCCTAATTAAAAAAAGTATGTGTTCGATTTTAATTCAATTCTAAGTCTAAAATTTCAGTCAAATCTGTTTCACCGTTCTTTAGATTTTTAATATATTTTTTTAATTGTTGTTTTACTTCGCACTAGATATTACTCCTGTATCGTGATTACATTCACAGACATAAACTGAAATCACAAGACACCCAGACCTGTATTTTGGGATGATAAAACTGGGAGTTGTCTAACATCCGAAAACAATAAACTATCTATCACATATCGGAGATAGGAAAACAAATGAAACAACAGAAAACATGTACAATTTTTGTATGCCAAAATTGAAGATAGATAGGTTATTGGGTTCGGCCTTAAATTAATTCGTGATCTCCAGGATACTTCATAACTACACACGCTGCGTTGTTGCACAATATGGTGGTCTCAGTTTTTTGTTCAGTGGAAAAAAGGCAGGAAGGAAACTGGGATCATTTGGTGGCTACGGCTCATTCCCTCTCTTAGAGAAGAGGCCTGAGTCTCAACAGTAAGAACATTACAAGGCCGATAACACTATAGTTCGTTCGCGTTAAGAATGCAGTGATTTATCAGTGTAACTGCAAGATAAAGGTGTATTTACAGTGGTGTTAAATCCAAACAAATTACATTTTAAAAGATTAAGTTTAATGAATTTATAAAAATACACTTAAACAGCTTTGATTGATCCGGTTCCGGGGCTAGGCCGACGGAAAATGATGACTTTACTGCATTCTTAACGCGAACGAACTATAAATGCTAATTTTAAGAGTAGGAAGTTGATGATATTTTGGTTACTTACAGAGAACTCTTGACGACCTCGTCGACTTGCTCCTGTGTCTCAGCCGAGACCTCACCAGCGACTGGCACCAGGTCCGGGTGCTCTATCAGGTTGGACGCGTCGTTGACGTCATTCCACAGGTCCAGCACCTTCGATATTATTGCTTCCTAAAAGTTTAACAGAAAAAATATTAGCATTTTTGTTGAAATACGCACAGCGATGATGACGAAGGGTTCTGGACCACCACGTGCCCGACCCCTGGTGGACTGACAACTTGGTGAGGGTCGCGGGAATCCGATGGATGAAAAACACTTAGGACTGCTCGTTGTGGCGACGCTTAAGGAAGCCCTATGTCCAGCAGTGGACGTTTTTCAGCTAAAATGATGATTATGATACACACAGACACGATACATCAGACACAGACGGACACACACATACACACAAGACAAGACACGACACACACGCTTGACACGGTACAGCGATTATCCACTTTTCACCATCGTCGTCACTGTAGGGGCCTATGTCCAACAGTGGGCTTCAAGTGTTGCTTAAATGCACAACCACTATAACCGTTTTGATCCAACCTTGAAGCTGCAGGGTGTTTCTCGGCTGCCGTAGGCGCGGCTTTGCGGACGGCGAGCAATGGGTAGCTCACTCGTCCGATTAGGAATAGGGCCAGGAATTTTAAAGTCAAGAGTCAGCCAGGCAATCATATTACATACTCGACAAATCATCGCTTATAACGAAGTGAGACTAAACGCGGCCGTACCATTTTTTTCCACTTCTACCCACCTTATTATTAGCTCGTGGAGGAGCTCGTGGCTAGATAATACAAAGATCTTCAAGGTTAAGCAACGTTTACCAAGGTTGGTCTGTGGATGGGTGACCATCTTACATAGCGAGTTTCCTCCATGCCTCGGAGAGCACGTTAAGCCGTAGGTCCCGGCTGTCATTTGTAGATCTTTGGCAGTCGTTACGGATAGTCAGAAGCCAGTAAATCTGACTCCAGTCTTGCCATGAAGTACCGTGTTACCCCAGTTAATGGGTTGTGGAGGTCTGGTAGGCAGCCGCTCCTCGTAAAATACTGGTATTCAGCTAAATCCGGCTTGACTGGAAGCCGACCCCAATATAGTTGGGAAAAGGCTAGGCAGATGATGATGACTCACCTTATTATGAGCATGTTTCTTGACGGTCACGAAGAGCGCAGTACTGGACGCATTGATCTCGTTCCTGCACTGTTTGAGCTGCTCCTTCAGCTCTGCGGGCCTGGTCTTCTTGATAGCGTCGTCGATGCCGTCCAGCAGGTCTTGGACTTGGACCTTCAGGACATCCGCCTCCTCTTGCACCTGGAATACAGTTAAGGGTATTATCATCAGACGAAAACTACCAGCTAAGATTAGCTCACACCGAGACAGGATGCAACTATACACTGTTTTATAAACCCGGAGACTAAAATGACATTTCAACACAAAAGAACTGGTGTCATTCCTATAGTAAATTTGACATTACTTGTGTCAATTCAGTCTCCGGGTTTAAAAAATAGACCATGATATTAATTTTTCGTAAGTACGATAGACAAACTCATAGGCGCCGAGACGGGATCATACTGAAGCAACGTGATGCAATGCATATACGTTTAATGATATCTATTAAGAGAGAGAGAGAAAAAGAGTAGATAAATAAATAAATAATTAAGAAAGAACAATAGTGCATTGACAAAAGTTTATTCAAAACCTTGTAACGGTACATGGAAATTACTCCAGTTGTATTTGTAGGTATAATAATACCATCTATAACTTCCCGTCCAAGCGTGTACCTACCGTGTTTATTTGCGTTGTTTCTATTTAAACAAATATCAACTAACCCGTCATGAAGATAAAGTTGATTTCAGAAAGACTAAATATTGAAAGACCATAAAAATGCATTTAACTAGTGGTAAAGTTTTTTTTTTTTTTTTTTTTCTGGTAGGGGAATCATCAGAATGACTTCCCCCGCTCTTGGGCGGAGCGGGAGGGCGTGTCAGACTCTTACTGACTAAACCCCTACCCCGTTCCTTCGTTGCCTTCGTTCTGGGGGGGACTCGGTATCAACCGTTAGGAATACCACATGTTCCCCCCAGAGGCTTCGGCCCTACCGGGCCCCTACAGTTTGCTGACATCTCCTTGAGGCGCGCGTGGAACAGAACGCGCCGTTGACGACTGGGCTCGGTCCAGATTATTTCCAGACTGCCGGACAGCGAGCTACCCAGTGCTCGCCGTCCGCGAACCCGCGCCTACGGTGGTCGGAAGTCGGGATCGGGATCTCGGCGGCGGCGGCGTGAGGACCGTTCCCTCACGCGCTCGCGGTCAGCAGCCTCCTTCACGAGCATCACTGCTTCGCAGAAGGAGGCGACCGCATGCCAACCCTCCTCGCTCCGGACCATGGCCTGAACCAGGGCCCGGCGCGAGAGGTCGCCGCTCCCGATAGTCTCCACGAGGACACGGCGGTGCTCCGCCCAAGCGGGGCACACTTCTACCGTGTGCTCCACCGTGTCCTCCGGGCGGTCCACACAGTGGCGACACCCGGGCGTCCTTTCCTGCTTGATTCGATGCAGGAACCTCCCGAACTTACCGTGTCCGGTGAGGACCTGCGTCACACGGAAAGAGAGGACGCCGTGACCTCTTTCCAACCACTCCTCAAAGAGGGGCCTAACCACCTCAATGACGGCGTGCCCAGCACTGGGTTGCGACAGTCGCAGTCGCCATGCCACCCTAAGATCCCGCCGGAACTCTGTCCGCCATGCCGCGACTTGTCGCGGCAGCGGAGTTTCGCCCCGGCGTTGCATCTCCACGCGCAAATCGTGCATGCGTGCAAGGACTGTTGCCTCCAGATCCCACGGTGGCAGGCCAGCGAGGAGGCTCGCCGCTTCGCGGGAGATCGTGCGGTATCCCCGCACCATCCGGATGGCCATGACCCTCTGGCAAGCGTTCAGCTTGGCCGCCGGTCGCTTACCTAGCGACGGCGCCCAAACCGGCGCCCCGTAAAGGGCCATGGACCGAACGATCCCCGCGTAGAGCCTCCGGCAGGGGGCGTCTGGACCCCCTAGGTTGGGCAGGAGCCGCTTCAGAGCGGCCCCAGACCTGTCCAGTTTGGGGGCCAAACGTCGGAAATGCTCCTCGAAAGTCCACCGGCTGTCGAGGACGAGTCCCAGGTACTTCATCGCCGACCCGACGCCGATGTGGACCCCCCCTACCGTTATTTGGGAACCCGGAGGTGGCGCGTACCGAGGGCCATGAAAGCACATGGCCTCGGACTTGTGCAATGCCACCTTGAGTCCCAGTTGCTGGATCCTCTCCACGACTGTCGCAACCCCGCGTGTCGCTGTTTCGGCCGCCGCCTGGTACGACTCTCCCCGCGCCAGGACCAGCGTGTCGTCTGCGTAGCAGACCACGCTGACCCCGTCGGGGAGGTCGCCGCGCAGCACGTAGTCGTATCCGATGTTCCACAGGGGCGGTCCTAGTACCGATCCCTGCGGAACACCGCACGACATCTCTCGCCGTCTCCACTCTCCCTGGTGACCGGGATAGATGATGAACCTATCCGACAGGTAGGCCTCGATCACACGACGGAGGTAGGCGGGCACCTCGTGATACCGAAGTGCCGCCCCGATGCAACTCCAGGGCAGGGAGTTGAAGGCATTGGCGATGTCCAAAGACACCGCCAAGACGACCCTGCCCCGAGACACCGCATCCCCCGTCGTGAGAGCCCTCACGCGCATGATGGCGTCCACCGTGGAACGCCCCCTGCGAAAGCCGAACTGGCCGTCCGAAAGGTCCGGCCCAACTAGTGGTAAAGAGTGGAAACTGAACTTTACGTGAACGTGTTAAAGTTCCTTTTCATATAGCCGTGTGTTAGTTACCTGTTCCTCGTGCTTGGCCGTGATGATGGGCACGCAGGTCTCCTCGATGGCCGCCACGGCCTTGTGCAGCTTGGCCACGTCCACTATGCCTTCCTTGCCGATAGACTCGTCCTTCTCTGATACCGATATCTGTTATAGAAATATATTGTTATTAAGACCTGTATATGGTGAACATTTCATCCATACGCACAAAGCGGTTTGGAAACACATTTATCATGCGTACAGTTAAAGAGTGGAATTCCCAGCCGGGGTCTGTGTTTCCTGATAACTACAACTTAGAGTCTTCAAGACAAGAGTGAATAGGTTACTTCTAGGCAAGCGTGCTCCATCGTCGGCCACATCATCGCTCACTATCAGGTGAGATAGTGGTCAAACGCGAGCCTGTGTATAATAAAAAAAACCTGAACAATTTTTGCCAATTGCTAATATCAAACGCAAGATGTTAATTTATCATCCACAAATAAAATATCAACGAAGTTATAAAGCTGCTAATAAGAAAGAGAAGTCAGACGTGGACATTGACGTCACAGTTCATCACGTCCTTACGACTCCACACTAGCACAGCGTTAAGGATGGGGCGAGGAAGCCCTATTTTGTCAGATTGATTTTACAGCGGTCAACCTGGGTCCGTAGTCGGTTTAGAGATTTGATGTAGATCATTGCTACTTCTCAGAACATGATCCAGGTCTGCGACTTACCAGATAAGCGGCCTGCGCGGCGCACTCGGTACTGTTGCTGACGGCCGACGTCACGTAGTGCAGGCTCTTGAAAAACTCCTCGCGGGACATGGCGTGGTCACTGTTCAGTTTCTCTGTAACAAGCATATGGTATTTAGTGACGTCTATGGGTTCGTAACGAAAGCTAGAGTGTGCATCCAGGTATTAGAACAGAAAATACCTGGATGTAAATATCTGTTCATAATAAAGAATAAAGATGAAGCTAAAGTGGGTCGCAAGCATTATATAAGAGAATAGTAATACTCACGCAAGACGTCTCTCTGCGAGGTGAGCGTGTCCACGCAGTGCGCGTAGGGCAGCGCTCCACACGGCTGAGGAGTCCCCTGGAACAGGCTCTTCTGCAGCTGCAGCGAGCGCTGCACCTCGCCGCACTCCTGCTTCACGCGCTCTGCCGGATGCACGCTGCGCACCTGTGTGCATGTCACCACATTATAACTATATTCCACATCTTTCACACGACGCCATCTAGTCTCAAACTAAGAAGAGCTTGTACTATGAGTACTAGACAACTGAAATACAACATGTAACATAATTAACGCACATCCTCTTGAAGGATTATTGTACTCATTTATTTATTTATTTATTTATTTTTATTTATTTATTTATTTACTTTAACATAACACGGCCAAAGGCCAATTACATTAGTTAAAGACATTAAACAAAACTTAGATTGTACATAACTACTCTGCAGTCATACACTCATCTCACAAAACTCCAAACAAATAGACAAGATGTTCTTCCATTCATCCGCGAACACGTCACAATCAGGTTTGGCATCCAAGAGAGCGTTGAGCGCGAAGATTGCACGAGGGATAGGAGACTGGGCTCGGGCGACGGTACGATTTCCAGAAACAGCAAATAGTTGGTGTTTCCGATTACGGCTATAGTTGATCGGAGCAAACAGTTGACAGAGCTCGTTATGCAGTTCAGGAGCATCTATTTTCCCGTGGAATATTTTACACATATTAATGATCTGGTCATTTTTTCTGCGAACTTCGAGAGAATTATACCCTAAGCTCCCTAGAAGAAAGTTAGAAGGGTACAAGAATGGATAATATCCGTGAAGGCGTTTATATATGTACCTAAGATAAGCTTTCTGAACCTTTTCTAAAAGTAATATGTATTTCTTTTCATAGGGATTCCAGACACATGCACTAGACTCTAACTTACTGCGAACTAACACGTTAAAAAGAGATTTGATAGCATTAATGTTTTTAAAATCCTTAGCGTTACGCAGTATAAATCCTAATCGCCTAAATGAATCTTTTGCTACTAAAATTATATGTTCATGGAACGTCAATTTATTGTCAAAAGTGACACCTAGATCCTTCATTCCACTTGCCCTGGTAATGGTACTCTCGTTCATTTTGTATGCATAGGTGATAGGGTGTCGTGCGCGAGTGAAACTCATGACGAAACATTTGGTTGAGTTAAATTCCATTTTATTTTTAATACTCCACTCTAATAAAGCATTTAAGTCACTCTGCAGTGCCAAACAATCAGCTTCAGTGTGAATTTCGGAAAAAAGTTTCAAGTCATCAGCATACAGTAGGCTTTTGGCATGTTGAATAATTGATGGAAGATCGTTGACCATTATTAAGAACAGAAGTGGCCCTAGTATTGATCCTTGACTGACTCCGGAACGCGTATGATAGGGTTGGGATTCATAAATACCCAACCTGACAAATTGCTGGCGATCACGGAGGTAGTCAGCGAGTAGCCGCAGAAGACCAGGTGGAAAACCAATAGCGCAAAGTTTTGCAAGCAAAATATCATTATTGACCCTATCAAACGCCTTCCGAAAATCAAAATACAAGACATCAACCTGACCACCACGGTCCAAACGTTTTGATATGTAGTCTACTAGGGTAAGGAGGTTTGTATTCACTGATCGTTTCGCTCGGAAACCATGTTGCTCGTCGCACAGATATTTTTCAACTTGTGAGTAAATGTAATTATGTAGTACGTTTTCGAACACTTTGGCTGGTGAAGACAAAATGGCAATAGGACGGAATTCTTCTACTAATGCTTTATTACGGCTTTTGGGAATGGGAGTGACTCTTGAAATCTTCCACTGTGGTGGATATAGTCCTTTTTTTAATGAAAGATTAAAGATATGATATAATGGCAAGCAAAAGTGTTTTTTAAAAGTTTTCAATATTTCAGGGGGAATGTTGTCGGGCCCTACCGAACTGTTCAGTTTAAGTTTATTTATTCCTGATATGATGTCTTGAGGAGAGAAGTTAAATATATTTACATAATTACTGTTGGCATTGTTATCCGAATACGAAACCATTTCAGCGTCAAGCAATGGAATATCAGGAAGAAAAACGGTGACAAAGAAATCAGCAAAAGCTTCAGCAGCATTAACTCCTGTAAATGTTTTACCCTTGTAAGTCACCATCGGTTCAAAACCACCTTTTGAGTGCAAACTAGAAATATGTTGCCAGAATTTACGTGGATTGGTTCTTAAATAATTATTTTCTATCATACTTGTATACGATGCATAGGCCAATGCAGCTCGTGTTTTAAGGCTAGCTCTCAGATCTGAAAAGGTTTTATAGGCTGAACTGCATTTGGTGCGCTTCCAAGTAGTATGCCATTTAAGCTTAAGTCTAGTGTCTTGAATTATGTCATTGGTGAACCAAACCGGATAACGCCTACCTGTACTTTTACACCGGCGTTTTTTAGGTACACAAGCATCAAAGATAGTATAGATCGAATCATAAAAATACTTTGTGGCTAAGTAAACGTCATCTGTCTGTACAACCTTCTCCCATGAAATATTCGAAAGAAGTTCAGAAAGCTTATCACGGTCACATTTTTTGAAATTCCAGTCTTTGTTAGAATCAATATTGCTTGGCTCAATGACATCAGAAATATGTGTAGATTTTATTTGGATATCAATGTCTAATGGTGGATGATAGTTGTCAGGGTTGACTAGACCATCCGTGGCGGTAACAGAAGTATGAACCGCATCATCGCTCTCTCGGACCAACACAACATCTAGCATACCTCCATTCGAATTATTCACTACATTCTTCTCATCCAGGCAACAAAAGGATACAAAATAAGAATAATAATTAACAATGGATAAAGAAGCACTGTTCAAATTTAAATCTCCTAAAATTAAAACAGTTCCCTTCAAATTACTAACAAAACTTTCAATTTTACAAAATAAACGCATATAGTCCGCATCATTGGCACTTGGCTTAATATATACTACACACACATAAACTGTACGACCACACCACGTGAAACTTGCCCACAAATCTTCACCACAGTCGGTTTCGAATTCGCAGCGCCGTCGCAATACAACAGGCGATCGCGCGGCAAGTAGTACACCTCCACACGGCGTGCCTCTGTCACGACGAAGAATATTCCAGTCTCCTGGTGCTAGTTCCGCGTCTTCAACGGAATCATCAAGAAATGTCTCGGTGATACCAACAAGGTTATGTTCCAATAGCAGTAAATTGTTTCGCCACATACATAGTTTGGTTTTTAAACCTCTCACGTTCTGGTAAAAACAATGTAAGTTTGTGAGTTTATGTGGTACGAAAGGGCTGGTTGTTTGAAACCTGAGTTTTCACACCATGCAGTGTATTGGAGCCAGATGGTCTTCTGTAGTTTACCCAAGGCCTAATCTTTGCATTGACTGGCCAGACATCCGCTGAATGAAATATTTCGTAGTTAGCTACTGGTACGCCTATCTTATAAGATTTGTAGTCGCCCTTTGATGTCAACAATTCAACTGAACATGCGCCTGGACTTCCTGGACACAACTGCTGTAGGTAGTCACGAATCTCATCTGCTCCCGATGCCATATTCCAGAGATGTAAATATTTGCGCGGTGCAACTGCCTTTAATGAGGTTACTGTAGGTCCAGCGGTACCACTAATGGGCATAATTATGAATAACTTTTACTACGGAACCAAACCTTAAATCCAGAAAAAATAATTAGCTGTTCCCTATATTTATGTTCGCTTATTTCGTCAAAATGTATGGAACAGCTGAGTTTAACTTTTTTTTTGTTTGATAGGATTTTCTATAAAAAAATGGCTCGAACTCAAATTTAACCCAAACCCTGTGGTGAGTCGATAAAATAAATCACATTGCAAACTTTACACCCGAAGCCACGAATTAATTACCTACTGCAGCGTCTGTCTACTACTACCCTCGGGAAACATATTTATGTACAAACCAATTTGTTGATAGAGTCGTTGAGCTGGCGGCACGCTTCCAATAGCTTCCGTCTCGAGTCGTAATGGTTCGGCTCCTGAAACGTTACAAGTCTTTATTTGCAGTGTTTGTCAAACAAAAGAGTAACTGATGGTCTTAAGTATGGAGACCTAGCAGTGTACTATCACTACATAGTATACTAGCTTTTGCCCGCGGCTTCGCCCGCGTGAAAGTTTTTCTGGATTTACTTAGTTCACCTTTTTTTACATAAAATATAGCCTACAGCACTCAGAAAGAAAGCAGCTTTCTATCAATATATACATTTATGTAATCGAACCAGGATCTTCAGAGATTATTCCATACAAACAAAAAAACAAACTTTATCTCTTTATTATATTAGTATAGAAAACAAAGTCGCTTTCTCTGTCCCTATATCCCTATGTATGTTTAAATCTTTAAAACTACGCGACGGATTTTTTTTAATAGATAGAGTGATTCAAGAGGAAGGTTTATTCATTTAGTTAGTTAATTCATGAATCCCCGACCGGTCTCATTGGACCGCGCTGTTATTGTCTTACTATTGTGTCTCGTTTCGCGGGTATTGATAGGTTAAACATGTATAATACATATTTAATATACCTAGTAGGGAAACACTGATGATTCATTTTGCTCCCGTGCGAAGCCGCGGCAGGTCGCTAGTTATTAATATTACCTACTTACTACTAAAATTAATTTTAAAATATCAATACATAAATAAAACATTCGTTGTTAATTCTTACCTGACAGATGAGTTCGGAAGTCTTGAGCAGGTTCTCCGTAGCGTGGCACATGTCATGCGAGGCGTTCTCGATATTCTTGCACTGGCGTGGCTTCTGCAAACCACCAAACAATGACTGATAAGTATATAATATAAGTATAGTGTATTACGCGGTCACATTAGAAATGAAGATATCCACAAGAGAACTAAGTTTACCGATATAGCCCGAAGAATCGCCAAACTAAGTGGCAGTGGGCAGGGCACATTGCTCATAGAACAGATGGTCGATGGGGACGGAAGGTTCTAGAGTGGCGACCACGTACCGGAAGACGCAGCGTCGGAAGGCCTCCCACAAGGTGGACCGACGGCCTGGCGAGGGTCGCGGGAATCCGATAGATGCGAGACGCATAGGACCGGTCGCTGTGGCGACGCTTGGGGGAGGCCTATGTTCAGCAGTGGACGTCTTTCGGCCGAGATGATGATGAGTGTATTCACGATCAGAAGTAGGGAGGACTGGAGAACGCAGGAGAAGGTACATAAGAACGAATAGGATAGTGAGAATAGAGAGACTGAAGAGATAGACTTGTCAAATGAATGGAGAAAGAGTGAATAATCAGTGATCTAGAGAAAGATGGAAAAAACGTAGTAGCAGCGAGCTTTGGCGTTGCTATGTAACTGTGGCTTAGTTGCCATAGTAGACGACTTGTTCCCCAAAGGTTGCTGCAATTGGGCACAATATTGGAAACCAAAAAATTTAATGCTCCTCAGCTAATGACAAAGAAAAGCAGTGGAGAAGAAAAGAAGTGAGAGGTTGAAAATATTATTCTACTAAATACAAATTAAAATTAGGAGCTAAACAGTTAGGGCCTGTTTCACCACCTATGATTAAGTTTCGAGTATCTTACTTGACAGATAATTTCATACGAATTCTGTCACATTTTTGAATTTATTCAGTGAGTAGTGCCTACTCGGACATTGTGAAACAGGCCCTTAATCTACTAACAACAACTGAAACTGAAACATTACCAAACTTTTGGATGGATTTGAAAGAGGACGCATAGGATACTTGGGTACTCATCGAGGGACCAGAAAGTTGGGGAAGAGAGAAGAATTGGAGTAAGCAGAGAAGGATGTACAAACAAAGGGACTAATTTGCTTGCTGCGGCTGATTATAATTTGGGTGTCTTCAAGGCTAGAGTGAATAGGCTCTTCATAAACTAGTGCTCCTCACCATCAAGGACTGCTTTACTGCTTACTATCAGGTGGGATCGCAGAAAAAATAAGATGATGGTGATCTAAGATCAAAAGGGACCCCAAGAAAGTCCAATTACCAACCCAGCAACCCATAACAGACTGTCCTAGCGTAGAATTGTGAGGAGACCCGGCCCCAGACAATGGGAGCAGGACGGACGAAGAAGGAGAAGATGATAATGATGAAAGAAAAATATTGGAATAGGGGAAGAAGATGAATAAGAAGGGTTTAATGGCGAATACTATAGATAATCGTTTGTCTTGGTATGCTCATGTGAAAAGGAAGGATGCAACGCATGTTACTAAAAGAGTTCTGTATTTACATGTGGATGGATGGAAAGGGAGAGGGAGGTCAAAGAAAAGATGGATGGATTGTGTAAGGACTGATATGAAAGAAAAGGGTTTAGTGATAGTGTGACGGACGACAGGACAGAATGGAGGAAGAAAACGTGTTGCGCCGACCCCAAATAATATGGGATAAGGGCAGAAATATAAATAGGTTTTCACAAACACTTTTACACGTCAATTTTTTTGGATTTTTTTTTTTACTAGATGAGGCCGGATACTATAGGGTTTAGTATAGACAGCTATAGGAGAAGACTTAGGTTAAGTGCAGGGTGTCCTGAAGAAGACTAACCTTGGGGTTCTTGAGCGCGCGCGCCGTGTTGGCGAGCTGCACGGCCACGTCGGCGGCGGCGTGCAGGCTGCGCGCCAGCGACTCCGGCTTGCGCGCGCTCAGCACGATGGTGCCGCTCATGGACGACAGCTTCGTCGATAGCTGCTGCAGCTTGTCTTCCAGTTGCCTACCATGCAGAAACAAGTGTCAATTAAAGACCTCTTCGACTTCATCCATCTGTCGTTTAACTTATCATATACCCGCGAAACGAGACACAATAGTAAGTCAATAACAGCGCGGTCTCATGCGAGCGGTCGGGGATTCATGAAATAATTTAATAATAATAATACAGGGTTTTCCAATAAGAAGTGTTATTTTGATATTCAAAGAAAAATGCATTTTTTTAATATAAATGATCGGATGTTTATTTTATTATAAAGAGGAAGGTATGCCGTTAATAGTGAAAAAAAAATCAGGTAAAAGACCAATACGACCACGCTTACAGGACCATATCCTTTTCATGAAATTATCCATAACCAAATCGCAAAGTGGCTGCCCTATGTCCTCGATAGCCTCTCTTGAGGTCTTGAATCGACGCTGGGCTGTTGGCGTAGACCTTCTCTTTCACGTGGCCCCAAAGGAAGAAGATGCAAGGTGTTAAGTCGCAAGATCTAGGTGGCCAATTGTAGTCACCTCTTCGAGAGATAACACGGTCCGGAAACTTTTCCCGTAAAAGATCAATGGTGTCGTTGCTTGTGTGGCACGTAGCCCCGTCTTGTTGAAAGTAAACGTTGTCCAGCTCAATACCATCCCTCAATACCGATCAGAGGCTATCGAGGACATAGAGCAGCCACTTTGCGATTTGATAGAAAATTTTCGAATTTGTTTGAAAAAATTCGTTAGATGATTTTTGATACTAAAAAGAAATAAAAATATTCCTTGAATAGTTTTCTGACCTTTGAACCCAATTGCTTGCTTAAAGTTATGTGCCCTAGCCCCGTTGACATTCTGGTAAACTTATACTATAGTCCGTCTAATGAAAGTGACCTGAGAAAAAGAGGCTAATTCCAAAAATTTGTATGTGGTTTTACTAACTAGTAGGAGAATCATGTCTTGACCCTTCACATTATTTTTTTTATTTCCTACAAAATGTTGGCTGAATAATGTTGCCAATTAAATTAAAAAAAAAAAACTCCAGGTCGCGCTTTCATTAGGCGCACTCTATTATCTTTTGGGTAAACATTGACGAATTATTTTTAGAGGAAGAAGTTTCTTATCTCAACAAAACTCAAATTACCACTTCGTGGCACCCGTTTTCAATCGATAGAAGACATAAAGGAGAATTTGTGGCGAGAACTGAACTCAATTCCGGAAGCAGCGTTTAAAAAATGTTTTGATGAATGGATTATTTGTTGGCGCAAGTGTATCGTTTCTAAAGGAGCATACTTTGAAAGTGATAAAATAAATTTGGATGAATAACAGATATTTTGTGTATTATTGATCTTTTCTCGGTACTTTCTTGACAGAGTAGTATGTGTCCTAGCCCCTGATATTCTGGTAAACTTGTACACTAGTAAATAAGTACGGACTTACTTGTGAGTGCCCTGGACCGGCGTCCTCTTGCACCGCTGCAACTTGCGGATGTCCTCCGCGTTCAGCACGGGCGTCTTTATGTCAGGAGAGGAATTCTCCTCGTTCAGGTACTGAAAAGTTTATTGTATTTCTCATAAAGGAACGTGAAAATTCTTTATTGTACACTAAAAAACATTACAAACATAATTATAGTCATATAGTTTGATAGTTCATGTACAAGGGCGAGCTTAACTCAGCAATGAGCCAAACAAACCTTTGAGTTATAAAGAGAAAACATATTCGAGGGTAGATTATTAATTTTTTTTTTACAAAATATCCCCGAATTCAGTGTGCTTATTGGCAAAGGCCCAATCAGGTAGCTTACAGTTAAATACTGCTTCCAACTTAATGTTAATTATATACACCTCAATGTTATACTCTAGATACTCAATTCTTTATTCAAGACAGCCGGGACCTACGGCTTAACGTGCTTTCCGAGGCACGGAGGAAACTCGGTATGTTAAGATGGTCCCCACATCCACAGAACAACCTAGGCACACGTTGTGTAACCTTGAAGATCGACCCGTGCGGCTGTTATTATCTAGCCACGAGCTCCTTTGAGAGCGCAGCTGATCGGAATTATTATTCTTCTTCTTCTTCCTGCCCTTATCCCAAATTATTTGGGGTCGGCGCAACATGTTTTTTTCTTCCATTCTGTCCTATCACCCGTCATGCTATCAAAATCGGAATTATTATTAATTCATTATTTTTTAAAGATGAAAAAAAAAAGTTTTTTTCCAGCAATATTTTTTGGTCTAAGTTACTTAATTACATGTACAGAATGTGTAGTTATGGGCTTTGTGATCGGTCTTTTTACACCCTGTATAATGATTTATTTTTCCATTTAAGTCTAGTAGTTTCTGTTTTATAATTGTGTGATTTTTTCATTCTGTACTTTTAATTCATTTATACGGTAATATTCTTTCTTATTATTGTCATACTTTCTAATATTGTGTAAGCTGTGCATACCTGTAATAGGCATGCATACCAGTGTCTAGATTTTATTTTTTCTTTTTTAATATTACTCTGTATATAATGCTAGAGGAGCTCGTGGCTAGATAATACCAGCCGCACGGGTCGATCTTCAAGGTTAAGCAACGCTTGCCAAGGTTGGTCTGTGGATGGGTAACCATCTTAACATACCGAGTTTCCTTCGTGCCTCGGAATGTACGTTAAGCCGTTGGTCCCGGCTGTCATTTGTAGATCTTTGGCAGTCGTTACGGATAGTCAGAAGCCAGTAAATCTGACTGCAGTCTTGCCATGAAGTACCGTGTTACCCCAGTTAATGGGTTGTGGAGGTCTGGTAGGCAGCCGCTCCTCGTAAAATACTGGTATTCAGCTAAATCCGGCTTGACTGGAAGCCGACCCCAATATAGTTGGGAAAAGGCTAGGCAGATGATGATGACTCTGTATGTAATGCTGTTGGTGTGCCAAATAAAAAAATAAATACTGACCTCCGGAAAGCCGTGTGCTGATGCGAAAAAGTCCATGCGGTCATCAAAATGTTCGGGGTCAGACTTGGAGTAACACTTCGTCATGTCGTGCAAACCGTCTGTCATGTTGGCGAAGCTTTCCTTGTGCCTGGAACCAACGCTTTATATCAAAGATCATATCATATTTCGGATTTCGATTTAGAAATAGGAAATATGTATACAAATTTTTATTTGTAATATTAATACACTATGAATTTTTAAAATATATACATCGACCACGAAATTATAAAGCTTCAAAGCAGCTAAAAAGAAAGATTTTTTTTAAAATTGTTATAAGCTAGTGCTTGACTGCGATCCCACCTGATGGTAAGCAGTGATGCAATCGTTGATGGTGAGGCGCACTAGCTTATTAAGAGCTTATTCACTCTAGCCTTGAAGACACCTAAATTATAATCGGACGGGAAAACCGCAGCAGGCAAATTGTTCCAATCCCTCGATGTCCGCGGTATAAACGACGAAGCGAAACGCTTAGTCCGGACCGTAGAGGTTTCGACAACGTAAGGGTGAATACTCGCCGTACGACGGTTTGTCCGATGGTAAAAATGGGATGGCGGAATCAATTCATGCAATTCCTGCGCACACTTTCCGAAATGCATCCTGTAGAAAACCGATGATGGATGGTCTTACGCTTGCTGCTCCTCTGCAGGGTTGTTGTTGTCGCTGAGTAGCGGGCGCGGCGCGTGCGCAGCGGACACGGCGGCGTAGGCGAGCGCGCGCGGCAGCCCCGCCGGCGAGCCCAGGCGCGCGCGCCCGCGGGCGCCCGCCAGCGCCCGCGCCGCGCGCCGCGCGCAGCCGCCCGAGCACATGGGGTGCGCGTGTACCTGAAGGTGGCAAACAAAACGGCTACATATCACACCTTATTTATTTATTACCATTACTAGCTATACTTAGAGTACGCACCAAAGCGTATAGCTAGCCAACAACTTACGAACTAAAGAATTTATACAGATATTGATCATTTCTTTAGTGCTATATAAAAAAATGGCAAATTTCGGTTCGTAAGCAATAAGGGCGTCCAGCAGATTGAGCGCCTGGGCTTTAGGGGCATATCGCACTGTTAGAGTACGTGACGGTAGGGCAACGAACAGGAGGGCGTGTCAGACTCTTACTGACTAAACTCCACCCGGTTCCTTCGTTGCCTTCGATCTGGGGGTCACGGTGAAAACCTTTCGGGTCTTCCGTGTTCCCCAAAAGTTTCGGCCCTACCGGGCCCCTACATACAATTGGTTGACATCTCCTTGAAGCACACGTGGAACAGAACGCGCCATTGACGACTAGGCTCGGTCCAGATTATGGCCGGAAATCGGGATCGGGATCTCGGCGGCGGCGGCGTGAGGGCCGTTCCCTCACGCGCTCGCGGTCAGCAGCCTCCTTCGCTAGCATTACTGCTTTGCAGAAGGAGGCGACCGCCCGCCACCCCTCCTCGCTTCGGACCATCGCCTATACCAGGGCCCTCAGCGAGAGGTCACCGCCGCCGCCGATATCCTCCACAAGGACACGGCGGTGCTCTGCCCAAGCAGGGTACACCTCTACCGTGTGCTCCACCGTGTCCTTCGGGCGGTCCACACAGTGACGACACCCGGGCGTCGTTTCTTCCTTGATTCGATGCAGGAACCTCCCGAACTTACCGTGTCCGGTGAGGACCTGCGACATACGGAACGAGAAGACGCCGTGACCTCTTTCCAACCAATCCTCAAAGGGGGACTTACCACCGCAATGACGACGTGCCCAGCACTGGGTTGCGACAGTCGCAGTCGCCATGCCACCCTGAGATCTCGCCGGAACTCTGTCCGCCATACCGCGACTTTTCGTGGCAGCGGAGTTTCACCACGACAAGTCGCGGTTGCATCTCCACGCGCAAATCGTGCAAGCGTGCAAGAACTGTTGCCTGTCCCGACGTAACTAGCGTATTTCATCTGGCTATTCTGGCTATTTTTGTTAGTGCATCTATCCCAATAGATGGTGTTAGCAGGGACTTGGCAAGAAGGGTTACATAATACTTTTATTCTTAATAGATGATGTAAAGAGGCACTGTACTTTTGTACTGCTGCTACGTACTCATATTATCTGTGATATTACTAAAAAAACCAAACTTATATAATCGAGTTGTTTACCTTTGAAATTTAATACAGCGCCATCTACTGGTATAAATATTAATTGTCCATTCCAATCATCTTTGAAATTTGAAATATGAGCCCATTGTTCCATAATTTGTGTATAGGAATTGATTATGTACTTATAAATAAACCTTAATAAAGTCAAATAAATAAAAACTTGAAAATTAAACACACTTCAACCACAGATCAATACATGTCGCGCTATCTAGTGAAATTTATTTGAACCAAATTTTCTATCTTACGAATGAGACCCCGTGGTCATGCCAAATAACTAAATTCGAAGTGAAGAAAACCCAAAAAGCTTTATTGAACCCCACTCACTCGTATATCCATTAAAATTCACTGTTTAATGCACTTAATGGGCAGGTAAACTTTAGTCCCATTAAAAAACTACTATGGGACCCATAGGAGACCCGAAATCATCATCATCAGCCGAAAGACGTCCACTGCTGGATATAGGCCTCCACCAAGCGTCATCATTAGAGCTCGGATAAATATGTAAACACATATTTTTTATTTCAATCATTTTCATTCATTATTTGGTTTTCTCCATAAATTATGACGTTGTGAGCTGGGAAATGAGGATTTTAAAATCCATATTTTTCCATATTTTAAGGTTCAGACCATATTTTTATAATTTAATTACATTAGTCCATATTTCCTATCTTTAATAGTTAAACTAACAAAAACTGCATAATTTTTGCTTCCATAGCGCCGCGCCCCAGGAATAAATTGTCGTTGCGCGGCCATACACGAATGTAGGTAGAGTCGTCCGTGCGGGACTCGTGCGCTATTTTTCTATAGATGCGCCGCCCGCCAATTAAAAGACAATATTAAAATCATTTCAACCATTGAAAAGAAAATAATGGAGTTAGAAGGCCCTGTTGCTGAAGTGGCAAAATCGAAAATAAGGTCTGTTCTCGAAAAAAATAAAGCATTTACGACACTACAAAAAATTTACAATATTCTCAGTGGAACACCAAACGGCAATCCAGAGGAGTCATATTCGCCTACAGAGTTGTGCAGATTTAAGTTTGCGCCAGTTACTTCCTGAGACGTCCCAACAAACAAATTAAGCTTATAAAGTTAAGTCTATAAGGACTAATCTCTTATACTTATTATAAAAGAGCATTTATTATGTCAATGTTCCTTATAATGGCACATTATTAGAATATTTAGGTAATATTACCTTTATTCTTATAATTTGGCTGGATAAACGTTAATAAATCCAATTAATACGGCTACAATAAGGATTTAAAATGTTGTCTTCTTATAGAGGCTAATTACACTGCTTTTTAGCCGTATAATATTCAAAGCCATATAAAGGCTTTTAATACGGTCAATTATTCTTAGAAAAGTAATGCACAAGGTAACTATGATGCTTTTCAACTTATAGGAGCATTTGATATAACGTCTATAAAAAAATGAATTCTAGCTTTTTATACGATCTTGACAAGGATGAAAGCAATCCATATTCCCTTATACAGTAGTAATAAATGTATTTTTCTCTATATGGTTAATTTAAAATGCTTTACATTACTTCATTCGTCATTTTGAAAGTACAGCAGATTGTGTGAATTTTACGGAGCGAATTTTACATTTAGAAAATGGATTCAAAACAATGGAAGAAGTTTAAAAGAAGTGGTGGTTACAGAAGAAAAGTAAAAAAGGTCTACGAAAACATGTTTGTCAGCATTACACCCACCACCTCTACTCCTGATGCTACAAAATTACCAAGCCGATACCACGGAATCAGCCAGTGGTTCCGTAGAAGATTATTTTATAGAAAATGAGAATGAAAAGGAAACTAGTGAGAAAGAATATAATTGTAGCGATAGTGATAGTGATATAGACATATTTATAAATAAAGAGTTGAAAAATATTGATATTCGTAGTGATATTAGAGAATGGGCAGTAAAATTCAACATTTCCCATATCGCTTTAAGTGACTTATTAAAAATTTTACATCATGTAATGCCAAAAAAAATAATGCCATTGGATGCGCGTACATTGCTCAAAACAAATAAAGCGGAAATATGCATTACTGAAATTGGTACTGGACATTATTGGCATAATGGATTACTTACACAATTACGAAAAACCTTACAAAACTATAAAGTGCCCAAGAAAATAATGTATATAAAAAAATATAATTCGGTGTTGTATTTTACACCATTAATCCATACTTTGTAAAATAAAACAACTACTTTGAAAATCACGTATTTTTATTGGTCATAATTTTTTTATAGGTTATCATGCCGCCGTATTTCAAAATCCAGAGGAAGAGTGGCTCTCCAATCGGGAATAATCTAAAGGAAGGCTAATTTTGTATTTGTTGGTTTAAGGACTAGCCACAATGCTCTCTCAGTTAGCCCGCGAAACAGTTGGTGGGTTCACAAAAAAATCGATGTTTGAACATAACCTGCGGATAATGCCTGATTTGGGAGCTATCTCTTGGTCTTTTATTATCAAAACTCGTTTTTTGAGTCTTACTTCCATGGCCATCGCATATTATCAAAATTAAGATCTTTTCTTTGTAGAAATTTGTCAATATCTGCCAATATGTATACTACCATTGCAATATCTGCGGACAAACATAATTATTATATATAATTCTATTCTTTATTGTGTACTTACAAATTATAATTATCTTTCAAATTTAAAATTAGTGCACAAAAGCGAGCTTATGTATTCCTATAAAGAGATCTCTTCCAGCACCAAATTCTTTTTTATACATACAAGACTAGCTCGGTACGGTTTTGGTCGTGTCGAAGGAAGGAACCCTAACGACATGTAAAATGGCGATAGTATAAGCAAAAATTAATGCCATTATAAAGTCTTCACTTTCATAGACTACTTGTAGACGATGTGCAAAATGTTTTGCTCTTTTAATAGCACTGTTTATAACATGACTAAATAATTAATAACGTTTGTAGCCCAAAAACAGCTTAAATTTAAGGGCGGGTTGATTCTATAACACACAGCGTACCACATTTTATCATGCATTTGAATTCCCATACACTTTTCACTATAAACGAGCACATAAATCAGGTAAATAAACTACATAAAATAATAACTTACCGTTCACTTTCCTTTTTCTTCGTCACACTGTTGCAAAAATGTAAATCACTAACAAAAAGACTTATTGTATAATCATAAACAAACGGCTACAAGGGCTACGGGTTTTTAAAAGCCTTTGATTTAACGCAATGAGTTTAACTCCCATGTATCGGACCATAATAAAACAAGTATAAGGGTTAACGCCCGTATTAAGGCTATTTACATGTTTCTTATAAGTTTAACTTCCTTGTTCCTTGTCATAATATAATACGTATAAGGAAAAAAAGCGGACAATAAAGCAACTATAAGGGGTGTATAAGGTTATTGTCTTTATAAATTGTGCCCAAACGCACCTTTATTAGCGATAATGCGGCTCCTATAAGAATATTATTTTTGGCAATGTAAGCCACTACAAGAGCAATTTTTGTTTGTTGGGGTAGAGAGGTCATTCAGTCTATACAAAGCGTTTTTCCAACCAAACAGGAGCTTTAATTTTGAAAATTTGAAGAAACATATCGTTGTATACTGTAACAACTCGAATAACGAGGCAGACTAAATCTTAGCTAAACAATTTAATTTCGTTGATTTTTTATATATTTTTTCAAACAATTATGTTAGGTACAATAAAGTGTTAGTAGTTGTCTTTTTTGGTCCATATTTTTCCATATTTCCGTTTTTTAGACCCATATTATATGTACATATTTTAGGATTTTTAGCACATATTTATCCGAGCCCTAGTCATCATGTATTGAAAAAATCCAATATAATGGCTATTCAATAAAGTTTTACATTTGATTCCATTTTAAAGACCGAACCTCTTAAAACAACACCTTTATGTCGACATCATCTTCCTGCCCTTGTCCCGTTTTATTTGGAGTCGGCGCAACGTTTTTTTCTTCCATTCTATCCTGGCACTCGTCACGCTATCACTCACATCCTTTTCTTCCATATCACTTCTCACACAGTCCATCCATCTTTTCTTTGGCCTCCCTCTCCATGCATCCATCCACACAACAACACCTTTATGTCTAGCATATAATTTTCTGAAACAAAATGAGCGTGTACAGTACCTTCTTGATCTTCTTGCTCCTCATGACGGCTTCCTGCGCGAGGTGCGGTATGACGGTGGCCTTGAACTCCTCCAGGTTGCTCAGCGCGTCCTCGAACGCCGCACTCTTCGTCGCCATTATGTGGCTGTTCGTCGCGAATCTAGATTATAAATACGATTGCTATGTTAGTCAAAAATATAACCTTCTGTATATACATCATCATCATCTGCCTAGCCTTTTCCCAACTTTATTGTTGTCGGGTTCCAGTCAAGCCGGATTTAGCTGATTATTTATTTATTTATATTTATTTTACGAGGAGCGGCTGCCTAACAGACCTCCACAATCAATTAACTGGGGTAACACGGTACTTCTGGCAAGACTGGAGTCAGATTTTACTGGCTTCTGATTATTAGTAGGTACATCACGTAACTTTAAGTTTTGAATGAGCGAAGTTTTAACACAGGCAATGTTTGTCTAAAAGGTCACTTCAACCACACACTCTAGATGTGGTACGTAATTCGTGATAGGAAATAAATTATTCTGGTACAATCCCCGAATTAATAATGCGCATGTAGATCTTCGCTAATTGCCCGAATCAATGAACATAATTCTACTAAATTATGCATTTTTTACCGCAGAGTACATTTATTGAATTAAACTAATAAATGACTTAATAGATATATATACAAACTAAAGATAAAAGTATTTACAAACCTATATATATACAAAAATAAAAAGGAATTTACTGGGCATCAAAAAACTCATCCACGTCGATGTCTATAGGAATAGTGCCCAGAACGCTGGCAGCATTGCCAGGTTGGAGGCAATGCTGATTCGTTGGCCGAAAAACAGCCCAGTCCTCTGGTCACGTGAAGAGTCGACTAGCTGCCTGCTAATATCCCGAACAACTCGATGAGCACTCGGACTCCACGGCCCTAATGTTTCAACCCCAAACGGCACAAATATATAACTCCCGATAAGGTTGTTATATTTGCGCCGCTTGAGGTTTTCTGCGCCTGCAGCAGCAGCCCCAGGACAGCCCGCCATACTCAGAACATGGGATGGCGCAAGGGTGTCGACACATGTTGCATCCCACACCAAAGGCCTACCCAACTTCCAAGGCATTATGGTCATCCCGTCTTGCCTCTTCCCATCGTCGCGTGCCAAGCCATTAGGTTCTAAAACAGCTGGCACCCCGGCGGTGACAAGAGCTCGACGGATAATGTCGTTTATGCTAGCGTGCCTAGCTATCCGACCAGCGCTCCTACTGCAGGATAGGCCATGATGTCCGAGGCGGTCGACTGCTTCACCGCATTGACATCGATGTGGAGCTCCACAAGGAGCACCCACTAAATTATGCATGATGAAAATGCACTTAACCACTCTATATAGATATCGTCTTCCGACACTCGGGGAATACGACCGTTGCCAAACAGCGACGAAGATTTCTATGCGCATTATCACTTTGGGAGACCTGAGACGTGTAGGTAGTTTATGTTACCTGAGCAAGTGGCAGCTCTCCGTCAGCGCCAGAGCCTTCGCGCGCAGCGCTTGCTTGGCCTTCTGGTCGTGCACGCCTTGTATGGTGCTGTTGATCTCCTTCACCATCATGTCGCAGTCCTGCAAACATTGCGATCGGTAAAGAAAAAGTACTTTTAGGTGTTAAATTATCGAATAACTTCTCCTGCTCTTGGGCGTATTAGACTTTCCGACTAGAACCACCTCGTCTGTTCCTTCTTTACCTTTCGTTCCAGGACCCTGGGTTTCCTTTTAGAAGTGAACTCGTGGCCTCAGAGGTTTCGACCCTGCTGGGCGTCTAAGGTTTTGTTGACATCTCTTTCAGGTGTGCGTGAAAACACTACGCGCCGTCGACGACTTGGGCCTGAGTCCTTGAATTGCCCTTTGCGTTCTAATAATTTCGTTTTCAGACAATCCCCAAAGTGCGAACAGCTGTTAATTGTTGAACATGCATACAAAGGCTTTTTACAGGTATGCGAAATAGGTTGTAAAGTGTAAAGTTCCACACACCTCCTTTGAAAAGAGAAGATTCTCTGACCAGACGAGTGCTGTGTCTGGTCTGAGCAACTGCCCGATAGGAGAGGATTTCATATGGTGGTATATATTCTCAAGGAGAACTCTTTTACTATGATGCTGGATAGTTCCTAGAAGGCTGTAGGTCTCTAAAGGTCTGTTTATCATTCGTACCTGTCCAAACATGTCGATGTCCATGATGTCGTCGGCGCTCTCGCAGACGGTGACGTCTGCGAAGTGGTCGGGCGGGTTCAGCAGCCGCGTGGCGTCCTCGCTGATCTTACTGCACAGTAGTTTGATGTCCTGGTGGAAGAAACAACTTTGACATTTAGTTTCGATTAGCTTTCATCTAGCTCTACCTAGTTCCCTCCTCACCTAGCTCATATCCAACTTTTACAAAGTCACAGTTAAAGTCCTCTTGACATTTATTTCAAATAGACCATTTATAGGTACTTTTGAGTACTCAAAATGTCAGTCAGTCAAATAAAAGCGAAGCTGAATGGCATATTCCAAAGCGTAGATCTTTATAGAGAACAATGTGCAAGAAACTCCATGGACATCTTTCTCTCTCACTACTTATTGGACTCCTGCCACCCTCACCAGGTTTTCGATCCAGCTTATGGAAGGCCTACCACGCTGTCTTTTCCAAAACTCAAGCTTTTTCGGCCCCATCGACCATCTTCAATTCTGTGAGCAATGCCTACTGCCACTTCAGTTTGGCAATTCTCCAAAATTGATTTGTTTGTTGATTTCATGAGTCTAAGTGTAATATAGTAAACTTACGTCTGTAGTTCTCTTGCCGGCCGGTCCTTCGTTCTTCTTGGCAGTCGACTGCAGTTGATCTGCTTCCTTCGCCAAGTCTTGCAAGAAGTCCTAGGGTTACAAAAAATTAATTTATAAGTGTAATTATATAATTTATAATAGTATTTTTTTGTGTGTTGATGTCTATAGAAAAATTTAAAACTATCATATCAGATTCATTTTGTTTTGTTTTTTTTTTCCTTTGTAATATAAATAACAAATGAATAAACAAAAGGAAACTAAAACCTCGGATCATAATATAAATTTAATTATTTCAGTATTCTTCTCGACGTTAACATTGAAATAGGAACGAATCTGCTGCCATACCCTGAAGTCCACAATATTGTTCTGTTCCTGTCCCGCTCTCGAGGGTCTGGTCTGCAGCAGCGTCACCTGCAGGTCCTGGGTCGCTATCTCATACTCATCGTGCCTGTTCTTGTCCTGCAATAACGATCGTTATTTTAATGGGTGTAATTAACTGACTAAAGTTTTACGATAAAGCGTAAACTCAGAATTGGCACGATGTAGTTTACTCATCGTTATGAGGTAAATAACTGTGAGCCATTAAGTGTTGTGGTAGGTACCACTAACCATATCGGTACATGGTCGCACTTCGACACTTCTCTGAGGCCATGGATTGGATTCCGAAAGGGAAGCTCGTGACCCCAAAACGAAGACAAAGAAGGAACGGGATAGGGTTTAGTCTGACACGCCCTCCCACTCCACCCAAGAGTGGAAGAAGTCATTCTGATAAATTCCCACTTAAAAAAAGGCAGTCCTTCTAGTGGTCCGATGATGGAACGAACGCGACGAAATCAAATTGTGCAAATCATCATATAGCTTCTCCCACTCTGAGTCGATGAGAAGCATTTTTACTGATTAAAACCCCCCGATCAGTCGCTATTTCCGTTCCAGTTTTGTGGAGACTCTTTCGACCAATCCCGCAGCTCTAGTAGTGGCTTTACCATGACGTGTTAAAATGACAATCGTGCGAGTTAAAAAAAGGGTTGGAGCTCTACACCCTATATAGCTTCATTCCTTTACCAGTGCAGATTTGGTCACCTAATGGATCGCATTAATAATAATAATAAAATAGTTTATTGTCACAGAGAAAAATACATAAGTATACACTGTTTAACATGAAGCTAATTAATACTGCAAAAGTTTGTATACAGATATTATGAGCCCTGCCTCTCAAACTAGGATAACCTGTATCTTAAGAGACAGTGTGATTAAGAACTCGTGGTAGGGCCAGGGGCTTAAGTCTCAAAGTAATTTGTTGTTACTCACAGTAGGTGCCCTCTGGTACCGGGCATTCGCCAGGTCTAGCACGCGGATCGCTTCCTCCAGCCGGTGACTGTAGTTGGTGTACTCCTTCTTTTGCTCCGCGGTCATCTCACCGTATTCCGCCATGCTCTGGAATGTTACAAGTTGATTGTAATTTTTTGTCACATTATACAACTTTCCGGTTACTAAAAGTGCCTATAAAGTAACACACACAAACATGCTAAGAGGTGGTATAAAATTAATAAACACAGTATAAATATAATAATAATATTCTTACATGACCATGCTTTTTAATGTAGAAATAAAATGGCGAATTTCAATGGCAACTAGCTTGTAGTGTAATAACGCTACGCGACGTGCCGCGGTGCTACGTTATGGCGCATCCACACATGCGCGGCGGCACGGCCGGCGGCCACCCCGGCCACCAGGCCGCCGGCCGTGCCGCCGCGCGCCGCTAATGCCGCCGGAACATTTTTGTTCCTTTTTTGCAAGGTGATCTGAAAGCAGTCGGCAAACCCGGCGGCATAAGCCGGCGGCATGTGTGGATACGCCATAAAACTCAGGCATCACCCACGTGTGCGCGTCGCTCTAACGTAGTTCCCACTTGATTCTACATACACACACTAAACAAACATGCTTCTTCTGAAAGTAAATACTTACCCAAATTCCAAGCTGCGTCTGCGCAGACGTAGCACCAACAGCTTCGCAAAGGCAAATGGATGTTATAATTAAACATAAAGCACATTTTGTTATTCATTACAAAATATATAACGGTGGCACTTTTTTGGAGTACTTGTAGACATATTCACGTTTTCTATATAAAGTAACTAGCTGTCCCCTGCGGTTTCACCTGCATTTTTCCCGTGGGTCGTAGCGTGATGATATATAGCCTATAGCATTCCTCGATAAATGCTATCTAACACTGAAAGAATTTTTCAAATCGGACCAGTAGTTTCAGAGATTACCCTCTACATACAAACTTACAAACTTACTACCTCTTCATAATATTAGTATAGATAATTCTTCACAGTTAGATTATACAGTCAAAAGTTTGTGAGTAAATGTATTAAAAAAAAAATTGAAAGTTCCAAATAAGTCACTTTTGAAGAAGTATTTTAGTTTAATCCCTAACTACTTCTTACTGCTCAAAAAGAAATCGACATGCTTAAAGTTTACAAAGTAAAGACGTCATAACACGAATATGTCCTCAAGTATGCCAAGAAAAGTGCCAACATGAAAATATTAAAAGCATATTATTAGTCACAGTATTAAAACTCATTCAAACAAGTACCAACCTTAGCCGTCTCAATGATCTCAATAGTCATCTTCCTAAGTGGACTATCCAGGTTCACTATCTGTTCCACCTCCTTCCTCTTGCCAAGTTTCCCAGTCTTCACATCCTTCCGCATCCTTTCCACCAGGTCCTCAAGATGGGCAGCTTCCTGTGTCAGCTTGTGGATGGTAGGCTGTTGTGAGGAGGCTAGAGGGGCCCAGGACTTGGAGAACTTGGTGAGGGATGCTGAGAGGTTGTCTGCTGAGGACACGAGGGTTTCCTGGCAGGTCGCGTGGTGGATCGTCGGGGCAACCAGCTGTGAAGAGAAGAGGTTCGATTAGTTCGTTTAGTTTTGTGTTCTTTGTTCGTGTCCTCAAGGACACGAACAGATCCAATATTGTATGTGTTGTATTATGTCAGGTGTACAGAGGGCTCAGCATGAATTTCTACTTACTCGATTGCTTTTACTTAAGCTGGATATGGAGATGTGATGAGTACCTATATGCTATGGAGATGTGAGTGATAGTCGTTAAGCAGCGGTAACCGGTTGTTAAGGTCAGATATGTAAGCTGGCTGCTGGCTTCCAGTGCTAGCCTGGACGATGGTATTACCTTGGCAGTGTACACGAGCTTGCCCGCAGCGTCCACGCAGCTGGCGCCGGCCGTGCAGATGTCCTGCACGCACGCCTTGCCCTCAGCAGTGCTGCTGTCTGCTGCTGGCTTCCAGTGCTAGCCTGGACGATGGTATTACCTTGGCAGTGTACACGAGCTTGCCCGCAGCGTCCACGCAGCTGGCGCCGGCCGTGCAGATGTCCTGCACGCACGCCTTGCCCTCAGCAGTGCTGCTGTCTGCTGCTGGCTTCCAGTGCTAGCCTGGACGATGGTATTACCTTGGCAGTGTACACGAGCTTGCCCGCAGCGTCCACGCAGCTGGCGCCGGCCGTGCAGATGTCCTGCACGCACGCCTTGCCCTCAGCAGTGCTGCTGTCTGCTGCTGGCTTCCAGTGCTAGCCTGGACGATGGTATTACCTTGGCAGTGTACACGAGCTTGCCCGCAGCGTCCACGCAGCTGGCGCCGGCCGTGCAGATGTCCTGCACGCACGCCTTGCCCTCAGCAGTGCTGCTGTCTGCTGCTGGCTTCCAGTGCTAGCCTGGACGATGGTATTACCTTGGCAGTGTACACGAGCTTGCCCGCAGCGTCCACGCAGCTGGCGCCGGCCGTGCAGATGTCCTGCACGCACGCCTTGCCCTCAGCAGTGCTGCTGTCTGCTGCTGGCTTCCAGTGCTAGCCTGGACGATGGTATTACCTTGGCAGTGTACACGAGCTTGCCCGCAGCGTCCACGCAGCTGGCGCCGGCCGTGCAGATGTCCTGCACGCACGCCTTGCCCTCAGCAGTGCTGCTGTCTGCTGCTGGCTTCCAGTGCTAGCCTGGACGATGGTATTACCTTGGCAGTGTACACGAGCTTGCCCGCAGCGTCCACGCAGCTGGCGCCGGCCGTGCAGATGTCCTGCACGCACGCCTTGCCCTCAGCAGTGCTGCTGTCTGCTGCTGGCTTCCAGTGCTAGCCTGGACGATGGTATTACCTTGGCAGTGTACACGAGCTTGCCCGCAGCGTCCACGCAGCTGGCGCCGGCCGTGCAGATGTCCTGCACGCACGCCTTGCCCTCAGCAGTGCTGCTGTCTGCTGCTGGCTTCCAGTGCTAGCCTGGACGATGGTATTACCTTGGCAGTGTACACGAGCTTGCCCGCAGCGTCCACGCAGCTGGCGCCGGCCGTGCAGATGTCCTGCACGCACGCCTTGCCCTCAGCAGTGCTGCTGTCTGCTGCTGGCTTCCAGTGCTAGCCTGGACGATGGTATTACCTTGGCAGTGTACACGAGCTTGCCCGCAGCGTCCACGCAGCTGGCGCCGGCCGTGCAGATGTCCTGCACGCACGCCTTGCCCTCAGCAGTGCTGCTGTCTGCTGCTGGCTTCCAGTGCTAGCCTGGACGATGGTATTACCTTGGCAGTGTACACGAGCTTGCCCGCAGCGTCCACGCAGCTGGCGCCGGCCGTGCAGATGTCCTGCACGCACGCCTTGCCCTCAGCAGTGCTGCTGTCTGCTGCTGGCTTCCAGTGCTAGCCTGGACGATGGTATTACCTTGGCAGTGTACACGAGCTTGCCCGCAGCGTCCACGCAGCTGGCGCCGGCCGTGCAGATGTCCTGCACGCACGCCTTGCCCTCAGCAGTGCTGCTGTCTGCTGCTGGCTTCCAGTGCTAGCCTGGACGATGGTATTACCTTGGCAGTGTACACGAGCTTGCCCGCAGCGTCCACGCAGCTGGCGCCGGCCGTGCAGATGTCCTGCACGCACGCCTTGCCCTCAGCAGTGCTGCTGTCTGCTGCTGGCTTCCAGTGCTAGCCTGGACGATGGTATTACCTTGGCAGTGTACACGAGCTTGCCCGCAGCGTCCACGCAGCTGGCGCCGGCCGTGCAGATGTCCTGCACGCACGCCTTGCCCTCAGCAGTGCTGCTGTCTGCTGCTGGCTTCCAGTGCTAGCCTGGACGATGGTATTACCTTGGCAGTGTACACGAGCTTGCCCGCAGCGTCCACGCAGCTGGCGCCGGCCGTGCAGATGTCCTGCACGCACGCCTTGCCCTCAGCAGTGCTGCTGTCTGCTGCTGGCTTCCAGTGCTAGCCTGGACGATGGTATTACCTTGGCAGTGTACACGAGCTTGCCCGCAGCGTCCACGCAGCTGGCGCCGGCCGTGCAGATGTCCTGCACGCACGCCTTGCCCTCAGCAGTGCTGCTGTCTGCTGCTGGCTTCCAGTGCTAGCCTGGACGATGGTATTACCTTGGCAGTGTACACGAGCTTGCCCGCAGCGTCCACGCAGCTGGCGCCGGCCGTGCAGATGTCCTGCACGCACGCCTTGCCCTCAGCAGTGCTGCTGTCTGCTGCTGGCTTCCAGTGCTAGCCTGGACGATGGTATTACCTTGGCAGTGTACACGAGCTTGCCCGCAGCGTCCACGCAGCTGGCGCCGGCCGTGCAGATGTCCTGCACGCACGCCTTGCCCTCAGCAGTGCTGCTGTCTGCTGCTGGCTTCCAGTGCTAGCCTGGACGATGGTATTACCTTGGCAGTGTACACGAGCTTGCCCGCAGCGTCCACGCAGCTGGCGCCGGCCGTGCAGATGTCCTGCACGCACGCCTTGCCCTCAGCAGTGCTGCTGTCTGCTGCTGGCTTCCAGTGCTAGCCTGGACGATGGTATTACCTTGGCAGTGTACACGAGCTTGCCCGCAGCGTCCACGCAGCTGGCGCCGGCCGTGCAGATGTCCTGCACGCACGCCTTGCCCTCAGCAGTGCTGCTGTCTGCTGCTGGCTTCCAGTGCTAGCCTGGACGATGGTATTACCTTGGCAGTGTACACGAGCTTGCCCGCAGCGTCCACGCAGCTGGCGCCGGCCGTGCAGATGTCCTGCACGCACGCCTTGCCCTCAGCAGTGCTGCTGTCTGCTGCTGGCTTCCAGTGCTAGCCTGGACGATGGTATTACCTTGGCAGTGTACACGAGCTTGCCCGCAGCGTCCACGCAGCTGGCGCCGGCCGTGCAGATGTCCTGCACGCACGCCTTGCCCTCAGCAGTGCTGCTGTCTGCTGCTGGCTTCCAGTGCTAGCCTGGACGATGGTATTACCTTGGCAGTGTACACGAGCTTGCCCGCAGCGTCCACGCAGCTGGCGCCGGCCGTGCAGATGTCCTGCACGCACGCCTTGCCCTCAGCAGTGCTGCTGTCTGCTGCTGGCTTCCAGTGCTAGCCTGGACGATGGTATTACCTTGGCAGTGTACACGAGCTTGCCCGCAGCGTCCACGCAGCTGGCGCCGGCCGTGCAGATGTCCTGCACGCACGCCTTGCCCTCAGCAGTGCTGCTGTCTGCTGCTGGCTTCCAGTGCTAGCCTGGACGATGGTATTACCTTGGCAGTGTACACGAGCTTGCCCGCAGCGTCCACGCAGCTGGCGCCGGCCGTGCAGATGTCCTGCACGCACGCCTTGCCCTCAGCAGTGCTGCTGTCTGCTGCTGGCTTCCAGTGCTAGCCTGGACGATGGTATTACCTTGGCAGTGTACACGAGCTTGCCCGCAGCGTCCACGCAGCTGGCGCCGGCCGTGCAGATGTCCTGCACGCACGCCTTGCCCTCAGCAGTGCTGCTGTCTGCTGCTGGCTTCCAGTGCTAGCCTGGACGATGGTATTACCTTGGCAGTGTACACGAGCTTGCCCGCAGCGTCCACGCAGCTGGCGCCGGCCGTGCAGATGTCCTGCACGCACGCCTTGCCCTCAGCAGTGCTGCTGTCTGCTGCTGGCTTCCAGTGCTAGCCTGGACGATGGTATTACCTTGGCAGTGTACACGAGCTTGCCCGCAGCGTCCACGCAGCTGGCGCCGGCCGTGCAGATGTCCTGCACGCACGCCTTGCCCTCAGCAGTGCTGCTGTCTGCTGCTGGCTTCCAGTGCTAGCCTGGACGATGGTATTACCTTGGCAGTGTACACGAGCTTGCCCGCAGCGTCCACGCAGCTGGCGCCGGCCGTGCAGATGTCCTGCACGCACGCCTTGCCCTCAGCAGTGCTGCTGTCTGCTGCTGGCTTCCAGTGCTAGCCTGGACGATGGTATTACCTTGGCAGTGTACACGAGCTTGCCCGCAGCGTCCACGCAGCTGGCGCCGGCCGTGCAGATGTCCTGCACGCACGCCTTGCCCTCAGCAGTGCTGCTGTCTGCGCTGCTTGCCACGTTGCTGGCTTCCAGCGCTAGCCTGGATGCTGTGTCGCCGATTGCCTTCGCTCGGGATATCACCTAAAAGAAAATATGTCTTGAAAACAAAATTCGAGATAAAACAGTCAGGCTGAAGTGAGAGTAGGCTGGCCACATTGCACGAATGCACCCGGATAGATGGGCTAGGATTGTCACTCACAGAGCATCTGAGGGAGGTCGATGTCGTTGAGGTTGACTGCGGCAAAGGTGGTGTGACGATGTAATCACGTTCACGGGGCAAACTTGGCCAGAGATCGCCGTAGACAAAGAGGTTTGAAAGGAGATAAGGAAGCCTTTGCCCAGAATTGGGACACAACACAGGCCATCACTGCTCTAACACGAACAAAGATTTATCAATTCAAACAAATACTATCAAAATGAGAGGATACAACGTACTGGTTATAATCTATTATCCAAGAGCTTACCTACCATCATTTACTTCTGTCTAAAAATTAAATCAATCTTTATTAAAAAAAACACTAGAATTATTCCTATAACTTTTTAAGTTCTGCAATAATAAAATACGCATACCTGTTTCTCCAAAGGCGGGTCGGTGATGCAGCTGACCACTCTGAGCAGTTTGATGGACTGGTCGCCGAACGATATCGCCGCGTCGTTCAGTTTCTGTGGAACACACATCAATATTAACCATCAAGTTACTATAATAAATCTACAAATAAATACTATTCACAATTTGAGATTATTATTATCAAACTTTGGTATAACAGATTCTATTTCATACAAGGCAAAATTCAATTTTCATCTTTTTAAGATCATTTTGATAAATGGTTTTGATGTTCCAAATTCAAATCACATAATTACTAGGGAAGGTCTACACTACATGAAATCCTTAGGGACAGAATGACTTTGTTTAGGTGAGGATTATATGATTGTATGGCATATAAAACGGTATCGTCGAGCAGGTGGTGCAAAAAATAATAAATTAGCACCTTATGAGAACATAGCAAAGACGATGGCTGGACGACTCAGATATCTTCATTAGGAATTGGAAAGAAGTGGCCCAGAGCCAAGAATAATGGGAGAAATGGAAGGGGGCCTTTGCCTACCATTAGGATAATATATGCTAGACATAATATCTTTTTCGAGGTGGGAAATCTTCAAATAATTACGCCCACTCTAAGGTGGAACGAGAAGACCTGTAACCTTCAATCTTCTTTTCGTATCGATGCTCTCATTAAACTTTTTCTGCCCAGTATTTGGCAACCTGTATGGCTTTGGCATTGGCCTCGTTTAGATCCTGTAAAGTACCGGTGATTGTGCAGGATGGACAGCATAGCAAGTGCCGCATGTCCCGGGTAACTGCGTTAAGGATAGGTCGAGGAAGCCCCATTTAGCCATGTTGTTGTTACTGTTCACACGTCCCGCAATGACAACGTACCTTGACTTCATCCTTACTCTTGGTGGCGTTGCAGATGCTCTTGGTGGCGCGGCACAGCCCCGCCATGTCGTCCACGAAGTGCTTGCGCGAGTGTTCAGGTAGCGAGCTGTAGATCGCGCTGCCATCTGGTACAGAACAACCCTTATTTCGGTTATTTAGTGAAGGCTTACAAAACAGTCTTATGACTGCTTTGTGGAGTTCAAATTGGCAGTCGCTCCATGTAAAATATCGGTATTCAGCTGCATTCCGTTAGACTGAATGTTGGCCACAATATAGTAGAGAAAATAATACACAAGAATGTCTAAAAAACAATACACAAATTCTACAGAAAGATACCTATGAAATATATCCATTACAAAATATGAAGAATTTTCTCTCATTATCAGATCCTGACCAGGGAAGTTTTTAAAACGGTTCAACAGGCTTTGAACCTCCTCTTTATTTAAAAAGGTTAACAATATTTCTATGTTACGTATAGTAAGTAGTATAACTATTACCGTTTACAACGCTCCTCACACATTCTGTCAGAGACAGCGTAGGTTCCATCGCCGCCTTGTAGTCCAATGTATCTGCATCTGAGGTAAAAACGAACAATTAATACAGAAAATTCATTATATTTATTTTACTCCCAACAAGTTTTGTGCTCAAACGAGATTTTATGCTGTCAGGCAACACGGTTTATCAGTGTTTTTTTTGTTCATATTTTTATTAGTGTCGTGTAAGCGTACACTATTGTGGGTTTGAATATGTCCCTAGTTTAAACTAACATACTGTATTACACATCTTTAATTAGTTACATCAACCCTGTAAAATCCAAGCTTCTTTCCACAAAGTATGAAGACTATACTTACAATTGGCAGCGACCAAGGCCGCCACTTGCACGGCCGCCTTGGCGAGCGCGTCCTCCATGTGCTGCTCGCGGCGCGCCACCTCCACGGCAGGCAGGCACGCTGCGGCAGTCTTTGAGCTGTGCAGCTGAAGTATAAGCACACGATTGAACACTTTTTCGTATAGATTTAATATTGAGTTTAGCGATATCTGCGATGCCATATACGAACTAAAAACTATAAAATAGCGCAATTTTGAGTTTTTCGCACGGATAAAAGAGTTATCAGGCAGTTGCCCAGATTGGACATGATAGCCGTCTGGTTAGAGGTATTCCTCTAAATTAAGAAAATTCATCTTGCGAGTCTAACGAACAACAATTACTGTTCGTTAGACTCGCAAAGCTCGAGAACGGCTGAACGGATTTATCTTATCTTGGTCTTGCAGTGCAGTCATTATTAAAAACAATATAAAACATCACCTACACAGTGAATTTAGAGAGGAATGGATGCAAAGCACTACTGTAACCATTGATGGATATTTGGGACCAATTAACGTCAGTGCCATTTACTGCCCACCAAGACACCAACCTAAACAAGATATGTTTAACGGCTATTTCTCCAGCCTTGGAAACAGATTCATAAGTGGAGGAGATTGGAATTGCAAAAATACGCACTGGGGATCTCGATTAACAACAACAAAGGGACGTGAACTAAAAAAGTGTGTTGACCAAAACAACTTAGTAACCCTCGGAACAGGAGAACCAACCTATTGGCCAACAGACGTAAACAGAATACCAGACCTTGTGGATTTCTTTGTAATAAAGGGACTATCAGATGTGTACTTTAATGTCGAATCATTGCTTGATTCTGTATCGGACCACACGCCCATCGTAGCTACATTCAGCATCTCACCAATGCAAAGAGTCCAAAAGCCTTTACTATACAACTATAAAACTGACTGGAATGCCTTCACTGAGTTCCTGGATGATAAAGTCAAACTTAAAGTCAAACTCAAAACAGAGGAAGACATTGATGAGGCAACATTTTACATTACAAACCTCATTCAGGTAGCTGCTTGGCGCTCCACCCCAGCATTGAAGTGTAATAATGAAAGAAATAATATTCCACTAGAGATACGGGACAAGCTACAAGAAAAACGGACACAAAGAAGACAACTACACATGACAAGATCAGACATGGACCGATCCCTTTATAACAAGATATCGAGAGAACTTAGGGAACTCATAGACGAAAACAAAAATGCGATCTTTCAACACAAAATATCTAGCCTTTCAGCTCATAAAAAAGACAATTACTCGTTATGGAAAATGACCAAAAACTTTAAAAGACCACAAAACCATATACCACCACTAAGAAAAACTTCCAGTCATCCTTGGGTTAGAAGTGACAGGGAAAAAGCAGAATTATTTGCAAACCATTTAAGCGAAGTATTCACTCCTAATGAATCGTCCATGGAAGACTTTGAAAAGGAAGTTGATAGCATAATCCAAAGCGACCAGCAGCTATCTGCACCAATTAAACTGGTTACGCCAAAAGAAGTAGCACGCACGATTCAGCATTTGCAAAACAAAAAAGCTCCTGGTTTTGATCTTATCACAGCGGAAGTACTTAAGCGGTTGCCCAGAAAAGTAATTGTCTTTCTGACAATGCTTTTCAATTCGATATATAGAATACACTACTACCCAAAATTGTGGAAAATATCACAGATTTGTATGATCCCTAAGCCGGGGAAACCACCAACAGACCCTAGCTCATATAGACCCATAAGCCTTCTCCCTATACTGTCGAAGGTGTTTGAAAAGACACTTCTGCGAAGACTTAAACCCATACTCGATGAGAGCAAGATCATACCGGATCACCAGTTTGGTTTTCGGGAGAATCACGCAACAGTCGAACAGGTGCATAGGGTAGTCCACGTAATCAGACAATCACTAGAAAAGAAAGAGTATTGCTCAGCAGCATTCATAGACATACAGCAGGCCTTTGACAGGGTGTGGCACAAAGGACTGCTGTACAAAATGAAAATACTTCTACCTAACTCATTTTTCATGATCCTGAAATCCTATCTACATCAAAGGAAATTTCAAGTCAAATACGGAGAAGAATACTCGAATCTATACTTGATCACTGCCTCTGTGCCCCAAGGATCAGTTCTCGGCCCAGTGCTATATTCTATATATACGGCAGACCTGCCTGAAACAGAAGGTGTTGTAACGGCCACTTACGCAGATGACACGGCATGTCTTGCGAGCGATAAAGACCCGAACAACGCATCATCGAAACTGCAAGCACAGCTCGATAAAATTGATTCTTGGCTTCGGAAGTGGAGAATAAAAGCTAGTGTAACCAAGTCAACACAAATAACATTCTCACTGAGAAGAGGTGATTGCCCGCCTGTTCGTATGGACAACAAGGCCCTGCCTAATCACGACAGCGTAAAATATCTTGGCCTACACCTGGATAGAAGACTGACCTGGAGTAATCATATCAAAGCCAAGAGGACAGAAGCGAACTTACAGTTTCAATCACTAAACTGGTTACTTGGACGACAATCTCCTCTGTGTCTTAGTAACAAGCTCTTGGTGTATAAAGCCATCATAAAACCCATCTGGACCTATGGAATAGAACTTTGGGGTTCTGCGAGCAACTCTAACATAGAGATCCTCCAGAGATTCCAAAACATTGCCCTGAGAACTATCTCAAGTGCGCACTGGTTTGTAAGAAACACGGAGATACATGAATACCTGGAGATGCCTACTGTTAGAGAAGAAGTCAGCAATGTTAGCAAGAGATACAAGGAAAGACTGAGCAAACACACAAATGAATTGGCAAAGAATTTACTGCAGTCACAAGGGAACATAAAACGCCTAAAAAGATGGCACATACTGAACTTGGAACAGAGAACCTAAACATAACAATACATTTTATATGGTGCCATTTAATGGAATGTCACCTACAAAGTCAAGACTGGTGGAACACATCTGATTATGGCTGGATAGCCGATTGCAGATTACAGAATGGAAAAAAAAAAAAAAAAAAATCTTGGTCTTGAAATGTTCGTGGAGGTCTAGGGAAAGTTTATAAGTTGAGAAAAATCGAAAAATAAATCGGCAGTACGAAGTCTGTCGGATCAGCTAGTAACAATATCATAAGAAGATTCCTAGATCTTTACGAGCTGTTGGTTTGGGCGCCATCGCTATGAAAGTGACTGGCTTGTGAGCTGTACACGCCCTAAAAGCTCAGGGCCACTCCACATCGTGCGGGAACTCACGCGCCAGCCATGGCAGTCGCAAGCAGTCCCCGCACACTGACAGGTAGCTAAAGTCCACCGGTGTCTTACATCCACACTATCTTAATCACACTAACATCATAAAAGCATAAGTTTGTGTCCAAGTTTGTTACATCTCCATGTTCGAACAGCCAAACGAATTTAGATGAAATTTAGCACGTGGATAGACCATACCCTATTGTCTATCCTAGAATAGCACATAAGATTTTTTATCCCGGGAGTATATTCCTTTGGAATGGATGCGAGACACACAGGACCGGTCGCTGTGGCGACGCTTGGGGGTGGCCTATGTCCAGCAGTGGACGTCTTTCGGCTGAGATGATGATATTCCTTTGCTAGTAGCTAGTATCTTCTGAACATTTCTAGGCTGCTTACCACTTTGAGCCCGTCCTCTGCAGTCTGAAGCCCCTTCTCTGCGCTGTCGATCATCTGCATGAAGTGCTTGTACGCCTTCTTCGCCTCCTCTATAGCTTGCAAGTTCTTGCTGTCCACATCCACTGTTTTCGCATTGTCTGTAAAAAAAATGATGTGTGATTTCACCATAGTCATCATCTATACGATAGAAGTGAAAACTTTCTTAAGGCGAGGTTAATAATACACAATTGTGATCGTACGGATCCCGAACCATTATTGCCTATCAAGTTTTTTTTTCCTTAGCCATTTCTGGCCCACTGCTGGAGAAAGACTCTCTCCTAAGCCCTTATAGACATTTTCTCGTGTCGGCTCGAACTAATCCCCGCGGTAGGGGTCTAAATCGTCTTACCACCTCTTCCTTTACACATCTTGACGGCACTTTCCCTTTGCAAGAGCGCACTGTGCAGCGACATTTGCCCAGCGATCTCTAGGCAAGTGGCTCGCCCAGCCCTTTTGCCCAAGTCTATTATGCCCGTTTTAAGTGCAGCGTATTATTTAGTATTTTGTCTGTTTTTTTTTACACTTGCTGCACTTCAATAGCTAGTAAACGCGTGCGTAATTTAACAATTTTATTAATCAAAGAATTGTGAAAAATTAAATCAGCCAGTAAAGGAATAAAAGTAATTATTTCACTGTGGGCACAAGAAGTTCTGGACTGATCGTTTTGGTCTGGTCATTTAATGCAGGCCTGTGCCTAGCACTAGAGGATCTGCAGGCTATATAAAGACTTACCCTGGCTAGCTTCCCCGCGCAGTGTGTCGAGGAAGTCCTTGGTGGGGTCCACGAGCGCGGAGGAGCGCACCGCCTGCGCCACCGAGTGGGTCTTCGGGTCCCGCACCGGCGTGGGCGGAGGGGCCTTGCGGACTGGTACTGCTGGTTTGGAGCCTGAGGAGGGTACAATTACTAAAATTACTGAATGGGTTGGGAAGTAATAAGTGGATCTACCCTAAAATTAAAAGGGAGAGATTCGTAAAGGAATCGTTCTGAGGCGATCAGAACGATTCCTTTACGAAGCTGATGCTATATAAAGATGTGGTCGACGATGGTACACACTAGAAGCCACTGTTCAAGCGAGATTTGGTATCCAGAAATGTTATTTTTTTTTGGTCGACTCGTTTAATTCAATTCATTTCACATAGGGCTCATATGGATCGTTTTTTTATTTATTATGATAGGCTTGCATTTGATCACTAGTTTGAATTTCAGCTAGTAACATTATTCAGCCATAACTTAACATAATTCTTGGTAATCAGTTCACTTGAACCTTTTAAAACTTGAGCTTTTGTTTTCCATATGTCGCAATAGTTTCTCACCATCCGAGGGTTGCTCTTAGATGCACCTGTCTAGCGCGTACAGGGATAATCTTCAGTTGGTATCACGTCCCATGAAAAATGTCTAAGGGGCCTCTGAGAGTTGGCATTGGCTTTTTGTCAGCCATTCAAAGGTTCAGAAGGACCCTAAGATCCTGAGTTAAATAAATACCTACATAAACATAAGAATAATGCTTTATAAAACGTCAGAAGTAGTCTTACCTTGCGCACTCTCCGGACTCACGATGTACAACAGCTTGCCTGAAGCGTTGGCCAGCTTAGCGGTAGCTTCGTTCAATTTCTAAAACAAATTGACTATTTTAGTAAGTGTATTTTGATATTGTGACACAGAATGTAACTATAATAATCTTTGTAATCTTTAATAATCTTTATTTAGCATAGGACATAGGTACAATTTTTATTGAAGTCCCTGGCTTCTGTGCTAGGTGATTAACCTGTGTTACAGAAACCAGTGCCCTTTTCCGGAAGAAATACAAAAAAAAAAAATCCTACGCGTTTTATATATGTATAGGTGGATGAAGAGCATCATATAAATTTTATTTTAAATTACAATATATGCGACAAACTATAACACCACGCTTATTCCTGCAGGACATTGCCAGGCTGGAATCGAGGGTGCGTTGTGGTTACGAGATTATTCGAAAGAGTTACCGCTACGCCTGGAATGCAAAGGGCTATTGAAGGTAAACCGGTGGGTTTTAATCTTTTAGTTAGGAAAAATCGAATACTCCCCTTTGCTCTACACAAAGCGAAAGAAGTCCTCATCCCAAAATAGCTGATTCTGTGAAATTTGAGATCTGGAATCGAACATAGGACTTCAAGCTTGCCAACGACGCTATTTTCATTTACCTTTTACGTTCCAGGGTAACTCTTTCAAACAACACCTGAGAAACACACAAGGCTGAAGCTACTATTTGAGTTGGCGGCAATGTTTCACTACATACAAATGAAGTTACCTTGGGTTGTCCGTGACTGTCGCAGATAGCGCGACTGGCGTCACACAGCTGTCGCAGCTGCTCCAGCATGGCGGCCTGCCCAGCCGCGTCCTTGCTGCTGCACAGGGAGTGTGAATCTGCAGAATATACACTAGATATAGAACATCATAAGCAAAGACCCAAAGAAAATTAAATTTGGGGTTGACCTGTAGTAAACTTGTCGCAAAGACTTTCAAATAACAAAATAGAGTCCCTAACCACGAGCTCTTAGCGCGATCCATTTGATGACACATAAACTGAACTATTTATTAAATACTACAATCATAAAAATATTCCAAAACTAGGTAACAAGAGCTACAGCCAGCTTTTTCGATATACAGACAAACAAAACAGTCAATATAATTAAAATAAATAAGTCCACCAACCGTGCACCACTTGCGGCATGAGCTCAGTGATGGTAATGACAGCGCGCTCCGCGGCCGGGTAGTCGAGGTTCTTGCCGTCTGGAACACAAACATACGTATCATTAGTCATTACACTAATATAGCATCAGCGTTATAATGTTCCCACTGCAGGCACACAGCTCTCCTCTCTACGAGAGGGAATGGGCCGTAATACCGAATGGGTGTTAAGTCCGGACACAGCTCTCCTCTCTACGAGAGGGAATGGGCCGTAATACCGAATGGGTGTTAAGTCCGGTGTGCTACTGCCCGATAGATGATTTCGGGCTATTGTATCTATTCAAATCGCGCGGAGAACTTTGCTTGCGCGATGCAGGATTCTGTGACGTCATACAGGGTGTAAAAAGACCGATCACAAAACCGATAACTACACATTCTGTACCTACATGTAATTAAGTAACTTAGACCAAAAAATATTGCTGGGAAAAAACTTTTTTTTTCGTCTTTAAAAAATGATTAATTAATAATAATTCCGATCAGCTGCGCGTTTGGCCGCTCGCGCTTGGTCGTTGAACCGACCGCACGCTTGTGTGTGTGAGGCGCTCGTTGTTTTTAGTTTTCGTTGCATTTTTCTAACTTCAAATGCGTAATTTGTTATGAAAAATTGATAATTTTGATAATGTTTGTTCGGTAGAAAGTTTACTAATGATACTTGCAATACGAATTTGAAAAAAAAAAACGAAAAAAAATGTTGACTTTGACCTTCAATATCTCCAGAACCAGTGAATTCCCAGGTATGGTCTAGAAGAAAAAAACAATCCCAGTGATGAGTAGAATATGCGGTTTTCGTTTTCGTTAAGGGTCTTTTTACACTCTTTATGTAGTAATGTCGCTACACAACTTTTTATGATGAATAAATGGTGCTAGGGGCGCGGTTAAGCTGGGTGACGACGATAAGTCACTATTTTCTTAACGTGAATACACTACGACTTCTGATAGCGGCTTCGTCCGCTAAGATCGACAGACAGCTGCTGCTGCAGGCTGGCTCCGTCTGCTTGCTGCAGCTCCTGAGGTACTACCGGCTGGGACACAGTTACCTTGCGTGGCGGCGGCCAGGGCTGCCACGGCGGCGTTGAGCTGCGCCAGGCGCCGCGACAGCTGCTGCTGCAGGCTGGCTCCGTCTGCTTGCTGCAGCTCCTGAGGTACTACCGGCTGGGACACAGTTACCTTGCGTGGCGGCGGCCAGGGCTGCCACGGCGGCGTTGAGCTGCGCCAGGCGCCGCGACAGCTGCTGCTGCAGGCTGGCTCCGTCTGCTTGCTGCAGCTCCTGAGGTACTACCGGCTGGGACACAGTTACCTTGCGTGGCGGCGGCCAGGGCTGCCACGGCGGCGTTGAGCTGCGCCAGGCGCCGCGACAGCTGCTGCTGCAGGCTGGCTCCGTCTGCTTGCTGCAGCTCCTGAGGTACTACCGGCTGGGACACAGTTACCTTGCGTGGCGGCGGCCAGGGCTGCCACGGCGGCGTTGAGCTGCGCCAGGCGCCGCGACAGCTGCTGCTGCAGGCTGGCTCCGTCTGCTTGCTGCAGCTCCTGAGGTACTACCGGCTGGGACACAGTTACCTTGCGTGGCGGCGGCCAGGGCTGCCACGGCGGCGTTGAGCTGCGCCAGGCGCCGCGACAGCTGCTGCTGCAGGCTGGCTCCGTCTGCTTGCTGCAGCTCCTGAGGTACTACCGGCTGGGACACAGTTACCTTGCGTGGCGGCGGCCAGGGCTGCCACGGCGGCGTTGAGCTGCGCCAGGCGCCGCGACAGCTGCTGCTGCAGGCTGGCTCCGTCTGCTTGCTTCTTCTGCGGTACCAGCGGCTGGGAAATCACATGGCAAATGTTATTGTTCCACCGACATAATATAGCCAATTAATCAAGTAAACAATAATCAGTAAATTAACAGTTAAAACTGAGCAAAGCAATTTCGCTTTGTCATGTAGAAACTGTGTTCCACACGCCACGGTCACGACTACGTGACAGATTTAAAGCGATAGGCAATCAATTGGTTAAATCGGAACCTCTAGTTTTGAAATTTAAGGTTTTCTAACAGTCAAGCCCTACAAATAAAAATGACAATACAACTTAATATAAATTTTACAAAAAATGGTAGTTATTTGCAATACTAATCGCTTAGATGGAATAAAATAAAATACAGTCCGAAGGAGTGAATAGGGACAAATATTGGATCCTATTCCAATTCTTGTTCCTATTCACCCGGTTTGACTGTACTTTGACATCACGTCTTTTTGTAGTATGTAGTAGTATCGATGTACTACAGAAAATAATCCTGTTAAGTTTACCCAGATGATCAGATAGAACAAACTGCAGACTTACCTTCTTCATCTGCTGCTCAGCGGTATCCAGGTTCTTCTTAGCTCCGGACACGCTGCTGACGAAGTGGATACGTTGCTTCTCTTGTTGCGGTGATAGCACCACTTCTGGTTCTGTGGGACATATACATCTTACATTGGAAAAGCTATTTCTCTAGTCTATAACTTTGAAAACATCCTCCATTGCAGATGTGATCAGTTGCGAACAAAATGACATCTCCCTTCCTCACACGAACAGGAAAATAGGTTTATACGATTGAATTGACATGGTCATACTTTTCGTACAAAACGTAAACACTTCGGCACTTCGATGTAGCGATAGTCAATCTAGTACTGTTGTAGCCTGTGTGTCTATTGAATCGAAAGCTTTCTCGTAGTTCACAAATGCTAAGTAGAGAGACACGAGACAGTTCGTGATGATTCTGATAAATAATCCGTGCCTTCAAGGCTAGAGTGAATAGGCTCCTAATAAACTAGTACGCTTCTCCATTAACGATTGCATCACTTTCAGAATTTCAGTCTCGATAATTTCTTACTAAAATACACAGAGTGATTACACAATTATTCTTTTTGTATAATTCATTTGTATAATTCGATGAATCTGTATAATTTGATCAGTTCGTATAACGTGATAACCACAAAATACCACGTGTAGAACAAAATGAATTCATGAATATAAAATACTTAGGTAGCTTCTAAAGAAGAGTCAAAAGTCTTACCCTGTTGGGCAGCATGGCAGGCCAGTATGAGCTTGTCGAGTCTGTCAGCGAGCTGCTGCTGCGAGCTCAGCACCTGCTGCTTCCTCTCCGGGTGCTGCTCCAGATGTGGCTGGCATGCAGACGTCAGCTCTGATGCAGTGCGGAGCAGCTTCTCAGCTGCTGAAGCCATTTGGTCTGCGCACGCTGGCTCCGATATGCTTGAAGATGTTACCTACAGAAAAATAAAGAATTGATGTTAATTGTGTATGGAAATGTGCCTGCTGCGGTCTTCACGTCCGATTATAATTTGGGTGTCTTCATGGCTAGAGTGAATAGGCTCTTAATAAACTAGTGCGCCTCACCATCTACGATTGCCTCACTGCTTACCATCAGGTGGGATCGCAGACAAGCACTAGTTTATAACACTTAAAAAAAATTTAAGTCGGTGACCTCAGTAGAGCTTCCGAAAGAGTGGAACTTACAATGACCTAAAATTAAAAAAAATAAATTGGTTTAGTCTATAACCAAATTCATGGTGTACATCCATGTAGCACCTACTTCTATCAAGATCGGAGACTCTACACTCGAAGTTGTGAATGACTCCATTTACTTAAGGCTGACGGTCCACTTGGGTAGGTCTAACTTGGAGAAAGAGGTCAATCGACGAATAAGACTCGGCAGGGTATCGTTTGGGAAGCTGCACATTTTCTTCTCGTCCAACATACCACAGTGTCTCAAGACAAACGTTGCCAGTGATGACATATGGGTCCGAACGTGATCGCTCACAGTGGGAAGCCCATTGTGAGCGATCAGAAGGATTAAAATTATCCGAAGGGCATCGAAAAGGACTATGCTCGGAGTTTCCTGGTAGTAACCGATTTTTGATCTGATGATCTTTGCCGTTTTGAGAACAGTGGTGATGAAATAAATATACAAAGTAATGCACCTGGTTGGGTTTGAATCTTAACTAAAACTCATAAGTCGGGGCTATTACCATTGAGCCACCACTGCTCCCGGTAGTTTGTGTCTTTGGTATGGTTTTAGACTATTACTATGGCAGTTACGGGAATGCGATGGATGAAGGACGCACAGGACCGGTCGTTGTGGCGACGTTTGGGGAAGGCCTCTATCCAGGAGATCTTTAAGCCGAAATGATGATGATGATGGTGATGATTACGGTGGTCCTTCTTACAAAATGTGTTAAACTAACCTGTGCAACAGAAAACAGTGCTTGCGCGGCCTCAGCAGTGCGCGCGCGGCTCTCGTCCAGCTCAGCGGCTGCACCAACTTCTGGCATCACTTCTGTCAGGCGGTGCACGTGTTCCAGCAGTGAGGATACCCTCTCACGGGATTCCGTTGTTAGAGCGATCACCTATACACAAATTATCCTTGTCAAATTCATGTATTACAGCTTTTTATATCTAGCCACATCTAAGCTACAGAATCTCAAAGGAAATTTGCCACGTACACAGGAAATATTATAGAACATAGTTGTCTTAGCTGTTCTTTCACTCTCATAGTTCAATGGAATGGCATTTCGACCCAACCAACGGCAACGGCATTACATACTTTAACGTATACGTGGACCACGCCTGATTTGTATGTAAAACGACGTCACGTGGCGTGGCTGTAGTGTAGTATTAATGTAGAGGTCGACGTGCACTGATTAGCGTACGTCAAATGAACTGAATCTAAAAAATAAGTAAAATGCAAGACAAACCTGCTTCTCCTCGGCACTGTGAATCTTAGGTCCAGCTAGGACCGCCATCTTGCCGGATGCAGCGGAGTACTTGGATGCAGCCGCTGCCAGATCCTGTAACATACTCGTTTCTTAACAACTCGAGAATGTGACTTTGTTTCTCACCAAAAAAAAACAAAATTGGACGAGACAATTTCAGAAATGAAACAAGACGCGATCATCTCCCTATCGTGTTCAGGAACTGCCATTATTGTAGAATATAGAGACTGATACCCTGTGGACCGTAGTTGGTCATTCAGTGGATTATTAGTGGCTTGCGGGTCCAATATAATAATAATTATTATTATTATTATGAGCCCGTTGTGTCCCACTGCAGGGCAAAGGCTCCCTTCCACTTTCCCATTCATTTCGATCTTGAGCCACTGCTGACGAATCCTCCAGGAAGGAGTCTAAGTCGTCACGCCATCTCCTTCTGGGCCTAATATAATAATGGGTCCAGAAATTTGATAGAGCTACATCATTTCGGCGTCGCATCAGATACATTCACAGAAACACACGTCATTGGCTTTGAAGCCAACGTCAGACCAAAATCTGTCCCTATGCTTTACAGTGTGGACTCGCTCCTACTCTATCCTGAAGACTATAACAGGGTGGTACGACTCTCTTTTATCGAATGATGTTAAGTGCAAGTCGGGTGGTGTTAAGTGTGTTATATGTGGATGGATAGAGAGGGAGAGGGAGGCCAAAGAAAAGATGGATGGATTGTGTGAGGACCGATATGAAAGAAAAGGAAGTTAGTGATAGTGTGACGTACGACAGGACAGAATGGAAGAAGAAAACGTGTTGCCCCCCGAAGAAGAAGGGTGATGTTAAGTGTAAGTGTTTCCGGTTTGTTAACGCATACGAATATTGCTTACCTGAATTCCTGTTTTAACCGACTTCCAAAAGGACTTTTTATTTTTTTTATATATAATCTAGTTTTGAATGGGGTTTCCACGTGGTGATTGCGAGTAAACCACATCGAAGGTCTCTTGGTGATTACCATTTATCTTTGTCACTGACCTGAGGTTGTCCAACGCTGTCACACAGTTCTCGGCTGGCTTCACACAGCGCTGTGAGGTCGCTGGTGACGGCAGCCGCGCCAGGGCCGGTCTGGTTAGCACACAGCTCGCGCGAATCTGGAACAATTGAGTTTTCAATAATCTCAAATGAAGCAGTACTATCTTGATCTCTTCCTTTGCTTTGCTTAAAATTTAATAATTTTTGCGTAAGCTGCTAACTGCTAAGTAACCTTTAAGTAATAATAATAAAAAGAGAAAGAATCCTATTTTGCAACATTTTATTGAAAGTTAAATAATACAGATAGCCATAATTATAACGAAATGTGTTTAGGCGAAAGTTTGTGAGTATGAGTAAGTGCATTTTTTAAGATGAAATTTAGCACAGGGATGCATCACGTCCTGGATATTGGAATAGATCAATTCAACTTTCACGTGGGCGAAGTCGCGTAATATAAATACGCTAATATTATAAATGCGAAAATACACACAAATTTTGGTACTCCTTCACGCTTAAAAAACAGCTGAACTAATTCATGAAATGTTGGCCCAGGACAGATTACAGGACAGGCAGACCTTGAGTACTCGTAAAATTCAAGTTGTAATGAGGAAAGTACAAAAACTTCACGGACGAACCCACTAGCGGAAGCTAGTAAAAAAATACTCCTCGATTCTCCAAATAGGCGAGACGCGCAAGGAGAGTTGGAGACTCTCCTTGCGCGGTATGCTGGAAGAGATTTCTTTAGAAATAAGCATCACCCGTGTACTTATTTTCTGTCTTTTTTTTCCAATTCTTTTGAGTGTGTACATAAACCGCTAAATAAATAAATAAATACTTAATCTCTGTCAAAACTTCATAAACTAGTGCACTACCCGATTAATTAAGGCGTAAAAGACTTATAAGAATCACTTACCGTGTATAACTTCTCGCAGCAGTTTAGGAATAGTCTCCACAACTTGGTGCGCCGTCGTGTAGTCAGGGTACTCACGATCTGATGGAAGCAAACGACAATATCATGATGACGGATTTCATTACTTTTATAACCTTTGCTTAGAATTAAGTGAATAGGCTCTTAATAGATTAGTGCGCCTCTCTATCTAAGAATGCATCACTGCTTGCCATCAGGTGGGATCGCGGTCAAGCACTAGTTTATATCAAATAAAAAAAAGGTATGATCATCATCTCTCTAAACATGCATTTTAACTCTTTAAATATGTCTTTACTTGAAGCAACGTTAACAAATAAACCGTGAAATTAGGTTTAAGAACAACTTTATTTGTTATAAAGAATTACATAATTCACTTAATGAGAAACAATTTTTATAGAAAAGGGTTAATAATTAGAGCGCACAGATGTAGGTGTATCCTAACTATATAATAATATATATATTATTATTATTATTTTATATTATTATTTCTTTATTTACTTTTTAAATACATATTAAATATATTTTTAAATATTTCTTACAAAAATAATAACAAAAAACATATTATTATTTTTAATATTATAAATGTGAAAGTGTAGATGTTTGTTACTTAATCACGCAAAAACCGCTCAACGGATTTGGATGAAATTTGGCATGCATATGACCCTTGACATGGAAAAGAACATAGGCTACCTTTTATTCCGATTCTTTTTGTTTGGACTCAATTCTGAAGTCCTCGCAGACGAAGTCGCGGGTAGAAACTAATGTGTTCCCTACACGCTTTGTACGTATGGGTGGGATGTTCACCACGTACCGGTGGCACGAGGTGGAATATAACAAACCTGCAGTGGCGGCGGTGAGTGCAGCGATGGCCGCGTTGAGCTGCGCCAGACTGTTCGACAGGCGCTTTCGTAACGGCACCGGGTCCTCCGGCTTCTCCTTAGTTGTTATAGGCTGTCGACAAAAAAACTTTAATGATCTCTCTGAGACTTAACATAAATAAAAAGCAAGGTTTATACGAATATCGGATTTTCCACAAAGGATTTAATTCATACGGAACAAAGCATTAATATTATAAAGATGTCTTTGTTATCCACAATTAGATATAAGGTTTCTTATCTAAATAAAGTTAGTCTTATTCTGCTCTTCAAGCGAAACACACCTCTTGTTACTTTTTAAAAAGCCTTTCGCCTCATCCCACAACCTAACTTACGACACGAGCGAATGTAAAAACGTTCCGCCGCGCAGCGAGACGCCGCGCGGCGTCACGAGGCGCACCGCTGCATGAAGCAACGTATTCTAAATTCTCACAATGAAATGTTTATCTTTTCGTGTAGTAAATAAAGTTCTATTTTGAGCCACTTTATTAAAATGTGCATGCAGCGTCGCGTCGCGTCGCGTCTCGGTGTGAGCTGACCCATAAGGAACATTTATAGTTAACGATCGATGTCGATAAAATCTGTGAGAGGTCACAGAAAAGTACTTCTGTAGCGTAAGTACATTCACAAACTACTACGCACACTTCCAACCATTATAAACTCCCTAATCCGATATTGGGATGAAAAACTAACTTTTTGTCGTCGGGGTCACCAGTTTGGAGGTATGGTGAGACAGAGAGTAAAGTCCCACAAACCTCCATTGAAAAGGGAGGATCCTCCGACCGGACGAGGTGTTATGTTTGGTGAGCTACTGCCTGATAGATGATTTCGGGCTGATGTATCTATTCAAATTGCGCGGAGAACTTTGCTTACGTGATGCAGGATTCTGACGTCATATGAAGTAAATCGTAGTCGCTACAGATTTTTTTAAATCGGTATATTGCCAATCTATTTTATTAACATTATAAAGCTGAAGAGTTTATTTGTTTGAACGCGTAATATCAGGAACTACAGGTCCGATTTGAAAAATTATTTCAGTGTTAATTACCCCATTTATCGAGGAAAGCTATGGGCTATATGTAATCACGCTAAGACTAAACTAACTCTACACGCGGGCAGAAGCTAGTAGTGGATGAATTTGAAAATAAAATATAAAATATATGTAGTTACCTGACTCAGTTTGGATTGCGCTTCTTGGAGATCCTTCTTAGCTTTAGTTGCGCTGCTGTCAAACTTGACACGATGCTTCTCTTGATCAGCTGATAACAATTCAAAACGTCAATGTATTTTTTTGGTAAAAGTTATTTTGTATAGTTAGTTAGCTTGTAGTGTCCCACTGCTGGGCGAAGGCAACACTACAGGCTAACTAACTAACTATTTTGTATAATCATAGTCCATTACAATCACTGTCAGACTTAAAACTTTACTCAACTCACCATGATGAGCAGTCTTGCAGGCTTGTTTCAAATCGTAAATATTGGCATCCAGCTGTTTCTTACAGCTCAGCATCTGCTCCTTGAGCTCCGGGCGCTGCTGCACGTGCGGGTGGCACGCCCACGTCAGCGCAGACGCGGCGCGGTGCAGCTTGTCGGCCGCCGAGATCATCTCCTTCTGGCAGTGAGGGTTGCCGATGGTTGGAGCTGTCGCCTGTGTGACAAGTGTGTTAACCTCGTGTTAAAGATTACAATTATTATTCGTGTGTGTGTGTGTGATTATTCGAGTTAAGTGTGTTATTATTTTTTTTTACAACTTTCACACAATGTCATCTAATCCCAAACTAAGCACAGCTTGTGCTATGGGTACTAGACAACTGGTAAACATACTTATATGTATATTTGCAAATACATACAATTATAGATAAATTTGGGTGTACCAAACACAGAACAAAGGATCGTTGCACATCACACAAACATTTGTTCTGGGTGGGAATCAAACCCACGACCTTCGGCGTAGCAGTCACTGCAATTAAACAAGGTCAAGAAACATTACGACAAGAGAATTTCATCGTATCGCTTTTGCTAAGATTTGAGTAAAAGCGTTAGCTTTGTGTCTAACTCTGCATGAGTAATGAAATAATTCAAGAAAATCTCAATTATTCTCTATTATAATATCTCACCTGGGCCACGGTCAGCAACGCCTGCGCGGCGTCGGCAGCGCGTGCGCCGCGCGCGTCCAGCTCGGCGGCTACTGCAGCGTCCGGTATTAGCTCCGTGAGGCGCTGTGCTTGAGAAAGCAGCTCGGAAGTCTTGCCGCATGTCGCCGCTGATAACGCCAGCACCTGGTAGGAAAAACGCGTGTCTTTCATAATTAAACTGCCACTAAATCTATACTAATATTATAAAGAGGTAAAGTTTGTATGTTTGTAAGTTTGTATGTAGGGGGTAATCTCTGGAACTACTGGTCCGATTAAAAAAAATCTTTCAGTGTTAGATAGACCATTTATCGAGGAATGCTATAGGCTATATACCATCACGCTACGACCCAAGGGAGCGAAGCAGTAACGAAAAATGCGGGTGAAACCGCAGGTGACAGCAAGTGATTCATACACTCATTCGAGGTATGCGGATAACAGAGTGTAAAGTCCCACATAGATTAGCATAGCATCAGCCTTGTAATGTTCCCACTGCTGGGACTCAGGCTTCTTCTCTGGGAGACGGAATGCACCAACACGTGGGCCCAATGCGTGTAGGTGGATGTCACACGTTTTCGATTTTTTGGTTCTAGGACATGTCGGTTTCCTCACGATGTTTTTCGTCGCCGTTTTGACGACTATTTCGGGCTACTGTATTGGCGCAAGTGCGTTATTTAAAGCACCTCGTCAATTGATAAGATACAGTTACATCAACGAATAATTAGATTAAAAGTTGGTTACCATTATGATCCCGAATCAATTGTTTGAAAACACAAATTATGTTAATTTTATAATTGCATGGTTCAATGAATTAACATTTTAACTATTCTAAAAGATATATTACATGCTTGAATTTGATTTTAATTTATTGACTTTGTTTTTTTTTTAATGTATTGTGTGTCATGCGATATATTATGATTATGAAAATGAATATATTTGACCTGAATAAAAATTATATTATTATAACTCAACAGTGAAGTCACAAGATTATGTTATTTTCTCACCTGTTTTTCCTGGGTGTCTTGCTTAGCAGCTTCGGGACTGACGATGTACACCAACTTGCCGGAAGCTGCCGAGAATTTGGCAGCGGCATCGCTGAGACCCTGTAATGTGGTACATAACTAAGATACGAATTTGAATATAAATACGAAATTACGGTTTGAAATTGACAGCATGGTTAAAACAGTGGTTAACCAATAGATTACTGTATCGTGGTTTCGATCAAATAACAACAAACAAACAACAAACAAGCACCCGAACACCCAAACACCTAAACCCGAAACAAACATTTGTATGGCCTACAAATGGTTGTTTCGGGTTTAGGTGTCTCTTGTATGTAAGTTAACATATTTGTTAATGCACCCTTGAAAGAGAAGTAATTAGTAGTTCGCGGGAAAGGTCTTTATATTTTTTTCTAAAGTCTGTTTTTTAATCTCTGAGAATTTGGGTAATCATACTTGTTAAGTTTAACATTACCTTTTTTCAATTTAGTCTCAGGGTTTAAACTACAGACTTTAATTAATTATTTTGTGCAGTTTAGTTAATCTAATTAACGCGTCTTTAATGGTATGTAATTTAATGGTCGCTAATAATGTATGAAATGCTCGCTACTCACCTGCGGCTCCCCGGCACTGTCACATATCTGCCTGGTAGCTTCACACAGCGCTTTCAACTCTTTCATCATGGCGGCCTGTTCTGGGCCTGTCTTAGTGCCGCACAGCTTGTGAGAGTCTGCGAATGAGAGATTGTAGAAAAAAAACATGCTGGTAAGACGGTATAGGTAATATCTTCTCCTAATATAAGAAACATGTGTAACTGTACAATATAAGTAAAAGAAAAAGAAAAACATTTTAATCTTTGGAGAAGAGTTTGTCATGTTTAACTTGGAAATAGTATTATAAAAATTGTTATTCCGGTCTATACTCGTATGCTTTCTTGATTAGTATTTTTAATATGCAATGTATTTTGACGAAGTTTTTCAAAGTTATATAGACAAATTGTTTCAAAAATTTAGAACTAGTTCTTTAGCTACGACATGCAAGAATTCTTAAAATTATATCACCACATTGCTAAGTAGGGAGCTGTAAGCTAATAAGTAAAATGACGTACCTTGTACAAGTTGTGGCATCAGCTTAGTGATAGTCCTGACTGCGCGGTCCGCTTCGACGTAATCAGGCTTCTCGCGATCTGTGTAACGATAACATTAATTATAAAGCAAAATCTAGAAGTTGTGAATTTTCTATTGAAAAATGGTAAATGATGTTTGAACAAAACAGGAAGTCTTATAATGTTCCCACTGCTGGGACTCAGGCCTAGGAGAGGGCCGTAAACTAACACGCGGGCCCAGTACGGATTGGTAGTGTGGGAGCCTGTTTGTATATAGTACTCTTTGTGTGGAAGTCAGAGACAATTGACACATGTCATGTCAAAATGGACTTATTAGATAAACTGAATATAAAAATATTAATTTGGGAAATATATTCATCTCCATTCCCAAAACGAGTGGTTTTATTAAACAGCCCGAATAGTCCCCATATCTGGTGACCCCGACGTGATATAGCGCAGTGATACGTAATTAGTCATGGAAAATTTTGACAACGCCGTATCAGATATGCAGATTCGGGTTCTGACAAAACAACTTGAGAAGTTGACTCTTGAAATTGCCGCAATGAGACAGGAGAACATGAGTCATCGTCGTCCATTTCGTCGCAGCAACTTCCGTCCAAGATCACGGTCGCGCTCAACAACAGTGTCAGGAAGGCGACCAGGAGACCCAGACTGGGAATGTTTTTACCATCGCCGATTCGGAGACAGAGCTAAAAAGTGTGAACCACCATGTGCAAGGAAGTCGTCGGAAAACTGAAGACCACATCGACTGTGGCGGGCCTCGGTGTAGCAAAAATGAATAACCGCCTATGTATAATCGATAGAAATACAAGAGAACGATTTCTGGTCGACACTGGTGCAGATCTATCAGTGCTAGCCGTAAAAACTAAGCGAACACCGATAGTAACACCTTTTAAATTATTCGCTGCAAACAGTACACCGATTAAAACATATGGGGAAAAAACTATGCAACTAAATCTTGGACTCCGACGCAACTTCAAGTGGACTTTCATAATAGCGGATGTGAAGACGTCAATACTTGGTGCGGATTTCCTTAAGCACCACCAACTTCTTGTGGACTTACACAACAAGAAACTTATTGACAGTTTGACTGATCTTTCAATCAACACTATGACGGTAAATACTACACAAGATACAACACTATATGTAATCGAACCAGGACACCGTTACCATGCACTTCTCAAAGAATTCGCTGAAGTCCTAAAACCTATGACACCTACGAAGGAAATCAAGCATAATGTGAAGCACCATACCGAGACTACCGGCCCCCCACTCTTTGCAAGACCCCGTCCATTGCCGCCAATTAAATACAACGCAGCCAAAGCCGAGTTTCAAGCAATGATGTCAATGGGCATTTGTCAACCATCTAAAAGTCCGTGGGCCAGCCCGATGCACGTTGTATCAAAAAAAGATGGCAGCCTTCGCATATGTGGGGACTATCGTCGCCTGAACACAGTAACGCTTCCAGACCGCTATCCAATACCAAGGCTTCAAGACTTCACCTATCAATTAAATGGCATGAAGATATACTCGAAAATCGACCTGAAAAAGGCATTTTTTTGGATACCGATTGCTGAAAACGACATACAAAAGACGGCAATAACAACACCATTCGGTCTTTTTGAGTTTCGTTGTATGCCATTTGGTTTACGAAACGCGCCACAGACCTTTCAGCGATTTATGCATGAAGTCTTGAGAAACCTGGATTACTGCTGCTACTGCTTTATTGATGACATACTCATCTACTCTAAAACCATGGTCCAACGGGACTAAGTGCGGAAACCACATACAAAGATAGATAGAACCCCAGAGGAGCATGAAAAACATTTGCGACTTGTTTTGAAACGTCTGTCGGATTACGGAATAGGAATCAACTTAGAAAAGTGCCTATTCGGTCAAAAGAAGCTAAACTTCCTGGGCTACGAAGTAACAGAAAAGGGTATCACGCCTACTTCTGAGCGCATTCAAGCAATCTCAAACTACCCAAAACCAGAAAATATTCAAGATCTTCGACGTTTCCTAGGAATGCTTAATTTCTACCACGATTGTTTACCTAAGCAAGCTGAAACTCAAATAGAATTGAATAAGCTCCTTCATAATAAAAAGAAGAACGATAAAACGCCTATCATCTGGAACCAGACATTAGACGACGCTTTCAATAAATGCCGTCAAAGCATAATGGAAGCTGTGCAATTAACACACCCTGTGCAAGGTGCCCCGCTATGCATCATGACAGACGCCTCAAACCTGAGTGTAGGAGCAGTCCTACATCAAAAAATAAACAACATTTGGAAACCATTATCTTTCTTCTCGAAGAAGCTCAGCGATACCCAATCAAGATACAGCGTGTACGATCGCGAGTTACTAGCTGTCTACATGGCTGTCAAACATTTTAGAAGATTGATCGAAGGAAATGATGTCGTCGTGTATACGGACCACAAGCCTCTGGCCTACGCCATGGCCAAATCAGCAAACGCTAGTGACACTCCAAAACGGGAAAGGCAACTCCATTTCATCAGTCAATTCTGGAGCAAGATTGAGTATATACACGGAAGGGACAACGTAGTTGCGGACGCACTATCTCGCATAACAGCTGCCATTGACTGTCCTTCCGTCATTGATTTCAATAATCTGGCAGACGAACAAATACAAGACAAAGATTTAACGGACTTAATGAAGCAAGAAAATCTCCACTTTATCAAGATATCATTGCCTGGAATAAAAAAACAAATCTACTGCGAGAACACAACTAAAACACCACGTCCTTATTTACCGAAATCTTTTCGTGAGACTGCCTTCAAAGCATTACACGAAATGAGTCATCCCGGTATCCGAACAACCAGAAAAATGATTGCCGAGAAGTATTTCTGGCCAGCAATGAACAGAGATGTTTCTGAATGGACACGATGCTGCGTTGCGTGTCAACGAGTTAAGATAAATCGGCATACGAAAACTCCATTCATACAGTTTCCCGAGTCCAGAAGATTTGAACACATACATGTTGACATTACTGGACCACTCACTCCATCAGAAGGATACCGTTATTTGGTTACAATTGTCGATCGATACTCTAGATGGCCTGAGGCAGTGCCAGTCAGTGACATAAGCGCGGAGACCGTGGCTCGAGTCTTATACGATACATGGATCACTCGCTTCGGTTGCCCACTGCGTATTTCTACGGATCAAGGACGACAGTTTGAATCATCACTATTTCAAAAACTAATGAACAAACTGGGTATATCAAGGATCCGCACTACTGCCTACCATCCGCAATCAAACGGTCTCGTAGAAAGATTTCATCGGACTCTCAAGACAGCATTAACCGCAAGAGGAAATAAACAACAATGGGCTCAACAACTATCGACCGTACTGTTTGGAATACGCACGGCCATTCATAAGGAGACGAACTACAGTCCCGCTTCGATGATTTATGGCACTTCGTTAAGGTTACCTGCAGATGTTTTTGTACCTGCGAAGATAGATAACGAAGACCCGTTATTTTTACGTCATCTAACTCAATCGATGGCATCGCTTAATGAGTCCTGCGCACGTGCACCCGCTCCACAACAACGCACAACCTTTGTACCGAAGCAACTGTCGACGTGCACTCATGTATTTTTACGTGTAGACTGTACAAAAAAATCATTAACGCCGCCGTACGAGGGTCCCTACGAAGTTATTGAGAAACACGACAAGTATTTCAAAATACGCCTGCCCAACCGAGAATCAGTGGTATCATTAGATCGACTAAAACCTGCCCACATTCTGCCAGCGGTCACAGAAGAAGACGTCGAGGAAAACCCATACGTTACCCGTTCCGGCAGGATCGTTAAACCTACAAAACATGTACGGTTTTCTTGAAGGGGGATACTGTGGGAGCCTGTTTGTATATAGTACTCTTTGTGTGGAAGTCAGAGACAATTGACACATGTCATGTCAAAATGGACTTATTAGATAAACTGAATATAAAAATATTAATTTGGGAAATATATTCATCTCCATTCCCAAAACGAGTGGTTTTATTAAACAGCCCGAATAGTCCCCATAGTAGATGTCACATGTCTTGGTATTTTTAGTTCTAGGGTATACCGGTTTCCTCACGATGTTTTCCTTCACCGTTTTGAGAACAGTGTTGCACAAAGTAATGCGCTTCTCTGGGTTCCAAAACGAGACATAAAAAATGAAAGTGGGGGCCGTTATCACTGGTCCATCACTGCTCTTAAATGAATGATCTTTATTTAATAAAAATTATAGTTTGAATTCTAGTGGTAACTCACCAAACAACGCCATCTAGTACTAAACTAAACAGAGCTTTCGCAATGAGTACTAGACAACTGATAAACATACATATTTCTAAATACATACATACATACTGTAGATAAATTACACCCAAACATATAACAAATGATCATGCATGTCACACAAAGATTTGTCCTGGTTGGGAATGGAACCTACGATGATAATAGACAGACTTATAAAATTGATATAAATAAATATTATGTACAGGGAGGCGTTAAATATCTTTTTTCCGTTTAAAGGGGACGTTAGTTCATAAAAGGTTGGGAAAATATATTCTAGACTAACAGGCCAGTCAAGTAGTTTTGAATGCCAATGGTCACTTACTTGCAGTGGCAGCGGCGAGTGCGGCGACGGCTGCGTTGAGCTGCGCCAGTCTGTTGGACAGTTTGCGTTCTATTGCAGCCCCGTCTTCTGCCCTCATCAGCTGACAGATCATCGGCTGCGAATGCGAACATTTGAGTATATTTTAAAAAGGTCAAATACAGCACTAAAAACACTGAGCAAGAAGTTTCAGAAGAAGTAATTGTGCCCCTGTATCGAAAAAAGCAACTCAAGGAACGGTCTGACAAACACAGGTCTGACAGACAACAGGTGGAGCGAGAAATGCATTTTACGACATTTCACCTTAAAATATCATGACTTTGTCTAAGTAAACGAGGAACTAATATGGCTTTAAAGGAAGGGTACCTAAGACTTGCTCCGTATCTAAGAAAACCTGAGATCTAGATGAATAAATATGCATGAATGATGTTCCTATAACAAACTACTGCACTGACCTCTTTGAGCTGCTGTTCGGCTGCATGAAGTCCTTCCTTAGCGCCCGACACGCTGCTGATGAACTTCAGACGCTGCTTCTCTTGCGTCTGGGCTGGTGGCACGTCTACCCAGCCGATAGATCCTACAGGATATAAGGCTGTATGAGAACGCATCGCATCCGAACATAAAAGTATACATATAAGTGATCAGTATTAAGTACTACTAGTTTTATATACTGTGACCAATTCAACTTTACTTTAAAGTTTGCCACTTTAAAGTTTAATTTAAAAAAAAAAAGTTTACTTTTAAACAGATTGCAGGAAAACAATATTTTTAAATAACAGTAGTGTTCCTATATAACATAATTACCACAACTATCAAAATAATCAAATGTAACACAATCAACATGTATAACCCACTTGGCCCATATAACTCAATCGTTCTGTATAAATCACTCGCTGTGTATAACCTACTAACCCTGTATAATACTATTAACCTGTATAATCGAATCGCCCTTTATAATCCAATCACGTAATATAAACCAATCATTATGTGTAACCCAATCACCATGTATAACCCAAACACCATGTATAACCCAATCATCTTGAATAACCCAATCACATTGTATAACCCAATCAGCCTGTATTATATTAACACAATCATGCTGCATAATGCAACCATTATAATACAAAATTCAATGGAGATCACCCATTCTAGGCTAATTTTTTTTTTGTGTGGCCCTCGATAATTCTTACATATTTTAAAAATATGTATAGAATACATTATTTTTTACTATGGCACCAAAGACGAGAACAATTTGGGTTCGAAGATATGTTGCATGTAAAAATTTAAGACAACAATTCGTTTTGGATATAATTATTAGGAATTATATTTGGTACAAGTAATACGTTTTGCGCGTTCAGGTAAAAACCTGTTCTAATTTTGCACGCTCCGCGCGTGTCCCTCACTTCCCCCGTGCTCTGTGCCGTTTACTTGTAACACAATAACTAACTCAAAAGTTGCCTGGTAGAAATTACTGCCAAGCAATAAGGCCGCCCGTTGCATTATGTTCTTTCCATTTTGTTATTTTATGAATACCAAAAACCATGAAAATCGGTCCAGCCGTTCTCAAGCTAAAGTGTTCGAACAAACCCGATTTTATTTTTTAAAGACCGTTCTATATCTTTGTCCCTAAATTAATTATAACGTTGTCAGCATACAATTTTCTTTCTACTCCTGTAACCTTTCAAATAAAATGTATTTCATTCCTGGCCGCCAACTTTTTTTTTTAGCCCGAGTCGCCCTACTAAATGGGTGATCTCCTTTTATAGAACACAGTAATCTGTATACCCTGTCACTAACTTTACAGGTACCGGGAATTCACAAGTACAATAAAAACTACTATTCAAGTGCTGCTACACTTAGAGGCAATCACTACATTAATATTAAACACATTATCGTCTATACTTTCTGACGTTTGCCTAAGAACAAAATGACAAACAACTCACCATCAGTCTTGCAAGCGTCCACCAGCTTGTCGAGGCTGTCATCCAGCTGTTTCTTGGAGCTCAGCACCTGCTGCTTCATCTCCGGCCGCTGCTGCAGGTGCGGCTGGCACGCAGACGTCAGGTCTGACGTGGTGCTGCGCAGCTTCTCGGCCGCTGCGACGACTTCCCTCTGGCAGTGAGGGTCTCCGATAGTTGGAGCTGTTGCCTGGTAAAGAAATGGATAAATATGTAGCTTGATGTATCTGAATGCAGGCCATATTATGAACTTACTGAGGCAAATAAAATGGCAATATTAAGTCCACAGGATAAGTCAGTGGAAATGAAATTGGACCAGCTAAATTAGCCACAGAACCAAAAACCTGTCTCTATATGTATAGCTAATAACAATGCTAAACTGACGATAATTCTGATTGACAAGGAAAAAATCGACACTATTGAATTTGCCCCTTACCTGTGCAACAGTAAGCAACGCCTGCGCGGCGTCGGCGGCGCGTGCGCCGCGTGCGTCCAGCTCGGCGGCTACTGCAGCGTCCGGTATCAGCTCCGTGAGGCGCTGTGCGCCGGACAGCAGCTCGGACGCCTTGCCGCATGACGCTGCTGATAACGCCAGCACCTGGTAATAGAGAAATTATATGATAAGCAAATTGATCAGGTGGTTAAAATCGTGAAAGCAAAACGCACAAAAATTGTACTGAACCTTGGGACCCTGTGAACCCTAGAATTAGGGATGAAGAAGGAACAGGAGTGGGTTTTAGTTAGTAGAAACCTGACACGCCCTCCCACTCTGCCCAGAGCGGGAGAAGACATTTTAATGATCACCCAACTCAAAAAAAAACTGAAACTGTGACACTTTTTTTTATGTCAGCAGCCGTTCAATATGATAAAATTCTTTCAGTTTGGTAGAATTCAATATTTGGAAGTATATGTAAGTCTCATCTCCTGTCCTCACCTGTTTCTCGTGCGCCTGCTGCTTGGCGTCCGCCTTGGGACTGACGATGTACGTCAGCTTACCAGACGCCGCCGAGAACTTGGCGGCCGCCTCGCTGAGACCCTGACACACAACACATGATGAATAACCAATATACAAGCCGGTCACATTAACTTGACGCATCTCTGAAAGGCTCACATCACCCCGCATCCCCCCGCATGCCCTTAACTTGCCCGGTAAGTGTCAGGTATGCTCAGCATCTTCTTTATCGATACGCGCCTCGATGATTTGGCTAGTTCTCTGTTGTTGTTATATTGTTTTTGTACATTATTTTATCGACGCCAAGCGTCAAGTTAATGGGATCGAGTTGTACGAAGCCAATATCAATGAGATTATTATCATTTTTGTTAGTATCCTCGTATTTGATTAATTAAGTAAAGAATAACTGTAAATTGAAATTCTTTTTCCATTTTTCTATTAGAACGCCAGAAGACTGACAAGCAGTCTCATCAAGGGTATACATATTACTGTTACTTATAAAATAAAAACCGGTAGGAAAATTATATAACGAGGGTAGTTCAACCATTGGGGTACCTCGTCATCAGAGCCCAAGTTCGACATGGTGTAGATAAGAAATAATAGTGTCAACACTGATTATAGACCTCTATTTATTCACTCCCGATAGCAAAATAATAAAATCTCAAATGATCAAACCGATGGAAATGGATTTAAGTTCGGTGCAGACTGGCAAAACGACCTCTCAGTCTCACCCTCGTGTCTTACTCCAAAGGAGCCTGTATACAGTACGGCCGTTATAACTTAGCGAGCCTGTTAAAACTTCAGGCTCGCTTTTAAACTTTATTAACCTTTATTTTTGTACGAGTTTTCAAGCGCCAAAATTCGCAGAGCCTAACTTCAGACTCGCCTAGTTATAACAGCCGTACTGTACTATAGTAGTCTTTGCTCCAAAGTAACGTCTCTCAAATCAAATATATAAAATGTCAAAAAGAATTACAGCTGACAACCGTCAAACAAGACACCCCCGCACCGTCGCACTGCTTAACGTTTCTGACAAACGATAATAGATGGCGTTGTATTACATTAACAGTAATCAATAGTGATTCTAATAGTTGTGCCTCTGTGTTGATTCTGCTATAAATAATTAAACCAATAAGACTAATTGCACATTGGATACTCCTCAAGGTCTTATTAGTGATTACTTACGATGCGAGAATTTGTAAATTTCTTTATCAGTATACCTATTAAAAATTTGGCATATAGCGCCATTTAATTTTATTAGCGAACTCGAAAAGTCTTGAATCGTTGAGCAAATTGTATTTTATATCAACCGCTTATAGTGAAGTGGCAGCCAGGAAAAATGAACCATAAACCTAAATCGCTGATTATGTCATAGACTATTAAATCTATTTGGAATGGTGATCCCACAGAGAACAAAATATGTGGGCACGCCACAAAACCTGACTGCTATGCCGGAGGTCGTGGGTTCGATTCCCACCCAGGACAAATGTTTGTGTGATAAGCACGATCATTTGTTCTGTATCTGGGTGTAATTTATCTATAATATGTAGGTATTTAGAAGTATATAAGTATGTTTATCGGTTGTCTAGTACCCATAATAATAGCTCTGCTGAGCTTGGGACTAGATGGCGTTGTGTGAAAGTCGTGGAATATTATTATTACTTAAACAAATGAAGGTTAAAACTGAAGATTTTTGTTAGTGCTGATCCTGTTTCCTGTCTGACCACCAGACCTGACCTGAAATGGTCTGGTGATCAGACAAGAAACAGGAGGTCGCTAGTAAAGCTTCAAATGCTGATATCTCACCTGCGGCTTCCCGGCACTGTCACATATCTGCCTGGTAGCGTCGCACAGCGCGCGCAAGTCTTGCAACATGGCGGCCTGTTCGTCGCCGGCCTTATTGCCGCACAGCTTGTGAGAGTCTACAAAACAGTATACAGATACAGAAGGCTGGAAATGCTTCGCAGTCATAGGGAACCATAGTTGCATTACTTATAATGCAAAGTTACTGGCAACGTGGTGCCTATGATAAACTAAGTGTAATATATTGTACCAATATAAGGATTATTTATTTATAAATAAAACGACTGACCTTGTACAACTCCCGGCATCAGCTCCGTGATAGTTCTGACCGCGCGGTCTGCGGCCGCGTAGTCGGGCCGCTCGCGATCTGTGTACCATTATAATTCATTGAAAGAAAATATAAGATTCTAAGGAAACACATATTCTGGTGTGCTGCTGCGAATTTATCTAGACTTACACGAGTAAAAGAACAAGGTATTTTAATTTACGACTAAAACTCAAGCTGGTAATGCTAATGTTAAAAAGTTTTGTTACTTACGTAGGAAATGACTTCTTCGTGTATCAGACTTTTACTGAACTTTCTTTGCCTTGCGTTTTAGGGTCTCGGGGTTCATTTTCACTTAACCTATGGCCCCAGTAGGCTTCGACCTTGCGGTACCCATACTATTTGCTCACATCTCCTAGAGGCGTGCGTGGAACGCTAGACGCCGTCAACGACTGGGGCTCAGTTCGGACGGTTACCGGACGACCGGACGGCGTATTAAATATTGCTTGCGTTCTGCAAGCCTACTTCTGGGGCGTGAGGGCCATTCCCTCGCGCGTGCGGGGCCACCTCCTTCGCTAGCTTTACTGCTTCACAAAAGAAGGCATCCGCGTGCCATTGCTCCTCGCTTAAGACCATGGCCTACACTAGTGCCCAGGTAGTGTACCTAGATGCGTATTCAAAAAATAACAACTGACCTGCAGTGGCGGCGGCGAGTGCGGCGACGGCTGCGTTGAGCTGCGCCAGTCTATTGGACAGTTTGCGCTCTATGGCAGCTCCGTCTTCTGCCCTCATCAGCTGACAGATCATCGGCTGACAACACCAATCATTTTATTTACTTAATTGATCAAAAAACTTTTCTAATATATTTCTTAATTTCACAGATGTTGCACAAACACAAAGCACTCAACATTACACACATACACAGGCATAATAATATGTATTTGCTGTGGGTGGGCTCATGTAAAAAAAAATTTACAAAGTTTAGCATAATATTATGATTTGAAAAATGAGTTTGATGGGGACATAATTGACTTTCTATTTAGAAAAATTGCCACAATACAATAACAATAAATGACAGTTATAAGTTAAAATCTAACCTAACACTTTGAGTGCACGTGTGTGAAAATAATATAAAAATCATGAAAAAACATCAAAATGGTTTGATTGATTTTGAAAATAGGAAATGATTGCCCTATGCTTTCTGGGCGGATTGTGAGTAAGACAATATGGCTAGAAAAAAGGGCGATAATTAATGGAAATCATAGAACATGTCTTACGAACTCAAAAGATATTGAGACAAAAATGTATGACTGTTCGAACACAATATGTAGCACTGACCTCTTTGAGCTGTTTCTCAGCCGCATCAAGTCGTTGTTTAGCGCCCGACACGGAGCTGACGAACTTCAGACGCTGCTTCTCTTGCGTCTCAGCTGATGGCACGTCCCAGCCAACCGACCCAACTGTGGGATGCAAGTCTGTGTGAGTATATTATAGATCCGAACATAAAATGAGACGGATACATCAAGCGTCAAATGGTGCGGGGATACCGCACGATCTCCCGCAAAGCGACGAGTCTCCTTGCTGGCCTGCTACCGTGGGATCTGGAGACAACAGTCCTTGCACGCATGCACGATTTGCGCGAGGAGATACAACGGGCGAAACTCCGCTGTCCCGACATGTCGCGGCATGGCGGACAGAGTTCCGGCTGGATCTCAGGGTGGCATAGCGACTGCGACTGTCGCAACCCAGTGCTGGGCACGCCGTCATTGCGGCGGTAAGTCCCCTCTTTGAGGAGTGATTGGAAAGAGGCCACGGCGTCCTCTCATTCCGTATGACGCAGCCGGTCCTCACCGGACACGGTAAGTTCGGGAGCTTCCTGCTTCAGATCAAGGAGGAAAGGACGCCCGGGTGTCGCCACTGTGTGAACCACCCGGAGGACTCGGTGGAGCACACGGTAGAGGTGTGCCCCGCTTGGGGTACACCTCACCCTCCTACCTCAAGTATGATCCTCCATCATACTTTATTTTAATTATTCCACATCAAGTTGCAGTAAAAAACTTCATTAATTTAACATCACGGTATCTACTAAGAATCAATTACAAATAATTATAACAATCACTGAACTTCACTCAAAAAATCCCACCAAAAACTTAGGAATCATGATTGTGTTGTATTGGTTTTATTTTTGAGCTGGGAAATCATCCAGTGACTTCTTCGCAGAAGCAGGCAGCCATTCTTTCTCGCTCCGGAACATGGCCCGAAATTATGTTTTACGGAGTGATTGTGTTATACAGAGTTATTGTGTTATAAAGATTATTTATTTATTTAAATATACACACATTATCTTCACAGGCGAATGAATTCAATACAATAGTTATGTGTTGTTGTGTCATCCCGCGATCATAACGCTTGCAACAGCGTCGAAATATCGGGAACTCAAAATAATTAAAAATTCTAAAACAAAACTTATCACAATTCTTCAAACAATTTATACTTCAAACTATTGATTGTGTTATACCGGGTGATTGCGGTATACAGGGCGATAGTGTTATTCAGGGTGATAGTGTTATTCAGGGCGATAGTGTTATTCAGGGTGATTGTGTTATACAGGCTGATTTTTTCATTGTGTTATACAGAGTGATTGTGCTATACAGGTTGGTTTTGCACAAATAACTCACCATCAGTGTTGCAGGCCTGCACCAGCTTGTCGAGGCTGTCGGCGAGCTGCTGCTGCGTGCTCAGCACCTGCTTCTTCATCTCCGGCTGCTTCTGCAGATGTGGCTGGCACGCAGACGTCAGGTCTGCAGCCGTGTTGCGCAGCTTCTCGGCCGCTGCGACCACTTCCTTCCGGCAGTGAGGGTCTCCGATAGTTGGAGCTGTTGCCTGGTACAGAAGTGGATAAATATGTAGCTTCGTGTATCTGAATGCAGACCATATTTGGGTTCTAAAACACAGGCTCTTCAACCAAGTTTAGGAGACAGCGTTGTTTTCATACCTCTATTTACAACATTTGTTTGTAACTGAATGCTTTATTATTTAAAATGTTAATGTGCAAAAATAAAGAAAAAGAATAAGAATATTATGAAGAAATATTTATAATGAGGCCAATACAATGGTAAATAATTTGTCGTAAGACATTTCACAATCGTTAATATTAAATCCACAGAATAAGTCGGTTAGAATAAAATTGGATCAGCTAAATTAACCATAGAACCTGTATAATATTAAATGGTTTTTATTTTACATAGGCGTACTAACAGTGGTACTTATAAAAAAGTTGATGCTAGTTTGAATTGGTCATTTCCTAAGGAGATGAACCGGCAAGAAACTACATGGTTACTCTTTTCAAAAAAAATAACCTCTTCTGTCTAAATGAATACCTTATGACAATGCTAAATTGACGATAATTCAACACTCATTTCCAGAAGATACGGAAAACATCGACGCTAATGAATTTTCCTTTTACCTGTGCAACAGTGAGTAACGCCTGCGCGGCATCGGCAGCGCGTGCACCGCGGGCGTCTAACTCAGCAGCTACTACAGCATCCGGTATTAACTCCGTGAGGCGCTGTGCTTGAGATAACAGCTCGGACGCCTTGCCGCATGACGCCGCCGATAACGCTAGCACCTGGTGTTGAAGAAATTAAATATATGAGAAACAGATTGTTCAGCTACGAGTATTCGAAGAAGATAGAAGCTACACACTGAAATTGTATTCCCGGAACCCTGGAACAAAGAAGGAACAAGAGTGGGTTTTAGTTATTAGAAGTCTGACACGCCCTCCCGCTCCGCCCAGACCGGGAGAAGTCATCCTTATCTTACATTAGAAAAAAAAACTGTAATTAAGGCATTATTTTTTTATGTCAGTAGCCGTTTTAAAATGATAAAAACAGTCAACCGCAAGGCAGTTTGGTAGGATTCAATAGGCATTTATTAATATAAGTCTCATCTCGTGTCCTCACCTGCTTCTCGTGCGCCTGCTGCTTGGCGTCAGCCTTGGGACTGACGATGTACACCAGCTTGCCGGACGCCGCCGAGAACTTGGCGGCCGCGTCACTAAGACCCTGACACACAACACGTGTTCAATAACCTTAGCCAATAAATAATCATAATCCAATACCGACTAGTGGTTTTAAAGTTAAAATAATTGGAGGTGTATTGTATTACATCCAGAAAACACATAATTTTTCAATATGCTATCGTTCGACTAACTGCGTCAAAAATAACTGTGATATCAAATTAAAGCTTTTTATTCTCATAACAGAAAGCCAGAAGTCTGCCCGTTGTAACACCTAGGACAGATCCTGGTTGCTATCTGACCTCCAGAATTTTAAGAAGTCAAATAGGCAGTTTCATGTAAAATTCTACATGTTGTATAGTTCGGTATACGCAAAAAGTAATAATGTATGTCTCACCTGCGGCTCCCCGGCACTGTCACATATCTGCCTGGTAGCGTCGCAAAGCGCGCGCAAGTCTTGCAACATGGCGGCCTGTTCCGGGCCCGTCTTACTGCCGCATAGCTTGTGAGAGTCTGCGAAATACAGGTATGTTGATACAGAAGGCTGGAAATGCTTCGAAGTCATAGGGAACCATAGTTGCATTACTTATAATGCAAAGTGACTGGCAAAGTGGTGCCTATGATAAACCAAGTGTAATATATTGTACCAATATAAGGTTTATTGATTTATAAATAAAACGACTGACCTTGTACAACTCCCGGCATCAGCTCCGTGATAGTTCTGACCGCGCGGTCTGCGGCCGCGTAGTCGGGCCGCTCGCGATCTGTGACACATTATAATTTATTGAAAAGAAACTCGACGGCTGACTTTGGCAATTGGATTTCTTTGACGTTATGCTACAAGAAAGCCAAATTGCCAAAGTCACCAGTATAGACTGTTCTGGTGCAAAATTGTGAGGAGACCCGACCCCAGATAATGGAAGCAAGGATGAACGAAATAGGAAGAGAAAAGAAACATAACATTTTAAGGATGCTACCTCATACTACGGTGTGCTGCTACAAATTTATCTATACATATTCGTATACGCGTAAAAGAACACGGTGTTTTTACTTACAACTAAAACGCTAGTAAAACTAGAATTTTAGACTGTTGTTGAGTACCTAGGGGCATATTAAAAAAATTATAAGTTACCTGCAGTGGCGGCGGCAAGTGCGGCGACGGCGGCGTTGAGCTGCGCCAGTCTGTTGCTCAATTTGCGCTCCATCGCCGCGCCGTCTTCCGGCCTCATCAGCTGACTGACCATCGGCTGACAATACCAAACACTTTAGTTACTTCAAATCTCTATACTTTTTTGGCATATTGTGAGACGTCATGGCTAGAAAATATGGCGATAACTAATGGAAATCATAAAAACAAAACGTGTCTGACGAACTCAAAGAAATTGAGACAAAAATGTATGAGTCTTTGACCACAAGATGTAGCACTGACCTCTTTGAGCTGTTTCTCAGCCGCGTCAAGTCGTTGTTTAGCGCCCGACACGGAGCTGACGAACTTCAGACGCTGCTTCTCTTGCGTCTCAGCTGATGGCACGTCCCAGCCAACCGAGCCAACTGTGGGATGTATGTCTGTATGAGAACATTTTGAATCCTAACATAAAATGAGACGGATACGTCAAGCGTCTAATGGTAGAATACATAGGCGACTAGCCTTAGACAGGTCACAGTATACAGACTTGTTGATAAAATCACCATGTTAATTGCTTTTTTTATAATGCATAGGCCCGCGTTTGACCACTACCTCAGTGGTTGATCATTTGCCAGCTACGAGTATGTCTGTGGCTCCGGCTTTAAAACTTAACACACTAGTCAGTAAGAGTCTGACACGCCCTCCCGCTCCACCCAACAGCGGGAGGAGTCATTCTGATGATTCCCCTATCAGAAAAAAACCTCTCTTTTTATTCAAAGTAGTATTGAATACCTCATATTTCTTATTTATCACAACTCCGTTTTGCCAAGATCATACTTATTTTAATTATTCCAAAACAAGTTGTAATAAAAAAACTTTACTTATTTAACATAACGGTATCTACAAAGAATCAATTACTAATACCATCGGTGGCCATATTATTACGGACAGTACCTAGATTTCTTATATTATCATAATTTTAATTGCAATTTGCAGGTTAATGGTTGGTTGTAGGTTCGGCAAATATTTTTTATTTAAAGACTTCATTGATTGAGATAATAAAACATCAAATTTGAAGTCAAAATTATTTATATATTTTGAAAAAAAAAAAGATACGTAATAAGATGGATGAATATTGCTAGTATTTTGTGACAGCATCCATTTATCGTGGTATGTTCTCTATGTAAGTTCTGGCTTTCTGTAGCAGGTTTATGGTATAATGGCCACTCTTTAATGAGGGCTACAATCAGCTGGTGTTATTTTTTCACCGGCAAAAGGATCCAAATATTCACCAATTGTTGAAAAAAGTCAACAAAGTTAAAAACGCCACTTTAAAATAATAATGGCGCGATCTCTCAGTGTTGCTTTATATCCAAAATAATAATACTGATGCCAGTAATAATACCAAATAAAAAAATCTTATATAAATCCGTTGGTTAGCTTAAAAAGTGAGATTAGTAACTTTGTTGACTTTTTTCGAAATCGTCGTATTAGGTATATTTTTTTTTCAAAAATATATAAATGTATTTGATTTTAAATTTTATGTTTTTATTAACTCAATCAATAAAGTCTTTAAATAAAAAATATTAGCCGGGCCTACAACCAACCACTTGCCTGCAAAATGCAATCAAAGTTGATAATAATATAGGAAATTAAGGTACTGTCCCTAATAGTTTGGCCACCCACTGTAATTATAACAATCACTGAACTTCACTCGAAAAATCCAACCAAAAACTTACGAATCATGATTGTGTTGTATTGGTTTTATTTTTAGATGGGAAATCATCCAGTGACTTCTTCGCAGAAACAGGTGTACACAGCCTATTCTTTGTCGCTCCAGAACATGGCCCGAAATTATATTTTACGGAGTGATTATTATTTATTTATTTATTAAATGCTTTATGCACATAGAAGTACAAAGGCAGACTTAATGCCTTAGGCATTTTCTACCAGTCAACCTTTGGGTGATGCAGAGAAAAATAGTGGTAGGTGCAATAAGAGAGAGAAAAGGCGGATACAAGAATACATGAAACTAATAAACCTTAAATATAATAAAAATACATAATAATATACATATATACTCAAATTAATAAACTACATATATCTACACTAATACAATCAAACAAGTGGTCATAATCAACAATTAGAAACCATTACTGGTGTGATGATACCACTGCCAACTTCTTACGAATCAGCTCGCGAACTATGTTTTTTTTTTTTGAGTTGTTGTGTTATAAAGATTATTTATTTATTTAAATATACGTAATATAATATAAATATATAATAGACATTATCTTCACAGGCGAATGAACTCAATACAATAGTGGTTCCCAAGAAGCCTAAAAATTCTAAAACAAAACTAAACACAATTTATACATCAAACGCTTGATTGTGTTATACCGGGTGATTATGTTATTCAGGGCGATAGTGTTATTCAGGGTGATAGTGTTATTCAGATTGTTTGTGTTATACTGAGTGATTGTGCTATACAGACCGCACTGTTATTGTCTTGCTATTGTGTCTCGTTACGCGGGTATGTGATACCTAGGTTGTTAATTGTTAGTTTTAATTGTTTTTTTTATGTACCTAAATGTTTTTCTACATTGTGTGTATATTTATTTGTGCCAAATAAAACATTTTTTCTTTCTTTCTTTTTTCTATACAAGTTGGTTTTGCACAAATAACTCACCATCAGTGTTGCAGGCCTGCACCAGCTTGTCGAGGCTGTCGGCGAGCTGCTGCTGCGTGCTCAGCACTTGCTTCTTCATCTCCGGCTGCTTCTGCAGATGTGGCTGGCACGCAGACGTCAGGTCTGCAGCTGTGCTGCGCAGCTTCTCGGCCGCTGCGACCACTTCCTTCCGGCAGTGAGGGTCTCCGATAGTTGGAGCTGTTGCCTAAAAAAGATAACCCAAATATGAACCTTGGTCTATGTGAATGTAGACAATAAATATGAAAAAATGTTTGTACCGAAGACAACACATTGGTAAATAATTTGGAGTGAGCCTTCTTCTTCAACATGTCTCAATATGAATTGCTAATGATACTCGAGATCATTATGCCCATTTTTTTAGGGAAAGAAAAAGTCGTCCCAGTTGAATTTTCTCCTTACCTGAACTTTTTTTGGGGAATCTTCGGAATGACTTCTTCCACTCGCCGCGAAGGCGTTTCAAACTTTTACTGACTAAAACCGTTTCTCCTTGCCTTCGGTCCAGGGTCCCGGGTTTTCCTTTCGGAAACCGATCCATGGCTTCCCTGCTGGACCGCTACTCCCCTTACCTGAGCTACGGTCAGCAACGCCTGCGCAGCGTCGGCAGCGCGAGCACCGCGGGCATCCAGCTCGGCGGCTACTGCAGCGTCCGGTATCAGCTCCGTGAGGCGCTGTGCTTGAGATAATAACTCGGATGCCTTGCCGCATGACGCCGCTGATAACGCCAGCACCTGGTGTTGCAGAAATCAGAAAGAAGAGAATCATAAAAGCTGAACACACAGAAAGAAGATATCCGCAGGAGAATCAAGGTTACCAATATTAACCGAAGAATCGCCTAACTCATGTAGCAATAGGCATATTGCTCGCAAGATAAACGGTTAATGAGGCCGTAAGATCCTGGAATGGCGACCGCGAACCAGAAGACGCAGTAATGAAAGGCCTCAGACCAGGTGGAGTGGTGATCTGGTGAGGGTTGCGGGACGCATAGGACCGGTCATTGTGGTGACGCTTGGGGGAGGCCTATATCCAGCAGTGGACGTCACAAGCAAACGCGTATTATACGAGTAATTTGGAGAGGGCATGGTTGGAGAGAGGAGAAAACAATTGCGCACACACCTTGAGTGTACGTCTTTAATCGAAATCCTCTTGCATACCGGATTCGATGAGCCTGGAAAGGATAGATACCGAACTCCCAATCATTATCACCGAAAGATCATCTCAGCCGAAAGATGTCCACTGCTGAATATAAGCCTACCACAAACGTCGCCACAACGACCGGTCTCGCATCCATCGGATTCCCGCGACCCTCACTCAATCATCAGTCCACCTTGTGGGAGTCCTACCAACGGTGCATCTTCCAGCGCCAAACCTTCCGTCCCCGTCGACCATCTATTCTACGAGCAATGTGCCTTGATCGCTGCCACTTAAATTTGGCGATTCTTCGGGCTTTGAACTCCCACTAGATAGATAAATAGATACCCCAATATTCATAACGAGGTATTTTTTTCCTGTTGCTTTTTCTCTTAGGGGGTAAAAAGATGAGTGTCATGTGATCTGCTCACCTGTTTCTCGTGCGCCTGCTGCTTGGCGTCCGCCTTGGGACTGACGATGTAGACCAGCTTGCCGGACGCCGCCGAGAACTTGGCAGCCGCCTCGTTGAGACCCTGACACAAAAAATCGTGATGAAGAACCTTAGCCAATAAAATAATCATAAACCAATACCGACTAGTGGGTTTAAAGTTAAAATAATTGGAGGTGTATTGTATTACATCCAGAAAACACATAATTTTTCGATAGCATGTTCGACTGAGTAAAAAACAACTGTGACGTCAAATTAAAGTTTTTCATTCTCATAACAGAAGGCTAGAAGTCTGCCCGTTGTAACACCTAGGACAGATCCTGGTTGCTATCTGACCTCCAGAATTTTAAGAAGTCAAATAGTTTCGTCGTATGTTGTATAGTTCGGTATACGCAAAAGATGGTCGCTAATAATGTATGTCTCACCTGCGGCTCCCCGGCACTGTCACATATTTGCCTGGTAGCTTCGCACAACGCGCGCAAGTCCTGCAACATGGCCGCTTGTTCCGGCCCTGTCTTGCTGCCGCACAGCTTGTGAGAGTCTACAAAAGAGTATGTTGGTACAGAGGGCTGGGAATGTTTCGCAGTGATAGGGAACCATAGTTATAAAGGTATGATTCCGAACTCGGCAACAAGCAGCAGTGCTGCCACTAAGGTGCTGCGCAGCAGTGCTGCCTGCCGCGCTGATTCCGAGCAAGGCGGCAGTGTCGCTCTGTTCCCTTCTGAATCTGAGAAATTCATCCTTTTCTAGTTGTTGTTACGGCGGCAGACGCGTCACTACTGGTCTGTCGCGGCGGCAGGGCGACACTGACGCGCAGCAGGGCTGCCGCTGCATTGCTGCCGCGACATTGCTGCCTAGCTCGGAATGTAATCTCATATAAGCCAATAGAAATTTTACGGGGACCAGTAGTGTCGCGGCAGCACTTCTGCGTGCAGGGTGGTTCGGAATCGTACCTTTACTTATAATGCAAATTTATTGGTGACGTGGTGCCTATGATAAAACAAGTGTAATAATTATATTGTACCAATATTAAGTTTTATAAATAAAAAGACTGACCTTGTACAACTTCCGGCATGAGCTCCGTGATAGTTCTGACCGCACGGTCTGCGGCCGCGTAGTCGGGGCGCTCGCGATCTGTGACACATTATAATTCATTGAACGGAAACATAACTTCAATAAAGCTGGTCACTTGCCAAAATCGACAATCCAGGACAGATTGTCCTGTTGCCAAATTATGAAGAGACTCGACCACAGATAATGAGAGCGGAAACGATAGAAGAAGAAAATAAACAAAACATTTTAAAGATGCAAACTCATACTCCGGTGTGCTGCTGCGAATTTATCTATACAAGGGGTTACTTCTAGGCAAGCGTGCTCCATCGTCTTCCACATCATCGCTTACTATCAGATGAGATAATGGTCAAACGCGAGCTTATACAAAATAAAAAAGAAACTTATACAAGTATAGCGCAAGACCGGTCGCGAAGGGTGACTACTGTCGAAGCCCTCTGCCCCCGCTAGGAGACATAGGATCTTAAGTCAAGTATACGAATAAAAGAACAAGGTATTTTTATTACCTGCAGTAGCCGCGGCGAGTGCGGCGACGGCTGCGTTGAGCTGTGCGAGTCTGTTGGACAGTTTGCGCTCCATCGCCGCGCCGTCTTCTGGCCGCGTCAGCTGACTGACCATCGGCTGACAATACCAAACACTTTAGTTACTTCAAATCTCTATACTTTGTTGGCATATTGTGAGACGACATGGCTAGAAAATATGGTGATAACTAATGGAAATCATAAAAACAAAACGTGTCTGACGAACTCAAAGAAATTGAGACAATAATGAATGAGTCTTCGAGCACAAGATGTAGCACTGACCTCTTTGAGCTGTTTCTCAGCCGCGTCAAGTCGTTGTTTAGCGCCCGACACGGAGCTGACGAACTTCAGACGCTGCTTCTCTTGCGTCTCAGCTGATGGCACGTCCCAGCCAACCGATCCAACTGTGGGATGTAGGTCTGTATGAGAACATATCGGAGCCGAACATGAAATGATGGAGATACGTCAAGGACCTAATTGATTCCTAATGATTACCAAATCAAACGGTAGAGTACATAGACGACTAGTAGGTTTACGCCCGAAACCAATTACCTATCTATCACATATCGGAGATTGAAAAACAAATGAAACAACAGAAAACATGTAAATTTTTGAATGGTATCATTTGTTTTTCAATCTCCGATATGTGATAGATTGATGATTAATTTCGGCCGTTAGACGGATCGCTGTATGTAGATTTGTATAAGACAATTACCATTTGTAACAAAATTACTGTGTTATACTTGTTAATCGTTTGCCGGCTAAGGCTTGCGGCTCATTTTAAACCTTGACAAACCTTCACAGAACCAATACTACTTTTCACAAACTCCATTTTACCAAGATCGCTGATTGAGTTATATAGGATGATAGTGTTATTCATGATAATAGTGTTATTCAGAGCGATGGTGTTTTACAGGGTGATTGGTTAGATACAGGTTGGTTTTGCACAAACAACTCACCATCAGTCTTGCAGGCCTGCACCAGCTTGTCGAGGCTGTCAGCGAGCTGCTGCTGCGTGCTCAGCACCTGCTTCTTCATCTCTGGCTGCTTCTGCAGATGTGGCTGGCACGCAGACGTCAGGTCTGCAGCTGTGCTGCGCAGCTTCTCGGCCGCGGAGATGACTTCCTTCCGGCAGTGAGGGTCTCCGATAGTTGGAGCTGTTGCCTAGAAAAAAAATAACCTAAATATGAAACTTGGTCTATGTGAATGTAGACCATGATATGAAAAAAGTTTGTACGAAAGACAAAACATCGGTAAATGATTTGAAGTGAGCCATCTTGATCAACGTATGTCTCAATATCAATTGCTAATGATACTGATGATCATTAAGCCCATTTTCAAAGGATAACTGGATAATAATGGATCGCAGTCAAGCACTAGCTTATACAATTTAAAAAAAAAAAAAAATAAGATAAACACCGTCCCCGTTGAATTTTCTCCTTAATTGAACTTTTTTTTAGAGAATTTTCGGAATTACTTCTCCCGCTCTTGGGCAGAGCGGGAGGGCGTTTCAGACTTTTATGGACTAAACCCGTTCCTTCTTTGCCTCTGGTCCAGGGTACCAGGTTTTCCTTTAGAAAACCAATCCATGGCTTCGACCCTGCTGGACCGCTACTCCACTTACCTGAGCTACGGTCAGCAACGCCTGCGCAGCATCGGCAGCGCGTGCGCCGCGCGCATCCAGCTCGGCGGCTACTGCAGCGTCCGGTATCAGCTCCGTGACGCGCTGTGCTTGAGATAATAACTCTGATGCCTTGCCGCATGACGCTGCTGATAACGCCAGCACCTGGTATTAGAGAAATCAGAAAGAAGAGAATTGTGAAAGCTGAACACACAGAAATTAAATTATCAGCAGGAGCACCAAGGTTACCGATTACCCGATGAATCGCTAAACTTATGTGGCCCTGGGCAGAGGGCAAATTGCTCGCAGGATAGACGGTTAATAGGGTTGTCAGAGCCGACCGAACTCCTAATAGATAGATACCCAATATTCATACCCAGGTATTTTTATCTCTTGCTTTGCCTCTTTTGAGGGTAAAAAGATCAGTGTGATGTGATGTGCTCACCTGTTTCTCGTGCGCCTGCTGCTTGGCGTCCGCCTTGGGACTGACGATGTACACCAGCTTGCCGGACGCCGCCGAGAACTTGGCGGCTGCCTCGTTTAGACCCTGACACAAAACACGTGTTCAATAACCTTAGCCAATAAATAATCATAAATCAATAATGATTAGTGGTTTTAAAGTTAAAATAATTGGAGGTGTATTGTCTTACATCCAGAAAACACATCATTTTTCGACATACTGTCGATGTTCGATTAACTGAGTCAAAAATAACAGTGATGAAGTTTTTCATTCTCATAACAAAAGGCTAGAAGTCTGACCAGTTTCGCCAAGGCCTGTTGTGATACCTAGGACAGATCCTAGTGCATATCTGACCTCTTAGAATTTTTAGAAGTCAGATAGGCAGTCTCATGTAAAATTCTACATGTATAGTTTGTTATACACAAAAAATGGTCGCTAATAACGTATGAAATGCTCATGTCTCACCTGCGGCTCCCCGGCACTGTCACATATCTGTCTGGTAGCTTCACACAACGCGCGTAAGTCTTGTAACATGGCGGCTTGTTCGTCGCCCGTCTTATTGCCGCATAATGTGTGAGAATCTATACACATATGTAGTAAAAGAATATAAGTTTTATTATCGAATTACATATATTTTATACACTTTATTTGACTTGATTTGTCGAATAACTTCTTGACATAAATGTAGCGACATCTATGGCACCATATATGAACAAAATCACGATATCCTGCATCGCGCAATTAGAATTTTCTGCGCGATAACGTTAAGAATAGCCCGAAATCATCTCTCGTCAGTTGCCCATACAAGACATAAGTGACATAACACCGTCTTTTAGGAGTATCCTGGTAAAATTGGTGACCCCGACGTGATTTAGTTTGGAGGATTGCAGAATAAATTGTTAAATCCCGCAAACCTCCGTGGAAAAGGGAAGATCCTCCATCCTGACGGGTGTATGGTGAGGCATGGGCAATTGCCCGAGAGATGATTTGGGACGGGCTGTTCTATAATGTCCAAATCACGCGGAGAACTCTTATTGCGAGATACAGGATTTCGTGGTTTAGTTCATCTTATGTAGTGCCAAAGATGTCACTACATAAATATAAGTCCGTCATTCAGTTCTTGCTAAATAAATCATCAAAGGAGTAGAACGTTTTATAGCTGAAACAAGACTTGCTCAACAACTTGAACATTAAAGCTTACTAATAAAAGTATCCCTAAAGCTCAATGAAACAACTGACCTTGTACAACTCCCGGCATCAGTTCCGTAATAGTTTTGACCGCGCGGTCAGCTGCCGCGTAGTCGGGACGCTCGCGATCTGTGGAAAGTGTTTATTTATATTCACATAAAATTTGTAATTTAGACACACATGGGCACTGTTTATACCATCAAATTGTTTTTACCATGTTTAATTCATGTTCAATTATGAGAGGGGCGGGCATAAGGACATTTCTGTCCTTGAGACGAAAGTATTTTTTTGGATATGGAAAATCGACCATCGAAAGTTCTGGGGCCTATCAGGCTTTTACTTACTAAAACCACTGCTGTGTCCTCCGGTTACCTTTTGCATTCTAGAGTTTCAGAAATTCACAAATTCTCTGTACTGACACAAGATGCAACTAGGTTTTGTTCCAGTTGTTAAGTACGAGAATAAATTAGCCTTTATTAGGGATATTACTTTACTTGCACATTTAATTACATAAATAAATAAACATGTTTACAAACCTGCAGTGGCGGCGGCGAGTGCGGCGACGGCGGCGTTGAGCTGTGCGAGCCTGTTGTTCAGTTTGCGCTCCATCGCCGCGCCGTCTTCCGGCCTCATCAGCTGACATACCATCGGCTGGTAATGCAAACATTAGGGTAAATACATTCAAAGTTAAAAGATAAACGGACGTACCAAGTAGGTATATGTCAAAGTTTTTTTAGAACCTATTTGCAAGATTTTATAGTTTATCTCCATGTTCACTAAGTCACATAACGCTAACCTGTAATCTGAGTAAAGATAATCTATATAAATATAAAACAAAGTCGGGTTTGTTACAACACTTATAACTCGAGATCTGCTGAACCAATTTTCATGGTTATTGATTTGTTGGATTTGTCTCCGCCCCGAATAGCAGAATACATCTTAAAAACCAAGAATTCTAATAAAATTAAAAAAAAAAAAACAAAATTAAGTAAAGCAGGGTAGGTAGGGTAGTGTAGGGTAGTTTAAGGTAGTGTAGGGTAGTGTAGGGTAGTGTAGGGTAGTGTAGGGTAGTGTAGGGTAGTGTAGGGTAGTGTAGGGTAGTGTAGGGTAGTGTAGGGTAGTGTAGGGTAGTGTAGGGTAGTGTAGGGTAGTGTAGGGTAGTGTAGGGTAGTGTAGGGTAGTGTAGGGTAGTGTAGGGTAGTGTAGGGTAGTGTAGGGTAGTGTAGTAGGGTAGTGTAGTGTAGGGTAGGTAGGATAGTTAGGGTAAGTCGGGTAGATAGGGTAGGTAGGGTGGTGTAGGGTAGGTAGGGTAGGGTAGCGTAGGATAGGTAGGGTAGCCATTTGACGGTAGCGAAGCCGCGGGTAAAAGCTAGTAAATAAAAATAATGTTTTTTTTTTAAAGAAATATTTAAAAATGTATAGGTACTACGGAGGTGGAATCTTCATAGTATTTTTAAAAAGTGTGACGTCAGCGTCGCTGACTTCGAATTTTGGCCGCCCTTACCAACAATTGCAAATCTACAATTGCAAAGAAGAACGGTCACGTCCCATATAAAAAAAACCCAGACCCGACAGAAAAGAAACATACCTCAGTTTTTTTGTTATTATTTATATAATCATATTATATAGTTTTTATATTCAAAATCAATGGCTAACACCAAAATATTGCCCTATGTTTTTGTTCAGGGTTTACACTAAAAAAATACAAAATGCCTACTTATCTACACAATTCGTAATGTATATAACTAAATGACGATAAATAGTTATGGTATGTATCCAGGAGACCTGGAGATACAGCTGTATTATATAATTTTTGAGCTCCTAGTACAACATTCAACTTAGGATTTTTTTTTAAGGTGGTTTAAAATCATTATAATGACATCTCTCGCCCTTGGGTGGAGCGAGAGGGCGTGTCAGACTCTTACTGACTAAAAAATTCCACCCCGTTCCTTTTTGCCTAGACATCGAGATCACTTTGACCACCCCGCACTGGGTATGGATTATGTTTTAAGGGACATAGAAATACAATAAAACTTTATTTCGACATATTGGTTTTATTTTTGATAGAACCCTGTTGATAGCTACCTAAATCACTGATCTACGATCAGATCACTCTTTTCGATTATTCCACTAATACCGGCTGCGTTAAAAATAAAAATACGAATACCTATTATCGTAACGGTGATTAATGAACTTTTTAGTTCTCTAATCACCGATATAAGCTCGAACTGGCGTCAACGAATTAGTGGAATAATCCGATCTGAATCATCGAATATGACGATTTTAATTAATCTTAAGTTGAGGGCGAATCCAGAAGGGCATGCTCTGACCCCAGTTACCAGAGGCAAAAAGGAACGGGGTGGAATTTTTTAGTCAGTAAGAGTTTGACACGCCCTCTCGCTCCACCCAAGGGCGAGAGATGTAATTAGATGATTTTAAACCACCTTAAAAAAAATAATCCTAAGTTGAATGTTGTACTAGGAGTTCAAAAAAATTATATAATACAGCTGTATCTCCAGGTCTCCTGGATACATCCCATAACTATTTATCGTCATTTAGTTACATACATTACGAATTATGTAGATAAGTAGGCATTTTGTATTTTTTTAGTGTAAACCCTGAACAAAAACATAAGGCAATATTTTGGTGTTAGCCATTGATTCCGAATATAAAAACTATATAATATGATTATATGATTAATAACAAAAAACTGAGGTATGTTACTTTTCTGTCGGGTCTGGGTTTTTTTTGCCTGTTCTTCTTTTTATTGCCTAGATTATCTTTACAAGCCAACAATTTGGTTTAAATTGTACAAGAAATAGGTTTAGATTATATTACTGTGGTTATCAAAGTTCAATGATGTACAACTAATAAGGCGGGGTATGCCAATCACACAATAATGTACATTTATCATTCAGAGCGTAGTTAAATAATCTTTGTTGGTAAAAAAAAAATCGAAATCGAAAGATGGACGGATGGTTTGCGGACATGTTGTGCCGACACCAAATATTAGGATAAGGGCAGGAAAAAGAAGAAGCTAAAAGAAAATCTTTTTTTTTAATTTTGCGCCCCTAAAATCTGTCGCCCTTGGCTCAAGCCAACTTAGCATTAGCATTATCGGCCTTATAATGTTCCCACTGCTGGGACTCAGGCCTCCTCTCTTGGAGAGGGAATGGGCCATAATCCATCGCGCGGGCCCATTGTGAATTGGTGGATGACACATGTCTTCGAGTTTTTGGTTCTAGGACATGCCGGTTTCCTCACGATGTTTTCCTTCACCGTTTTGAGAGCAGCCTACGTAGCCTGCTGGTAAATCCACCACTGGCTCAAACTATCTACTGCTGTACTGACTGACCTCTTTGAGCAGTTCCTCGGCTGCATTCAGCCGTTCCTTGGCTCCTGACACGCTGCTGATGAACATCAGGTGCTGCTTCTCTTGCTGCTGAGCTGATGGCCATGCCACCAAGTTACCTGTCCATACAGACAATGCATAAAGTACACATTTTGAGATACAGTTATGATATTACTAGCTGCTGATACACAGATAAATCATAAAAAAAGTGTAAACTTGTCAGAGTTCTAGGTCTGAGCGTTGATGAGTGGTAACAACTATTGAACAAGGACTTTGCCTTTTTCTTAAAAGTCAATTTATCACTTAAAAAATGTATAACAATTTAAGGTTGACTTTACAATTTTTTTTTTACAAAAAAACACTTGTGGATTTTTTTTGGAGCATTACAAACTTCGTCGACTTTTTAAGTTTATTATTAAAGCATGTGTATTTCCCCAGCACTATGCTAGTATATTAATATATTATCTGTGCCAGCACTCACCACTATCTCCCGCCTGGCAGGCCTGCACCAGCTTGTCGAGGCTTTCGGCAAGCTTCTGCTGTGAGCCCAGCACCTGCTTCTTCTTCTCCGGCTGCTTCTGCAGATGTGGCTCCACGCACGCCGTCAGCTCTGACGCTGCGCTGTGCAGCTTCTCGGCCGCTGCGGCCACTTCCTTCTGGCAGTGAGGGTTTCCAATGGTTGGAGCTGTCGCCTGGGATAAAAAAAATGGAAATTACAATAAGAGAATAGGGAATTTCCAGACACTTGCTGGTTTCGTTATAGACGAGGTATGCGGTTTTGTCTGGCATACTCTGCTCTTTCCAGTGGTGTCTCGATGCTTTAGTTTTGTTTTCTTGAAGATTGCGAGCTAAAACACATGTCATGATTTTTGGAGCTCCTGACAGATCTCAACAACAGGGAACATTCAGAGGTGCAGGATACTCTGACAATTTTTGGTAGTAAAGAATCTTATTTTTAAGTAAACTGTCAGTTACAACCAGCAAAATTTTCTGTTTCTAAACATTAAACCTAAAAAAATAATAAAAAAACGTCAAATCTAAATGCCTAAGGCATTAAGTCCGCCTTTGTATCGTTTTGAGCATAAAGTATAAATAAAAATAAATAAACCTATTTCTGCCGATGAGTTCGACAAAAGGGTTCCTAAAGTAAATCCACATTTACAAATCAATATACAAAATCGCAAAGTTCTTACATGAGCCACAGCATGCAGGGTATCCGCAGCATCCTTTAGCCTGGTGGCAGCAGCACCGAGCTGCGCGGCCGCTGCGGGGGGCAGCTGAGCAGACACGGCCTGCACTTGGGACAGGTGATCTGATGCTTTCTTGCACGCAGCGTCTGATAGGTCCAGCACCTGTGAGGAAATGTGGTGGTGACATGATCTTGGGTAAATGGAATAAGTGTTCGGTTTAAAATTAAATGTACTAAACTAAAAGAACGAATTTGGACATGCTTTCAGCGTAATTCTTGATAATTCTTCGTAATTGTGTTTTGTTATTTTCAAATATATTACGGTTGCTTAAATGCCTGATTTATTATCATCATTTTAACCTGAAGACGTCCGCTGTAAGACATAGGTTTTTAATAAGTCACAACGACCGCTCAACAGATGCACGCTCTACGCATGTGAGTCACCACCACCGCGTCTTCAGGTCCGCGGTGACCACTCCAGAACCTTTCGGCCCCATTGAGCATCTGTTCTGCGAGCAATGTGCCCTAACTACTGCCACCAGCGGCCAAATACAATGATAAAGATGGAATGGGCTTTTTAATTTTGTAATTTTTAATTCACCATCTCCTTGAACGCAAAGGGCAATTAAAGAAGCATGGGTGAGTTTTAGGTAATAAAAGTCCAACACTCCTTCTTCCTCCACCCAGAGTGAGAGAAATTATTTGCTGAATTACTACACTAAAAAAAATGTAGGCGCGACTAGACCTTCGCTTTACAGCTTATATAGCTAATAATAATACTATAAAGCTGTGAAGCGATGATGCTAGCTAATAATACTTCTTGGTGAGAGTGATTGAGAGGCCATAAACTGGTTGACAGATCGCAACTTCGCAAAGGTATCCAATAGGCCGCTGTTTTCTACTATTGATGCTTCTTTTCTACTATTTATTTTTATACGATGGATGGATACGGGACGCACAGAACCGGTCGTTGTGGCGACGCTTGGGGGAGGTCTATGTCCAGCAGTGGACGTCTTTCGGCTGAGATGATGATGATGATGTCTGTACGTGAGGGTTATACACTCACCTGTTTCCCCTTCCCCTTGTCGGCTGCGGGACTGACGAGGAACACCAGTTTGCCGGCCGCCTTGCTGAACTCCGTAGTGTCCACCTTAGGACTCTGCAACAAACATGGAATCTTTACAAACTAGCGAACGTCATTAAAGTATTGTGGCTATTTGGATATGGTTGGAAGTTTGAAGAATCAACTTAAAACTATCACAATAAAAAACTATCAAAAATGAAAGGTTGACTGGTAGAGAATGCCTTGTTGCATTAAGTCCGCCTATGTACCTCCACTGTACATGAAGTTTAAATAAAATAAAATAAAATCAAAATAACGAAATATCACAATATAATTTCAATTTCTGAATTGTTTCCCGCGTGGTGGATCACGGGTCATTCCCTCTCCTAGAGAGGAGGCCTGAGTCCCAACAGTGGGAACATAACAAGACCGATAAGGCTAATTTTGGGAATATTGAAGTCAAGAGATTCACTCTTGACTTTAATACTCTTACTTTTACTATGCAACAACGACATCGCTTTCTATCGAGTAAGATAATGGCCAAAACTACCAATAATAATAAAAAATACAGGTGAGTACAAGTATTGTTTTTTTTAAATGAAATTCTTGCCAACTTACGTTTTCCGTGTTTTCACAAATCTTGCGGCTCGCTTCACACAGCGCCCTCAAGTCTGCCAACATGGCCGCCTGAGTAGGTTCGTCCTTTGTACTTGATAACTTGCGCGAATCTGCAGATGTGGCAACAACATAAATACATCGGTAGGATAGTAAAATAATTTGCCAACCAATGTCTAAGGTGAAATGGCAAAATAGTTTGCCAACCTACATTTAAGGTAGAATGACAAAATACTTAGGGCCCTGTGCACCGACATAAGTTTAAGATAACCATCTGATTAACGTCAATAACCGACGATAAGGAACAGGAAATATTGCTAAAACAGCCGTTTTAATATTAAAACAGTCGATTTGGTGTCGGTGAACATCGCCCTTAGTGTGCAAACAAACGTTTAGGGTAGTATTATGGTAAAATAGTTTGCCAATTGACGTTTAGACTAGGATGAACAAAAAGATTGAAAGTTTACTAACCTTGCACAATCAAGGGCATCAGATCAGATATCTCCTTGACAGCCTTCTCAGCCGCCACGTAGTCTGGATTCGCAGCATCTATAGATTATTATTTATAATATACAATCACACACACTCTCACATACTTTTTCCTTTATAATATTAGTGTGATTTATCATTTTTTTGTTATTATTAAAATAGTTCCGATACACTGTACAATGTACATCCTTGACAAGAATTTCAGACTCTAGAAAAGCTATCGTCCCAGTAGTTATGATGATGATGATAGGGTACTGACCAGCATTAGCCACAGCGAGTGCAGCGATGGCAGCGTTGAGCTGCGCCAGGCGCTGCGTCAGCCTCTGTTCCAACGCTAGAGCCTCCTCCGGCTCCAGAGGCTGCTTTGTCAGCGGCTGTAGGCAGAAAAATGTGTTGGTTTGTCCAGTTTACAGTTCCAAACTTATCGTCTGTTTTTTAAACCCTGAGACTAAAATGACATTTTTACGCAAAAGAACTGGCGTTATTCCTATAGTAAATTTAACATTACTTGGTCAATTTAGTCTTAGGATATAAAAAACAGACGATACTATTAGCGACCGCTATTTAATTCAAGATTATCAGAACCACACTCCATAAGATGTAAAATAAAGAGTCATTCCCGCTCGTCCACACCCCGTCGTCCACACTGCGGACGACTGGGAATGTTGCGTTCTGTTCGTCTACACTGTGGACGAACAGAACGCATTATTCCCAGTCGTCCACACCCCGTCATCTCACGTCTAGTCTAAGAGTTAATAAAAAAAAATATGATGATAGTATTTCCTTATATAATAAACATACTTTTAAAATATTATGTACTTAGCTTTATTATTTTAGTAAGGCAAATACTTTAAAAGTACATAGGTACCTAGTAAGTCTACACTGTGAACGAACAGAACGCATCATTCCCAGTCGTCCGCAGTGTGGACGACGGGGTGTGGACGAACGGGAACAACCCAAAATAAAACAGTGATGTTTTGGGATATGCGGAACAGTGAGTAAAGTCCCACAGACCTCCGTTGAAAAGGGTGGATCCTCCGGCCAGATGGGTGTTTATGTCCGGTGGGCTACTCTGCCCGATAGATGATTTTATTAATAATAATACATTTTTTTCGTATAATAATCGATATAATGAAAAATACAATAATAATTTATTTCGGGCCTGTTGTATCTATTCTGATCGCGCGGAGAACTGAGAGAACTTTACTTGCGCGATGTAGAGTTCTGGTCAACATACCTGTTTCAACTGTTGTTCCGAGTCATAGAGACGGTTCTTGGCACCAGTCAGGCTGGTGACAAACTTGAGGCGTCGCTTCTCCTTCTCAGCCGGTGAAATGCTGCTCTGAGTACCTGTATGGGCGAAACATTCTACAATTATAGTAGTCATCATCTACATTTACCTAGCCTTTTCCCAACGATATTGGGGTCGGCTTCCGGTCAAGCCGGATTTTGGTGAATACCATTATTTTACGAGGAGCGGCTGCCTACCAGACCTCCACAACCCATTAACTGGGGTAACACAATACTTCATGGTAAGACTGGAGTCAGATTTACTGGCTTCTGACTATCAATAACGACTGTCAAAGATTTACAAATGACCGTGCTTTCCGAGGCACGAAGGAAACTCGGTATTTTAAGATGGTCACCTATCCACAGACCAACTTTAGTAAGCGTTGCTTAACCTTAAAAATCGACCCGTGCTGCTTTTATTATCTAGCCACGAGCTCTTCCTATAGTAGAGTAATTTATTCATTTTCAGTATTTGTTATTTTGAATCTCAGACTTTTAAAGATATACGAGGCATCGATGCCTCTTCCTCCCTCACAACGCTCGAAGGTTAATTATAAAAATCCCTCACTGACGTTCAGGATTAAAACTTAGCAACCTTCGTTTGCTTATTCAGTTTGCCGCCCGCGACTTAAAGACATTACTCTATCCCCTGGTCAGATAATCTACTTTTTTTATATAAGTAATCCTACTCACCACCTTGTACAGTCTTGCAAGCGTCCACCAGCTTGTCGAGGCTGTCGTCCAGCTGTGTCTTCGAGCTCAGCACCTGCTGCTTCATCTCCGGCCGCTGCTGCAGGTGCGGCTGGCACGATGACGTCAGGTCTGTAGCCGTGCCGCGCAGCTTCTCGGCTGCGGAGATGAGCTCTCTCTGGCAGTTTGTGTTGCTGATAGTTGGGGCAGTTGCCTGTGGATGAATTTGATTGGGTATGAAAAAAAAATGGTTCGGTATTATTATTCCTTTGCCCACGTCTTTGAATAAAATAGAACTCCAAATACTTATATCAATATTGTAGGCTGACACTACTAACATTTTATACAGTAATTTGGCTTAGTTTTATTTTTGCTACCTTTTTCCAGTCTCTTGGACAAAGGCCTCCACTCTTTTTATCGGAAGCCAGCCCGTTCTTTCCACTTTCAATTTTGCTGAAATCTTTCCAGTTCGTCTCACCATTTCCTTCGTAGTATAACGCAACCTCGTCTCAAGGAAGTAGGGCAGCAACTCTGCTATGTACTACGGCCAGAGTTTGTCATACATGATGCATACAAGTCTCTCCCAGTCCCATTTAAGTAGGGCAGCCTTTTAAAACCAGGTAAGCTACCCTGAGTTTGAAGCGCAACATAGTGTTTCGAACACGAACTGTTAATCTAAGGTTAAGTACTCGTACATATACTGCGCTGCGTTGCACTTTGGCAAACCTTGAATTTTGACTTGAGGATGATGGTCAAGCCAAATCAGAGCGCTGTAAATCTTTTGTACTTTATATTACCTGCATGATTTTCTACTAACATAGTGTTATTGTAGTAGAAACTAATGGGCGTACTACGCCGTAGTACAGTAAGGCCTACGCCACTTCACAGTATATTATTATGACAGTTGCCGTAGTGCAGTAAGACCTACGCCGTAGCATAAGTATGATCTGCGCCGTAGCAACAATCAGTGGTCTTCTTGAAATAAATGATACGACTTTACATTTAAAATGGCTGAACAAAATGAATGAACTATTCTTTGCAATATGTGCAGTATCCAGCGATAGAGCTATCTCACCTGAGCCACAGTAAGCAACGCCTGCGCAGCATCAGCAGCGCGTGCGCCGCGGCTGTCCAGCTCGGCGGCTACTGCAGCGTCCGGTATCATCTCTGTGAGGAGCTGCGCTTGAGACAACAGCTGTCCGGCCTTGCCACACGCGTCCGCTGATAGACCAATCACCTGGAAATAAATTATTACTTGTAACAACTGAAAAACCAACCTGGCCAAACGAAAAATGGATGGATTATGGTGGAAGGATCGGAGAATAGGGAGTGGAAAAATTGTAACTGTTGACAAGGAAGAATACAAAATGAAAATAATATGACAGTTAGTATGGTTTCTTTGCCTAGTCAGACTCCTGAAAACAATATACAACAAATATACGTTCTAGCTGCAAACTATATCGGGACATAAATTCTTCGCAAAAACTACTAACAAAATCGTCTGTTAGGTATTGTGAGTCTTAAGGTCCCACTTTGCGCGGGCTTGAACTCACTGGCGGGCGGGGCCATAAAGCACGCTGTCTCACTTGACATCGTGCCCGAAAGAGATAGTATCAGTGATGAGCGGTTAGACGCTAGTCCTCACGCACGACGCGACGTCTGCTTTGCACATAACGCTCCGAACCATTCCGAATAAAAACGAAATTACACGATGCACACATGTCATACCGTTTCGGTTGTTGCGGTGTGTGCCGCTCGAATTCGAAAAACAAAAGATTTGAAATAATACCTAAGAGCGTTTTCACATTATTCAGTCCGATATCGGTTTCGGACGCCGATCCAATATCGGGGTAAGTAAAATGTATGAAATATGTACCTGTCTTTCATATTGTCCGGCCCGATATCGGATATCGGAGCACGGCATTTCATACATTTTACTTACCCCGATATCGGATCGGCGTCCGATACCGATATCGGATCGGATAATGTGAAAACGCTCTTACGTACCTTTGTTCGTTTCTCGGCAATGAAAAAAAAGACAAATTTTCATTTGTTTTCTTATTTTGAGACACTTCTACTGCACAATAATGATCAGACACAATGCCCGTCTGGTCGCGCGCCGCGTCGTGTACCTCACCTCACAGAGCGCTGTGGCGCCGCACTGAGTTCACCTTCATATTGTTCGCGGACGCGGGCCACATGACCGGCGTGCTGTGCAGCAGCAGTTGCCCGGATCAGACACAACACCCGCCTCGCTCAATCGGGCAGTTGCCTGGACGAGACACAACACCCGTCTCGTTCAATTGGGCAGTTGCCCGACCAGACATAACAACTCTCTGGTCAGAAGATGCACTCTAAAGACTAAACAAAAAAAATTTGGGCTGTTGCCCGGACCAGACACAACATCCATCTCGCTCAATTGGGCAGTTGCCCGAACCAGACACAACACCCGTTTCGCTCAATCGGGCAGTTGCTCGGACCAGACACAAAACCCGTCTCGTTCAATTGGGCAGTTGCCCGACCAGACATAACATAGCCGGTCGGAGTGGAGGGTGTTAGGTTTTTTCGTTACGGAATTTCTGGATTCGGTCCCCACGCTCAAGGCCCGCGATAGAAGCTATGCAATAGCTTAAAAAAATACAGTCGAATTGATAACCTCCTTCTTTTTTTGAAGTCGGTTAATAAAGCGTAGATATTATAGGTAGTCAACATACACGTCATACGAACGATATAGGCCGCAGTAGACTGAACCAAACTCAGACAGCCGCGCGCGGCGCTGTGCTGTGACACGTCGTCCCCCCGCACCGCAACCGGGGGTAACTTTATTCAGTGAGATGCACGATAGTTCTGAATAAAAGGCGTGCGTGATAAAATACAAAAAGGCCTTTGGAAGAAGGGGTTTTACGAAAAAACCACTGCATCAATAAATTTCAAATAAAATTTATTAAATTCTTCGATAAATTTGTGGTGTCGGTACAGGCTTCGTTTTTGAAATTTGATGCTTCTTTTATTTCTAATTTACGCTCAAAGTTGTGTTAAAATTAGCCAAAAAAACGAAACTTTAGAAGCTCGTAACTTTTTATTGGCTTATTATTTTACAATTCTGCTTCCGTACAGACAAAATTAATAATGAGACAAAACGATATCATGTTTAACTTTGGATTTACATGGTCAAATAGTGGAGTAAAACCCCCCCGAAATTTGTATGGAAAAAATGTTGACTTGAGTCACCTTAACAGAATCATACACAAGGTACTGAGTCCAATAAAATACGCAGAAAATATCCTCCGAGACTACTTGAGTGCCGAAACACAATCAAAGACAAAATAGCAAAATGACGACCCCTGAGAAAAGCCTCGCATCTACTTAGGTATGCACTAGAAGACTGATTTGAATGAAGCATCTCACCTCATTCTCCTTATCGTTGTCAGCTCCGGGAGACGCGTAGAACACCAGGTTCCTGGACGCCGCAGTGAACCTGGCAGCCGCATCGGCGAGACCCTGCAACAAATATACGCTATATACCTCAAGTACAAGAGCACTGGTGGCCGAGAGGTAACAGCCCTGACTTACGAATTATAGGTCATGGGTTCAAACTAAGCCAGGGGCATTAATAATAATATAATTCTTTATTCAGGTAAGCTACACCCATATCATTACATAATTATTACAATTCACTAATTAAAATAAATAAAGTTGCCTCAAAGTGAAATACATTACTTTGTGTAATTTATTTCATCAACACTGCTTTCAAAACGGTGAAGGAAAACATCGTGAGGAATTCGGCATGTCCTAGAACTGAAAATTCGAAGACTTGTGACATCCACCAACCCGCACTGGGCCCGCGTGGTGGATTACGGCCCATGCCCCCTTTTACAGTGGAGACCTGAGTCCCAGCAATGGGAAAATTTTCAGGCTGATGCTATGCTACCTCTGTAGAAATTAGTGCCTGCGTGGCACTCACTTCTAAGTTGGTTGATTATGGTTTAGTTGTGGGTTTCCAACGTAAAGTTTGTAAAGTCACGTAAACCTGCTTTGGAAAGGGAAGATTTTTCGACTAGACGGGTGTTATGTCTGGTCTAGGCAACTGCCCTGAAGTTGATTTCGGACTGTTGTATTTATTCTAATACCGCGATGCAGGATTGTGTAGTTTAGTTGGTATGAAGTCGCGGGTATAATCTGGCATGTGTATTGTGTATATTGGTTGTCACCTGAGGTTGTCCGACACTGTCGCAGAGCTCCTTGCTGGCGTCGCACAGCACTTTAATGTCCTGTAGCATCTGCGCCTGCGCCGCGTCGCTCTTCGTGCCGCACAGCTTACGGGAATCTGCAACACCATTATGTTTATACTAACGATTACAGCAAAGGAAAAGGTATTGATAATTACATTTTTTGTGAACTTGTGATACTATATCGCAATATAGAAATATCGTTATTTTATTTTATATGTTGGACACGGAGATTTTAAGCGGTTTTTCTCTATAGGAACCGAGCTCCAGCTTTTTTGTGGCTCAATTTGATGTCACAATTTTTGACGCCGTTAATGATGATGAGATGTTTTGTACTGATTTTTAAACTTCTTCATCTTATAAATAAGTAATTTATGATGGTAGATCTATGTAGTTCCGTGCCTAGGAAAACACGTTAAGCCGTAGGTCCCGGCTGTCATTTGTAGATCTTTGGCAGTCGTTACGGATAGTCAGAAGCCAGTAAATCTGACTCCAGTCTTGCCATGAAGTACCGTGTTACCCCAGTTAATGGGTTGTGGAGGTCTGGCAGGCAGCCGCTCCTCCTAAAATACTGGTATTCAGCTAAATCCGGCTTGACTGGAAGCCGACCCCAATATAGTTGGGAAAAGGCTAGGTTGATGATGATGATGATCTTATAAATAAGTATTCATGATGGTTGATGTAGTTACCTCGTACGACATGCGGCATCAATGTCGTGATGTCGTCGACGGCCTTCTCAGCAGCCGCATAGTCTGGGTTCTCGCGATCTAAACACACACAATAGTTACAAAAACTTTGCAAATTTGTTTTGTTATGGATATAAGCTTGCTTTTGCTTGCTTGTGATAGTGAGAAACAGCGAGCCTTGATGGTGTGCGATGATGTGGTCGACGATGCAGCACGTAAGCACGTAAGCGTGCTGCATCGTCGACCACATCATCAAAGTAATCCTGAAAGTAACTTATTCACTCTTAACTTAACCTTCTAATCCCCGCGTGGTCTCATGAGACCGCGCGAAACGTCATCGCAACATAGAACCCTAAGTTGCAGCTATTAAGAAACGCAGACTCCGACAGGGTAAACATTATAAATGTATTCCTTGCACGTTTTGTATGCGGTACACGGTAGTCATACCACCCATACACATAAAACCGTTTGGGAACACATTTACTGTGGGAACAGCTAATATGTAGGTGGAGTTCTGTGTTAGTCTGTTTCTTGATAGCTACGACTTTAGGATCTTTATTTTATGAGGGAATAAGTTACTTCTACGTAAGCTATAAACAGCGTCGACTAGATTATGATTTGTATATTAGTTTGTAAAGAATAAACTCAAAAACTACAGGACCGATTTTAAAAATGCTTTCACCAGTAGAATACTTCTTTATCACCTCTTCATCTTCCTGCCCTTATCCCATATTATTTGGGGTCGGCGCAACATGTTTTTTCTTCCATTCTGTCCTGTCACCCGTCATGATATCATATCAGTCTTTTCTTTCATATCAGTCCTCACACAATCCATCCATATTTTCTTTGGTCTCCCTCTTCCTCTCCATCCCTCCACATGTAAATTCATAACTGCTTTAATAACATTCGTTTCATCCCTCCTCTTTACATGACCATACCAAGACAAACGATTTCCTTTAAGCTTTTCAGTCACTGGTGCCACTTTCAAACTTTCTCTAATATACTCTCTATTTCTCACTTTATCCATTCTCGTCACACCACACATCCACCTCAACATCCTCATTTCCGCTACATGCAATCTTTTTTCATCCATCTTTTTCACAGCCCAACATTCTGATGCAATCTTTTTTCATCCATCTTTTTCACAGCCCAACATTCTGATCCATACAGTACGATGGTATAGATACGAGGTCTTATCACGGACTTCTTTATCACAATTGGCAACATATTTTTTTTGTAGTTTATCAACCAGCAACACGCAGTGCGAGTTCGATTTCAGCACGAAAAAAATATTTGTATGGCCTACAGATAGTGATTTCAGGTCTGGATGTTATGAATGTTTATGTTTGTGAAGGCACCCACTGTAGGCACTGTATGACAGTCTTAATGTGAGGCAACCGGCAACGTTTTGATAAAAAGCATTGTTCACGAACCTGCAGTGGCGGCGGCGAGGGCGGCGACGGCCGCGTTGAGCTGCGCCAGGCTGTTCGACAGCTGCTGCTCCAACACCTTCGCGTCTGCTTCGCTCATCAGGCTACATGCCATCGGCTGCACGAATAAGTAACAATTGGTGAATTATTGAAATATTACAAAAGCTGAAACGAAATAATCATCGGATTCCCGCTCGCCTCGCCAGCTCGTCGGTCCACCGCGTGGGAGGCCGCGCCAACGATATGTCTTCCAGTACGGTTCCGATTCCGGTCACGTCTTTGTAAATGATTACATATTGAGATCATCATCTACCTAGCCTTTTCCCAACTATATTGGGGTCGGCTTCCAGTCAAGCTGGGTTTAGCTGAATACCAGTATTTTACGAGGAGCGGCTGCCTACCAGACCTCCACAACCCATTAACTGGGGTAACACGGTACTTCATGGCAAGACTGGAGTCTGATTTACTGGCTTCTGACTATCCGTAACGACTACCAAAGATCTACAAATGACAGCCGGGACCTACGGCTTAACGTGCTTTCCGAGGCACGGAGGAAACTCGTTACGTTAAGATGGTCACCCATCCACAGACCAACCTTGGCAAGCGCTGCTTAACCTTGAAGATCGACCTGTGCGGCTGTTATTATCTAGCCACGAGCTTTTCATAATATATATGAGATAATAAACATAATTATAGTAAAATCTACCGTCTGAGTTTTCGTCTCCACAGTACTGACCTTAGTAAGCTGTTGTGCAGCGGCGTCCAGGCGTCGCTTGGCGCCCGCCATACTCTGTACGAACTTCAAGCGCTGCTTCTCTTGCTGAGCTGCTGATGGTGCATCACCCATCATATCTAGTCAAGTCATATTAGATTATATTATTTATTGTAGACTTATGAATAGCAGAGCAAAGGTATATCAAGTCATCTATGGAGTATAAAAATGTTTCTGGTCATACTAGATTAAATTTCATATTGAAACAATTAATTGACAGAAACACGATTTTCAAAACCGTAACCAAATGTTTGGTTTCTTTTTCAGTTTCGGTCGTAATTGAAATCAAAACTGACGTGGTAACAACTATTCTATGTTTGGATATAGTGATTCTTAATTTTATAGTTACAACTTGGATCAAATTCTAAATAAATAAATCGACGATTATACGAAAATACGTACAAGACAATAAATTTTTAGGCTTCTATGAAGGACACAGGTGTGTTTTTGGTCAGTAAAAGTCTGACACATCCGCTCCACTTAAGGTAGGAGATGTTATTTGATGATTTCCATGATAAAAAAGGCCTTATGATAATTGTCAATTTCAAAACGCTAGTATTAGTAAAACTAAATATTTGCCCACCAGAATTGTCAGATACCTACCAGTTTTTTATGGTCGAAACCGAATTTTCGGTTAGTTTTTAAATTAAACAAAATATGGACACGAGCTTTAAGGACACCTTTTTTATAAAACTTCAGAAAACGAACTGCAAACTCACAAAATTTATTCATCGAGCGGCATAAATGTCGATAATTTTGTGTTTTGTGTGTTTGTGTGGTGTGTGTGTATATTGTTATATGTATATTGTAGCTGTTTACTGGCCCATTACCAAATAAAATAAATAACAAAACTGACCGTCGTCGTGTCCCATCCCACAGACGTCTCCGAGCTTGGCCAGACTGTCGCACAGCTCCTGGTGAGCATCATCAGCTGCGGCGCGCGCCTGCGCCGTCTGCGGGGACTGCTGCGCCTGGCACGCTGCGGCTAGACGGTCGGCGGAGCCCTGCAGCTTGGCGATGGCTGCACTGAGCGCGTCGCGGCAGCGGGGCGAGTCTATGCTTGCCGCTGTCACCTAGAGGTGTGATATTAGTTGTTATTTTTTTTTGGTTTTGGAAGAATTTGGAACAGACAGTAAATTCCCACAAATCTCCGTTGCAGACGGAGAATTCTCCGACCAGACGGGTGTTATATCTTTTAGGGTAACTGCCCGAGAGATCATTTCCAGCTCTGGTATATTAGTTTATCAACAGTTTGACTATAATAAACACTTTGGGTTGGATAACCAGGTTATTACAAACATCATTCCCCTGGCAAATGTCCATCGAAGACTTTGCCCCGCAGTCATCTTATACTTTACTTGGTTACTTGTAAAAAACTAACAACCTTACAGAACTGTATTACTAATATCATAAACAGCAACTATTGTTCTATGACTTCATACAAAACCTAATTTAGATTTCAACTCTGTATTTTGTTGTAACTACTCTATACCTCCAGCGTACTGTATTGTCGCCCGCTGCTATTATACTACCGCTTGCTTCGCAGACTGTGTAACATTTAAAACTATAAAATTTAAATATTTTTGTATGAAAATATGACATGTATGTATATATGAATTTTTAAAAGTCATAGAACTAGAGTTGTTGTTTATGATGATAGTAACATAGTCCTGAGAGGTTACCAGTATTTTTTTTACAAGTAACCCTGTATACAACCGGATACAAGCCTCCAAGCGACCCTTGACGCCCAGTGGAACTGGGCGAGATATGTTATCGACATGTATGTATGCGTCCAATAACATGTCTTGTCCAGTCCTTTTGAGCGTAACTTATTTACGGTTTAAGACATTTATTTCTCAAAAAGAATACAATTCACTTAATATGAGAAATACAAGTTATTCTTAAATGCTAAGTAAGTTGACATAAGAAATGTAGGTACTTAAACAAACTACAGGTTGTAAATAGTCTGTTTTCTAATCACTGAGACCAAAATGATATTACGTGGGTTGTCACACTTGTCACAATTTAAATATTTGCCTTCGTTCACTACACTCATTGTAGAAGAAAGAAATATAACAACTGTAATATAGAACGACATTCCTGACCTGTGCCACCGCGCGCAAGGCGTCGGCGTCGTCCTGCGCCTGGTTGGCGAGTTTGTCGAGCTCGGCGGCCGCAGCAGGCGCGGCGTGCTCCTTCACTTGCCGCGCACGCGCCGCCAGCTCCGCCGCCTGCTGCGCAGCTTCTGAAGCCAGCCCAGTGATCTGGAACCAAGTAGAAATAGTTAACTAATACGCCTCACCATCAACGATGGTATCACTGCTTACCATTAGGTGGGATCGCAGTCAAGCCCTAGTTTATGTTACATAAAAAAACGTTTAGGAACCTTCCTGATAGTGGTCGGTAGTTGTTAGTTGGTGGTTAGTGTTTAATGATTGATTGATTTTATTGGTTAGGTAGGTGGTTGGACGATTATCAATAATCGTAATTATCAATTACGAATTTATCAAACATGATCCGCTATGACCAAAATTGCTTTGCTTTAATGCACTTTGTTTTTAATTCAAGATTCTCTAACTTTGGTAATATCACCCATATGTGAGGACCCCAAAACCAATTCCTTTAGAGACTATAAAAAAAACTTAATCGTATACTCACATGCTTCTGCTTTCCCTTATCAGCTCCGGGGCTGACGAGGAACACCAGCTTGCCGGACGCCGCGGTGAAGCTGTCCAGCGGCTCACCCTGCGCCTGAAACCAGCCCTTATGTTGTAATATCACATCAACCCACAAGTTTCTATCGTTTACATTTCGGGGAGAATTCAACTTCTTCGTCTTCTTCCTCCCCTTATCCCATATTACCTGGGGCCGGCGAAACATGTCTCTCTCTTCCATTCTGTCCTATCACCCGTCACAAAATTTAGACGGCTCGGTTAGCGCAGTGGTCAAGCGATTGACTGCTGCGCTGCGTATCCCGGGTTCGATTCCCGCACAGAACAAATATTTGTATGATATACAGATAGTTGTTCCGGGTCTGAGTGTCTTGTGTATATGAGTTTTCATGTTTGTAAACGCACCCACGATACAGGAGTAATTCCTAGTGTGGAGCAAAGTTAAAAAAAAACACTAACACCCTTTTCTTTCATATCACTCCACACACAATCCATATATCTTTTCTTTGGCCTCCCTGTCCCTCTCCATCCATCTACACGTAAACTCAGAACTCTCTCTCTTGGAGAGGAGGCCTGAGTCCCAGCTGTGGGAACATTATAAGGTCGATAATGAAAGAGAGATGGTTGGAGGAGCTCGTGGCTAAATAATAACAGCCGCATAGGTCGATCTACAGGTTAAGCAACGCTTGCCAAGGTTGGTCTGTGGATGGGTGACCATCTTAACATAACGAGTTTCCTCCGTGCCTCGGAAAGCACGTTAAGCCGTAGGTCCCGGCTGTCATTTGTAGATCTTTGGGAGTCGTTACGGATGATCAGAAGTCAAAAAATCTGACTCCAGTCTTGCCATGAAGTACCGTGTTACCCCAGTTAATGGGTTGTGGAGGTCTGGTAGGCAGCCGCTCCTCGTAAAAATACTGGTATTCAGCTAAATCCTGTTTGACTCTGCTTGAGGCCGACCCCAATATAGTTGAGAAAGGGCTAGGCAGATGATGATGATGAATGAAAGAGAGTTGGTTGTCTTACATGTTGGTAGCCGTCTCCCTGGCACATGTCCTTGCAGGCGTAGCACAGCGCGCTGAGACTCTTCTGCATGGCGGCGCGAGTGGCCTCGTCCTTGTCGGAGCTTACGACTTCTAAGTCTGAAATAAGTGGCATTTGAGGAATGTTATACAGCATGTTAGTTAAAACGAGGGACATATTTAAACCCACAATAGTGTATGCTTACATGATACTAATAAAAATATGAACATAAAAAACACTGATAAATAACAGACAGAATCATACCAAAATTTTCGAAAAAGTCTAGAGACGCCCTTGCGAGAGAACATATGCGCGGGTCAATGACCTTTAGTATGAATCCATTTTACTTTCATACTTTAAACCTGCCTGGTTCTTACACTATTTAAAAAAAATACGTCACATATTAAGTTTATAAGCTTTATACATATTTGGGACGAGAATCGAATACTGAATACCCTCCCTCAATAAGTCCCTCGTTTAACCTAATATACTGTAAATATTTAAGGTTTATTAACTTATCTATTCTTGTATCCACCTTTTCTCTCTCTTATTGCACCTACCACTATTTTTCTCTGCATCACCCAAAGGTTGACTGGTAGAAAATGCCTAAGGCGTTAAGTCTACTTCTGTAATTTTTTGTGCATAAAGTATTTAATAAATAAAGAAAATTATTCCAAAGCAACATATCATGAAACGAGGTCGCTCCACATTTGTCACATTTTTTTTACACATTTTAAAGTACAAATTTTTTTAAAGTAACAAAATGCCGACGAAAAATTTCACCATTAGGGGATCCAGAATCGTGTACCGGAGCCATAATATTCATTTGTGCGCCGATTTCTGACACACCATGTATAAGGGTTGGTTTTTCATCATCTCAGGTGAAAGATATCCACTGCTGGACATAGACCTTTCCCAAGCGTCGCCACAGGGACCGGTCCTGTGCGTCTCGCATCCATCGGATTCCCGCGACCCTCGCCAGGTCGTCGGTCCACTTTGTGGGAGGGCTTCCAACGCTGCATCTTCCGGTACCTTAGGGTTTGTTCTTACCTTTAGCGATTTGCGGCATCAGCTCCGTCATGGTAGTCACGGCCAGCTCTGCAGTGTCGTAGTCGGGATTCTCGCGATCTAGGAACAGATAATGTGTTATTAACCTATCACATACGCGCAAAACGAGACACAATAGTAAAACAATAACAGCGCGGTCTCATAGGACAGGTCGGGGATTCATAAATTAAGTATACAGCGCATTGAAACCTTTCAATAGACAATGTAACAATAAAACCATGACGAGATAATAATTCGGTAATAATAACGGTCGTGTCCCACTGCAGGGCAAAGATCATGGTTCTAGGACATGCCGGTTTCCTCACGATGTTTTCCTTCACCGTTTTGAGAGCAGTGGTGATGAAATAAATTACAGAATAAAGTAATGCGCCTGACTGGGTTTGAACCCGCGACCTACAACTTGCAAGTCGGGGCAGTTACCACTGGGCCACCACTGCTCACAAATGTTAATCTTTTGTTATTGTATGAGTTGGAGGTTGGAGCTGAGCTCACCGGCGGTGGCGGCGGCGAGGGCGGCGACGGCGGCGTTGAGCTGCGCCATCGTCTGCTCGAGGCGGCGCTGAGCGGCCACCTTCTCCTCCTCGCTCGGGGCTGCCTTGTCAGTCGGGGGCTAATGGACAAACACACATAATAAGCAGAGCTCGGAATTAGGTAGAGTTATTTATGTAGTTACACTGATTTCATACGCGAAAGGACAAAGTACAATCTAATTCCTCCAAGCCCGTTTCATCATCGGACTAGTAGACGTACGGCAATGCGCCACCGTTACATGGTGAATATCCCACCCATACGTACAAAGCGTTTTGGGAATACATTTATTATGCGTACAGCTAAAGAGTGGAATCCCATGCCGGGGTCTGTGTTTCCTGATAGCTACAACCTAGGAGTCTTTAAGTCAAGAGTGAATAGGTTACTTATGTGCAAGCGTACTCCATCGTTGACCACATCGAGATAGTGGTCAAGCGCGAGCCTATCAAGAATAAAAAAGTGGATATATCTTAAAATCCCCCGATTAATTTAATAGAGCTACAAAAATCTCCACAATTTAAACTACTCTACGCGCAACGTTGCCACATTTTTAGTTTACACAACATAGCTTGTGACAACAAAAGAAAACTTTGTTATTATTTATTTGTAACATTTTTAGCCACATGGGATTGTCCATTAGAAATTCCGGGAAGATCCATATAAATATCAACATTTCGATGCAAGTACATAAATAACTCTACCTAATTACTATCTCTAATAATTAGTTTTACCAGGAAATCATGAATACCACACAGTTATTATTATTATTGCATTTATTTCATATTAGTTACATATTTTGTAAATTTTTAAATATTTCTGCAACGACCGAACGAACAAAATAGCAAAACTTTTAAAGTACATTATACTAAAAATAATAACCACAAAAAATGTGAAATCATTCTTACGTTTACTCATTATCAATATACTCAACATTTATACCTACTACTTATAGATATGTATGTGTATGTATGTGTATATCAAACAGTTGATAATTTCTCAAGGAGAGTCCATCGGCGCCGTGGCTTAGTTGGTTAAAGCGCCTGTCTAGTAAACAGGAGATCACGAGTTCGAATCTCGTCGGGGCCTTGTGGTTGAAATACATTTTTTAATCTGATTTTTGTTTTTCTTTAGCTGGTTTTCATTAAATAAATAACATATGTAATAGTTAATGCGCAAATATCACGATTATAGCGTGTGAAGATCGAACGTTGACCTATAAAACACACTTTCGTGTCAAACCAGTTTCTTCACCGTTAAAAGCATAAAGCCGTATGCAGTGACCTTAGTCTTATTACATTCTATTTAACAAATACTATTATAAAAAAATCTGAATACAGTAAAATGGGGTGAACACGGATAAAACTATGGAGTGCATTTTCTGGTTATTCAACAGGTTTTCCAAGCATTTAAACACTTTTATTTATTCATTAATTGTAATAAAAGTCGATGCTTGAATAAAAATCAATATAAAATATTTAACTGAAGTAAAAATCCTAATTACAGTTTTCTTCCTTTTTACCCTTAAGTCTTGAACTTTTTTGTTTATATTATATGGGACAAACAAAGTATCCCATTGTACCTATCTATCTGTTTGTTCACGATAAATTCAAAAACTCATAATCTACCTAGCCTTTTCCCAACTATATTGGGGTCGGCTTCCAGTCAAGCCGAATTTAGCTGAATACCATTATTTTACGAGGAGCGGCTGCCTACCAGACCTCCACAACCCATTAACTGGGGTTAGTTCACGATAAATTAAAAAACTACTGTTCGTAATTTCATCTGGTTTTTACTAATTGATAGAGTGATTTATCAGAAAGGTTTGGCATTATAATACATGCAAATTATATTACAGTAAAGGCCAAGAATGTCAAAGATTTGAACACACGTACGAGGACAGATAAACAATTTGGCAGATAAACAAAATGTTATTATCTGGAGCGTCATCGTATTCTCGCTAGATGGCGTTGAAGTGAACACTTTTGTTTTATTTTATTTTTTAGTGTGTGGAAGCATTTTTAAATTAATTATACTTGCTAAATTCTGACTTTGCACTTTATTGATATATAATGGTTGTATTAAATACTTATTATGACCGTGAATCGTATTATAATCAATATGCCAACTACTTTTTTATATTTAATATTTACATAATTATGGTTAAACGCGAGGCTACCAATAATATTATTCTTTTATTTATACATTTACACATTTTATTATATTTTTAAATATTTACATATACATTTTGAAGGTTTTATGTGCTGTTTTAGTTTGTTTAAGATTTGTATCTGCATCGAAATAAGTATGATTATTATCCCGTTTATGAGAAAATTTAAATTAGTCGACAGCCATTTGTGTTTACCTATTTACGCAGGTGTATGCATGTGATGGCTTTTGCAAAATTAAGATTTTAACATAATAAAGATTTTCTGAAAAATGTGTTTATTAAAAAGTGGTTTTATTGATTGTGCTCGTTATTCTGATCAAACAAATTTCATGTTATACGTTGTATAAATGTTGATATGCCAGGTTGATATACAAGGTCTCATGTTTGAGACAACACAACCATATTACATCTATTTACAACAAGAATGCAATAATGAAGTAAACTTACCTTATTCCACTCATCGAACTCCACGCCTAGCAGCCTATTCCTGGCTCCAGCCAGGGAGGTGATGAACTTCAGGCGTTTCTTCTCTTGTACCGGAAACACGTCGTCCGTACACTCAGGAACTGTGACATAATATATAAGTAGATTATGAGATAAGTGAATAATGTGGGTGATTACCGTCGAGGCGATATTGAGACCCGAGCCGTGGCGAGGGTTTTAAGAGAGCCAAGAAAAAAAAAATGTTTTTATTTTACATAGGCCTACATGGGCACTTATAAAAAGTCGAAGCTAGTGCACGGTTCCAAATTGGTCGTTTCCTATGGAGAAGAACCGGCAAGAAACTCCATGGTTACTCTTTTCAAAAAAAATTATTGGGTTTACAATACTTTCATATTACAAAACAGACACATATGCGAGGACAGTGTAGACCACTGTTTTAGGCTATCACGGTTTGTTTCACAATTTAAATTGTCACTTACGGGATATCTTCCGTGGTTTTTATTTATTTTGAGTTCCCGATATTTCGACGCTGTTGCAAGCGCCATGATCGCGGGATGACTGACATGTGTGTGTCATCCCGCGATCATGGCGCTTGCAACAGCGTCGAAATATCGGGAACTCAAAATAAATAAAAACCACGGAAGATATCCCGTAAGTGACAATTTAAAGTGTAGACCAATCAAAAATGTAACCCAAATAAAAATAGATTCAATCAAAAACTGGGTTGAATTAAGCAGTAATTAAAATTCGTAGTCTACTCGTAGTCTAGTCAAGAACGGTAATCATCAATTACTCACATTATACGACGTTTTTCAATACATTTGTGAAGAAAAAAAATTTGCTATTACAACAATAGTACCTAAAACTAGAAAAAAAACAAAGAGTTATGACGGTAAAAAATTAAAAGTGTTTTCTTATGCCTTAATTACTCAGATACCCGCGAAACGAGACACAATAGTAAAACAATAACAGCGCGGTCTCATAGGACCGGTTGGGGATTCAAACGTTAAAAGGAAAATCTTTTGATCATCTTGCCTAGTCTTACGTTTATTTTTTCTTACCTAAAAAGGTTTTTACGATAATGTCTTTTGTAATGACAACAGAATGCTCATATGACATATTCTAATGATTCGTAAAACGCGGGCGAAGCCGCTGACAGCAGCAATAAATAGCTGCTACTACTATACTTGATACTTCGGTAACCTCACCTTCCAGATTCCAGTAGCCATCTCTGAGCCTGTCCAGCGCCTTCAAGACGTCGTTCTTCCTGCCGTGCAGCTGGCCTGCCATGTAGTGCTGCTTGGGGTCCTCCATGAGCGGCTTCCAGGAGGCCTCGAGCTGGTTGACGGCGCCCGACAAGTTGGCGGACGCGGCCGTCAGCGCGCTCTGGCAGTGCGGCTCGTGGATCGCGGGCGCTGTCAGCTGACAATGTCACGGTCAACATTAAGTAAGAGACTTTCGGAAGAGGCAACTGTCAACAGTTCTGACTGTCAACTGTCAGCACATGCACCCCCACTTTTCTTCATAACAATTGTTGCAAAATTTTAATGTTAATTGCTGTTTCAAAAAAACTGTTATTTCTTATAAAATATTGTACAAAAATAAATATATATATAGGTATAGCGGTTTGAGAAACCTCTTTATATTTGTGACTATTTTTATTTAGTGGACTGTATTTGAAGGTACGCTAGTATCGAGGCGTGAAATAAGCGGGACAATTAACTCACGGATTAAATCGGGCGATCTGTGATGGGATTAAGGAAAAGCACGCCTTACCTGATGGTCGAAGGTAGCCCACGTGCCGCGAGGACCGGCGAGCTGGTATTCTTCTATTCCAAAATGGCGACGGCGACAACCACACTTCACACACAATTGTTTTTACATCCGCGAAGCGGGCAATAGACACAGTTAAATAAGGTTCTCAGCAATCTAACGAGTTAGATGCATCAGTCTCCAGCCATGTGTTCTGGAGAGCTGGCGGTGAGACACGGGCACCGTTCACGTTGAAGTTTCGGTTCGTTCTGACGACCCGTGTTGAAGGCGTACTTTATAGGAAAAGGGTGAGGAAGGAATGAATGAGATAATTAGTTCATTCATCGATCGCCCGCGAAATCTTAAAGCGTTTAACGACATTTATTAGAGATGGCGCTACCATTTCCCCGGCCTTAAAGGGTCACCTTTAATGAAAGTTAAACTTAGCTCTATGAGGTGTACTACCAAATACCCATTCAGTAATACAGACTAAGATGCGGAAAATATAAAATTTTAATTAAGAGTAATAATAGCTGCGAGTTGCATAATGTTATAAGTTACATACTTAAGCAGTTAAATTTTTAAGAAAGGAAATTATGTTGCATCGCAAACTAACTAAAACTAAGAGACCTAACTATCAAGCCAGGCCTTATTGAGTCGGTAACGGACACAGACGTACAACAGGGCGCACGTAGCTACCCTTCGCGGTCTTCACAGTAACAACACGTGTTGTACCGTCTTTAGAGGTATGTAATTTCTCAATAATGCCCAACGGCCATGAAAGAGGCGGAGAGTTATCAGTAATGATAACTACAAGAGTACCCTCTTGTATAGAAGGTGCAGGACTATTCCATTTGGACCTAGCCTGAAGTTGATGTAAGTATTCTGAACGCCAGCGCTGCCAGAACGACTGCACAAGTTTGTCTAGCAGAGTATGTCTCTGAAGCAAGCTGAGCGTGTCTGCTTCAGGAGCGGGCAAGGACAACAATGGCGCCGTGTGCAAGAAATGCGCCGGCGTCAGCGCTGATGGTTCAGCAGGGTCACTACTCAAAGCGGTGAGTGGACGCGAATTAACTATAGCCTCAACTTGGCTAAGGACAGTTATAAGTTCCTCATAGGAGAGGATTTGTTGACCTATAACCTTGAAAAGGTGAGTTTTAACCACCTTAACCATACTTTCCCAACATCCACCAAAATGTGGGGAAGCAGGCGGAATAAACTTCCAATCTATATGACTCAAGGAAAGTTCTTCTTCAAGAAGAGGACGAAAATCCTTAAGAAATTTATGAAGGTCGCGCAAATAAGAACTTGCACCTACGAAACAAGTACCGTTATCGGTGTATAAGCATTTAATAGGACCGCGTCGCGAAAGAAAGCGTTTTAGGGCTGCAAGGAAAGTCACTGTGCTTAAGTCTGTAGCCACTTCGATGTGCGTGGCACGCGTTGTCAAACACGTAAAAATGCAGAGCCAAGCCTTACGGCTCTTAACACCTCGACCACGATATGGTGTGTACTGCAGTGGGCCTGCATAGTCACAGCCGGTGTGAGTGAACGCCTTGTCGACTTGATTAACACGCTGGCTAGGTAGATCAGCCATAAGTGGATGAACAGGACGCGGACGGAATTTAAAGCAAGTGTTACACTTGTGGATTCTATGGCGAATTATTCGACGTGCAGCTAAAATCCAATAATTATGCCGGAGTAAGGACATAAGCAACTCCGGACCGGCATGAAGATGTTTCTTGTGACTAAAGTCAACAAGTAGATCGACAATATGATCATGACGCGGTAGTATACAGGGGTGTTTATATTCGTAGGGTTCGTCAGAATTTGTGAGACGACCACCAACACGTATGATGCCGTGCTCATCGAGAAACGGCTTAAGCTTATGTAAGGCTGGGCTACATGGCTTATTATTTTTTAAGTTTAGAATTTCGTTACGGAAATGAACATCCTGTACAGCTCGCAGCAATTTTATCTCTGCATATTTCAGATCAGAGCTTGATACAGTATGTGCACGAGGCAGTTGTCTTAAAAACTTATAGACGTAAACAATCGCGCGCAGCAACTTAGACCATGACGACATACGTAGTGCTAGCACGTAAATTGGTGATTCCGTAACATCAGAAACCACAGCATGAGCGACTGATTTCTGTTCAGGTACGTCTTCATGCAGTGCATTGTGGTCGAAAGTATGTATGGGCCACTCCGATGGATCATGAGAAATCCATGACGGTCCATTATACCACAATGGATGATGCAAGAGTTTAGCTGGCGTAACACCACGAGACAGACAGTCAGCGGGGTTCTCAGTACCAGCGACGTGGTTGAAACAATTAGCGGGCATAAGCTCTGTTAGCTTAGTAACCCGGTTGGCAACGAAAGTTTGCCAGCGGTGCGGTGAAGAATTTATCCAGGCGAGCACTACTTTGGAGTCAGTAAAGGCGTATACCTTATTGATGCGGTAGTGGGGTGATACTGTGTCTTGTACCTTGCGAAGCAACTTAGACAACAGTAGGGCCGCGCACAACTCCAGTCTAGCCACCGAAATGGTTTTCACAGGTGAGACTTTTGACTTCGCACTAACTAACTGCACGGAGTAGTTAGAATCATTACTAATTTGCATGTATACGACTCCGCCGTAAGCACGCTCGCTGGCATCAGCGAAACCTACTAAATTCATGGTGCATCCATCGACCAACCCCAGATGACGCGGAATAATTACTTCATTAAGCGTAGAAAGCTCAGCACAAAACTGTTTCCAAGCGGTGACTATATGGTCAGGTGGTATGTCGTCCCAATCACACTTGGACAGCCAAAGCTCTTTAATTAAGAGCTTGGCATACAGAATAGTGGGGGCAACAAACCCCATTAAGTCCCATAGCCGAGCCACTGTGGAAAGCATGGTTCGCTTAGTGCACTTGTCATCAGGTGTGACGACGTCAAAGCGGAAACTATCACAAGACTTGTCCCAGCGTAAACCTAGGACTTTATGCGGTACAGACTTCTCGTATTCGATATCAGGAGAAGCTTTATGAGAATCAGGTATGTGTGCGAGAACCTCTTTCGAGTTACTTGTCCACTTGACAAGGTCGAATTGGCCTCGCTTGAAGAGCTGAATAAGCTCATCACAAAGCGAAATTGCTTGCGGTATGGACATGACACTACAGGCGATATCATCCATGTATAATGCTGAAGAAGCAGCAGCAGAAGCTGCGGGGAAGTTATCGCCTTCATCAGCGACTAACTGGCGGACTACTCGTAACGCGTGGTATGGACTAGACTTAAATCCGAAGCAAACACGATTAAATTGATAAACCGTTATAGGTTCTTGTTTGCTAAATCTGTAAAAGATGCGTTGAAATCTACGGTCTGATTCACGAACGCCGATATTAAGAAACATTTGGCGACAATCAGCAGACAGGGCTATTTTAAACAGACGAAAACGAATTATGATGTTAAATAAATCACCCTGTAGATTGGGGCCCGCATGTAAGATGTCGTTAATCGACTGACCCGATGTGGTTTGACTACTAGCGTCTAAAACCACGCGAAGTTTAGTGGAAGTCTTATCCTCGCGTACGACACCGTGATGCGGAATATAATATGACAGATTAGAAACGTTGTCATCTTTTACAATTGGACTCAAATATCCTTTATTTATGTAGTCCCGCATGACGTCATTGTAAGCACCGCGCAACCCTAAGGACGCATCAAGTTTGCGCTCTAAACAATGAAAACGCCTAAGTGCGGCAGCGTACGAGTCGCCTAGCGAGTAAGGATCGTCGCAAAATGGCAACGACACAACATACCTACCACTGTCATCGCGAACAGTGGTAGCGCGAAAATGTTCTTCGCACTCGAGATCCTTACGGCTCTGCGAGGGCGAGGCGTCAATTTCTTCAAGCTCCCAGAATCGCTTAAGAAGCGAATCCAAACTGGGATCTTGAAGAACAGAACAACATGATGTTGTACTCGTACAGTGTGGAGTATATGCTGTAGGTACGGCACCCATAACCACATACCCCAACACAGTTTCAATAGCGGGCGGTATATTATATTGCTCGCTATGCACTATGTTAGGCAATAGCAAGCGCGGGAATATAGCAGCACCAATCAAAACATCGATACCGCTCGGCTCGGCAAACTTCAAATCTGCGAGCGGCAATGTCTTGAGGTGCGTGAGTTTAGAGACATCGACGAGAGCGGTCGGCAATGCCTCCGTTATACGTTCAACAATAAGCGATGAAACGTTAAAACAAATATCACTATTAAAACGAGAATATAATTTAAAATCTACGGAACCCTTAACTGATTTTTCCGACCCACCGATTCCTTTAACTATTAAGTTAGAAGTATGAAAGTTCTTCCAAAGTCCTAGACGCTTAAAACATTCAGAAGTAATAAAATTACTTTGTGAGGCGCTATCTAGTAAACAACGTATTATGTGCGGCTTATCATTAGCATCGTACATCACTACTTGAGCAGTAGCGAGCAGAACGGTTGTGTACGCCGTACATTGCTGGCTATCTCTTGCCGACGGCGACGCTGAAACGCACCGAGCGTCAATCGAACGCGACTGAGCAGCGCGGGCGACAGATGTACATAACGATACCTCAGATTTTGACGTAATAGTCTGCGTCGGAACCGACTCTGGATGTGACGTCACAACAGGTGATAATCGCTCGTTTTTATTAAAATGTAACAATGTGTGATGACGTTGATTACATGTGCGACACTTTGATTTGGAAGAACAGTTAACTGCCTTATGTTTAATACTCAAACAATTAACACACGCATTGTTGTCTTTCACACATTTAAAACGGGTTGTCGGAGTCAAATTATCAAACGCGGGACATTTATATAAGTGTTCATGCACGTATGATTCGCACAGACACTTGTTTGAATTATTTGACTCAGAGCAAGCTACATAAGATTGCGAATTAGGAGCGGAAATTTTATTATTAAAACTACGCGGTTTACTTGACTTATGTGAATTGTCGGAACTATTAGACTTATTATTATTGTTGTATGAGGGTGGCTGGGTATTACGGAATATCCGACACTGATCATTGATGAAGGTGACAAAACTATCTAGAGTGGGAATCTTATGACTACGTTCTGTCATCTCGAAAGCACGAATAGTTTCAGTGTCAAACTTTTTCATTGCGAGGTGCAATAAAATGAAATCCAGAAGGTCCACTAACTTTAGATTTTTAAGAGAATTAATTGCGGTGACGAAATTATCCACGAATAGCTGGTAATTCGAAACAGACGCGGGGCCGGACAATTTAAGATTTATAGCTTGATCCAAATAGGTAGATGCGAGGACACGAATATCCTGGTACCTATCAAGGAGCGCCTGGAATATGACTTGGTAATTCTCAGCACTAGGTGTGACTCCAGCAAACACAGACTGCGCCTTCGGCGACAGCTTACCAATTAAATAGTACAATCTGTCTGCATCCGACAGCGACATATTGTCATGAACGGTAGATTTGAAACTTGCATAAAATAATGGCCAGTTTCGTATATCACCGTCGAACGACATGAGTTCGATTGGCGGCAACCTTGGTCTGCGTGTTGCAGAATCGGCCACACTGTGCTTCCCGGACGGCTTATCTTCAAACTGAGACATCACACGTTTAACGGAACAATACATATCCTCGAATGAGGCGTAGGCTTGATAGCTAGGCTTCGCATCGGGACATACGTCAAGTAACCTTGCATTATAATCGTCCAATAATTTATGGAAGTCCGTTCGAATATCATCTATCGTTATACAAGAGTTGAGAAAGCTTTCCCTCACAGGTTCGGAAGTGTTAGCGACTTTAGAGCGATCATAAATTGACTGAATACGCTCGAAAAGTATATTACGCTTAGCTTCCAAAATCACCAACTGTTGATCTGCCGAAGATGTGGTCGCTTTCGCATCACGCGACATGTTTATGTAATGCAGTTACAAATAACCACGCAAACAAACAATAATTATTTTTATGTATATAACATAAACGGACAACTGTTTGTAGAAAAGTAATACCTACTACTGTATGTAACTGTACTGTGACAACGGGATTCACAATAATTGCGTAGGTAATGAACTAATGACGAGAAAAGTTTTTTCGTTTACCCACTAACCAATTACGAGTAATTAGGTATTTGTACAAAATGTTAATAGCATTAATTATTCTCGCTAGTTTTATTTTCGAAGAATTTAAGTTAGAATATTTTCTAAGACAAATAGGTATGTATAAATATGCAACCTATAGCCCGCAATCGTCGAAACGTATTCGGTAAAGTTATGATATTATATACTGCGTAGGTACCCACAAGTAGTACACCTATATTCTCTTATAGAATGAATGTTTACCCCGCGGTATTCGGAACGTAACTTATTCCTAACAATTTATAAGTAGGGGTAGGTGATTCCTATAAGGGCGGTTAAACTAAGACGCTTGAAATATGGAAATTTACAAGATGACTAGTTAGTTTTAAATAAGTATGAATTATAGTAATAGTAGATACGTAATTATGTATCTGCTATAGCGGCGTTGATGGAACCACGTGTATTGGGTTAACAACTTGATACCTAATGTGGGTAGGGGGGCTAGGTGCCACGCCACGACCCAAGTAGGAATGTAGGATAGATTCCTACGTAAGAAATAAAGGAAGTTGGATATATTATAGAAATATCCGGTTCGAAAGGATCAAAAAAATGGTATAGCGGTTTGAGAAACCTCTTTATATTTGTGACTATTTTTATTTAGTGGACTGTATTTGAAGGTACGCTAGTATCGAGGCGTGAAATAAGCGGGACAATTAACTCACGGATTAAATCGGGCGATCTGTGATGGGATTAAGGAAAAGCACGCCTTACCTGATGGTCGAAGGTAGCCCACGTGCCGCGAGGACCGGCGAGCTGGTATTCTTCTATTCCAAAATGGCGACGGCGACAACCACACTTCACACACAATTGTTTTTACATCCGCGAAGCGGGCAATAGACACAGTTAAATAAGGTTCTCAGCAATCTAACGAGTTAGATGCATCAGTCTCCAGCCATGTGTTCTGGAGAGCTGGCGGTGAGACACGGGCACCGTTCACGTTGAAGTTTCGGTTCGTTCTGACGACCCGTGTTGAAGGCGTACTTTATAGGAAAAGGGTGAGGAAGGAATGAATGAGATAATTAGTTCATTCATCGATCGCCCGCGAAATCTTAAAGCGTTTAACGACATTTATTAGAGATGGCGCTACCACACAGCGGAATACTCATTTTGACATAGCACGGTCAAAATATCTTAACTGATTTAAACAATTGGTTGCGTAGTAATTCTTTTTAAGAATCCTATGGCCAATACGTATTGGCTATTTTAAATGCGTTCTGAGAGGCACCGCTCACTTGTTTCAATAATGAAGGAAGGCCTAGGTTCAGTTGACTAAGTCACCTCAGCAGTGTACTGCAGGTCTCTGGCAGCAGCAGCAGCGCGCTCGGCAGACTGGTCGATGTGCGCGGCTGCAGCTCCACACCACGGCTGGCTCGTCAGCTCGTACTGTATAGTTACCTCAGCAGTGTACTGCAGGTCTCTGGCAGCAGCAGCAGCGCGCTCGGCAGACTGGTCGATGTGCGCGGCTGCAGCTCCACACCACGGCTGGCTCGTCAGCTCGTACTGTATAGTTACCTCAGCAGTGTACTGCAGGTCTCTGGCAGCAGCAGCAGCGCGCTCGGCAGACTGGTCGATGTGCGCGGCTGCAGCTCCACACCACGGCTGGCTCGTCAGCTCGTACTGTATAGTTACCTCAGCAGTGTACTGCAGGTCTCTGGCAGCAGCAGCAGCGCGCTCGGCAGACTGGTCGATGTGCGCGGCTGCAGCTCCACACCACGGCTGGCTCGTCAGCTCGTACTGTATAGTTACCTCAGCAGTGTACTGCAGGTCTCTGGCAGCAGCAGCAGCGCGCTCGGCAGACTGGTCGATGTGCGCGGCTGCAGCTCCACACCACGGCTGGCTCGTCAGCTCGTACTGTATAGTTACCTCAGCAGTGTACTGCAGGTCTCTGGCAGCAGCAGCAGCGCGCTCGGCAGACTGGTCGATGTGCGCGGCTGCAGCTCCACACCACGGCTGGCTCGTCAGCTCGTACTGTATAGTTACCTCAGCAGTGTACTGCAGGTCTCTGGCAGCAGCAGCAGCGCGCTCGGCAGACTGGTCGATGTGCGCGGCTGCAGCTCCACACCACGGCTGGCTCGTCAGCTCCTTGGCAGTCACCATGAGGCGTCCCACCTGCGCGTCCACGTTCTTAGCGAGCTGGATGATCTGGTGAGAAACAATAATGTTTTTATTTGGTTTGTACGGTGCGATGCCTTGCCATGAAGTACCGTGTTACCCCAGTTGTGGAGGTCTGGTAAGCAGCCACTCCTCGTAAAATACTGGTATTCACCTAAATCCTGCTTGACTGGAAGCTGACCTCAATATAGTTAGAAAAAAGGCTAGGTAGGTGTAAAATACCATGGATACCTTAATGTCTATTTTCCCGTGAACGTTTGAGTTTTAGTGTTCGAAAAATACTCATCGCGTCATTTCTCGCTTCACACAAATTCTTTTCTGTACTATCCATGCAATTTTGCATCTGATTGTACCTAATCAAAGCCAATGTTTTTCGCGCAGATATTAGTGCTTTTTGAGTGTCAATGAAGCACCAATTTATCGTCGCTTGGGGAAGACCTTTTTCCAGCAGTGGACGTCATTCCACTGTAATGACGATGAATCACCAATTATGACGAGCAAACTAATCTTGAGGAGAAGGACTGCAAGAAGTAGTTCTGAATTTTACGCTTGAAGGAAATTTGTCTTTCAACTTGTTTGATGTCAAAAAGTAGGACGGATAGCTTTTAGTTTTGTTCATTGTGTGGTTTTTATGAAAACACGGTAAAAGTGAAACTTTTTTTCACATTGTAGACATTTAACTAAAATTTTTCGGAATAATAATCCATTAAAGGCGACAAAATAGCGTGGAGCACTGGCATAAATGAGATGATGAATGAATGATGATGGTATGGTCTATACACTACACCTTTATTGGCGCCGCGATATTGGCTCGCTGCTCTGACGTCACCGTCACGCGACATGCAACACACGACATACCTCATTCTCCTTGTTGGCGTTAGCTCCTCGCGAGAACTTGTACAACAACTTGCCCGCCACGTCCGCGTATTCACTTGACGCTTGCTGCATTTTCTGAAAACACACTACCCGTTAGAATACAATATTATAACTAGCACTACGTCCACGAGATAGGTTTCAGGCTCCAAATCTCCCTTTTTTTTAGGAAGGGGAATCATCGGAATGACTTCTCCCGGTCTTGGGCGACGGAGAAGTCTTGGTGAAGGTCTTGCGGGAAGCCGTGTCAGACTCTTACTGACTAAACCCCTAAACCCCACCAATTCCTTCTTTGCCCTAATTCCGGGGTCCCGGGGTTCTCTTCCGACCACCCAGGCCCCAGAAGGCTTCGACCCTGTCGGGCCCCTACCGTCTGCTGATATCTCTTTGAAGCGCACGTGAAAGAATACGCGATAGACTACATGGGCTTGGTTCAGACTGTTACCGGACGTCCGGACGGCGGGTATTGTTAGTACTGACCTCGTTATTCTGTCCGGCAGGCATGCCGCAGACCTTCTTGGTGGCGTCGAACAGAGCTCTCAACTCGTCCTGTAGTTCCTTTGCGGCTGCCGGCTCCAGGGTGCTGGCTAGCTTTGGACCATCTGGAGCACACGAAAAGGTCACTAAATCATACTTACAAAGGTTTTAAAATTTTATACATAATTATACTCGTAGTACAGGGTGATTGGAAGATGAGTGCAAAGCTTTAATGCGACGATAATACACACAAATTAGAACCATTTAAGCCATGATTATGTTCGTCGAAGTCTTACCAAGTTTTTTATTGCCAATTTTTAAGTTTTTTTTTTTTTAATTCACAAAATTTTAAGTAAACTGCTTATTTTTGGCCAAATTAAATGATAAATGAATTCATTTTATTTTATTAAAATCATGTCTAAGCAATCCAAAAAAACATGTTCTAGGCTTTTCAGTCGTAGGAAAGAACAAACCAAACGAGGGGTGCTTTTTCTGTTCAAATCTTTTAGTTTTATATCAAGAGTAAATAAGTCCACTCCATCGTCGACCAACATCGCTTACCATCAGGTGAGATAGTGGTCTAACGCGAGCCTATAATATAATCTATATATATAAAAATGAAACCCGTTTTTCGTTGTCACGACATCACATGAAAACGGCTTGACCGATTTGGCTGATTCTTTTTTTAAAATGTTCCTTGAAGTTCAATGATGGTTCTTACGGAGAGAAAAATTCAAAAAAAAAAAAGTTAGGTAAAGTAGGGTAGGTAGGGTAGTGTAGGGTAGTGTAGGGTAGTGTAGTGTAGGGTAGTGTAGGGTAGTGTAGGGTAGTGTAGGGTAGTGTAGGGTAGTGTAGGGTAGTGTAGGGTAGTGTAGGGTAGTGTAGGGTAGTGTAGGGTAGTGTAGGGTAGTGTAGGGTAGGGTAGTGTAGGGTAGTGTAGGGTAGCGTAGGGTTGTGTAGGGTAGTGTAGGGTAGTGTAGGGTAGTGTAAGGTAGTATAGGGTAGTGTATGGTAGTGTAGTGTAGTGTAGTGTAGGGTAGGTAGGGAAGGTAGGGTAGGGTAGCGTAGGATATGTAGGGTAGTCATTTGACGGGAGCGAAGCCGCGGGTAAAAGCTAGTAAGTTAATAAAAATAGGTACCTCTTGGCATCAGCTCATTGATGGCGTTCATAGAGTTGATTGAGGTCGCGTAGTCTATATTATCCGGATCTGAAACATAACATTAATAAATAAATAAATGCTATCAAAAAAGAAAACATGCAATAATTCCCAACCGATTTTTCGATCACGGTGGTCCATTTCATCAGATAATACTTTCTCAGACGCACGTCAATTTAACACCCTATATAGCTCCATCCCTTTTACAGTTCAGTTTAGGTCATCAAATGGATCGCGTTAAGAGCTCGTCCTAGTCTTAGTCACTGATTGGACCGTCTTCATAACTGTTTTTTAAGTTGATACAAAGCATTTCTGTTGACAGTACTTCAGATCTTTGAATTTATTTTAGCATTCGTTTAAAGTTTAAATTACCTATCCTGAACGGATACTATTGTTTAAAGTTTAGGTAAAAAAAAATCGTTCAAACACATACCAGTAGTATTAGTTCGTTGGTATTAAAATAAAATAAATCAGATTCCCGCGCCCCTCAACAGATTATCTGTCATTTAAAAGCTGTCAACTCTTACCAGAATGCGCCATAAGGTACTGTGCGATGGCCGCGTTCAGCTTGCCCACGCGGTCCTCCAGGGCTCTCTCCAGCTTCCTCTTCTGCTCCTCGTTCAGTTTGGGGCCAGTGTAGTCCTGGACAAACCATATCAAGCTATTAATAAAGAACGAAGAAAGAACATCACCCGTAGTTTATACACTTTTAGTTCAGAGAAAGTAGCCGGCCATAGAAAAAAAAGGTACTATATTCTATTAGAACTTGCTTTCACAAACATTTTTTATTATGGCAACTAAGCTGTGCGACCAAGCTCGAACTTTTTAACTTTACAATCAATTTTAACAAATTCAAGGCCAATGGTCTTATAGTTTTGGTGCGATAGTAAAAAAATGCGTTAAGCTGAGGCCTGTAACCTGATGGTACAGGTTTCACACGCACTTATTTTATATAAAGAGAATTAATAGTAGATTATTGCATCGAGCACAAAGTAATTTATTATTGCACCGAGTGCCTGATTTAGAGCCCGAGCGAAAGCGAGGGCTATAATCTAATAGGCACGAGGGCAATATTAAATTACTTAAGGCGAGGTGCATAATCTGCTTTTCTTTCAACTATTACCTATAGGAATAGTAGATAAAAGAAACTCATATCAAACAGTTAAAATAGAAGTTTCTATAACACTGTCGGCTTCATTTAGAATGTTTTCCGGAGTCAATGTGTCGCTAGATGATTCCATTTTAATTCGAAGCCGAAGCACTCAAAATCAGATAGTATCACACTTTATCGTTTCCAAAAATATTGTCAAAACAAAATTAACAAAGTTCCCGCCAAATCACTTTTTTAAATTTCTTTCATTTTTAAATCAGAGTTAGCAGCAATCATTTTTTAAATTTGGAACAAGTAGGATAGAAAGAAATAATACGTACGTAAAAATCGGCTGGCTGAATAGAGCTAATCCATTGAGATTGGCGCCTTATGGTGCGATTAAAAAAAAAACTGTGCAATAATGAAATTTCATACAATTTTATTGCTCTAGAGCAATAAAGACTCGCTTTGTACTGAGTTTTTAGTGTGATTATGATGAAATTAAAGCATAGTTGGAATAAAAACCCATTACTGCCCGCTAAAAGTTTCTTATAGAAAACACTACCTATGGGTGCACTTACAGGCGAAGAAAGTCGTCATTTTCGACAAAAGTCCGATCAAAAGTCTATTGTATAGTACCTTGTTGAGGTCCTGTGAAGCCATGGCGACTGCGTGCAGCGCGGTGGTGGCGGCCGCGATGAAGGACGCGCGTCTGAGTGTCTGCTCCGTCTTCTCGCCCTCCTTGAAGCTCTTGCGAGAACGCTGCGAGCATGGCATCATATCAAATAACGGTGGAAGTATTAGAGAAGAAGAATAACTAAAAACTAATGAAAATATATCTCTCTTATCCCACAATCCGGTCGCATTAACCTGACGCATGCCTGAAATGCGAGAATCCCCCCGCATTCCCTTAGCTCGCCCGGCAAGTGTCAGGTATGCTCAGCATCTTTGTTATCGGTACGCGCGTCAATAATTAGGCTAATTCTCTGTTGTTGTTATATTGTTTTTGAACATTCTTTCATCGACGCCAGGCGTCCAGTTAATGTGACCAAGTTGTACATATATATCTGCGAAAGTTTGTATGATCTATGAATGTATAGATGTAAACTCCTTAATTAATTTTGATGAAACTTGGTACACGGGAAGACCATATCCTGAAATAGCACATAGGACTCTTTTTATCCCGAGAGTATTTTCCTTTCTTTCATTAATATAAATTAGTGCTTGATTACGACTCCACCTGAAGTTATGCCCCCTACCGGAAAAAAACCTGTGTTATGCAGAGATGCAATCGTGAAGCAAATGGTAAAGCGCACTAGTTTGTTAAGAGCCTAGGTACTTACTCCAGTCTTGAGCACACTTAAATTATAATTGGACGGGAAGAACGCAGCAGGCAATTTGTTCCAGTTCTTCAATGTACACGTTATAAACGACGAGGCGAAACGATTTGTCCAGGCCGTAGAGGTGTTAACGTTTATACTGGCCAGTGCATTGTGATCGAATATGAAGTACATCGAACACCGCGTATATCGAAGGGCTGGAAAAATTCGCCTGTAGTCTTCCCGTCGCGTCCGTTTATAATTTAGGTGTTTTCAAGGCTAGAGTCAAAAGGCTCTTAATAAACTAGTGCGCCTCACCATCAAAGATTGCATTACTGCTTAACATAGCAGTCAAGCACTAGTTTAATACCAATTTTAAAAAAAGTAAGCGCGCATACCCTGAGGAAGTCGCTGCGTCTCTTGGTCTTAGGGTCGATGGAGAAGTACATCTGCGTGGTCAGGTCGGCGATGCTCTCCGCAGCGTCCTTGGCTTCGGTGGGGTTCTACAACAAATCATAATTATTATTTATTTACGCCCGTTTTCAATAACCTACCGCAGTTCATAAATAGATAGCTGTCTCCGATAAACAGTAAGAATCTAGTTGTCAATGTCATAACTTTTGGTAGGAAATGCTAACCGTCGGTAGGTTATAGGAAAGCAAGTAAGGGCAGAAGGATAGATTTGTTTATCTTTAGTAGCTGCAACTTTAGATAGGTAGCTTATTGAAAATGGGCGTTAGTAGGTACATGTATTAACCACGAATCCACGCACTGATATGCGCCAGTTTTGGCACAAATAAATTCTTTTTCTTTCTTCGCTGCATCTGCATGTTTGATTACGGCACTTTCTTCCTTCTAGAAAGGAGACCACTCAGGGCCTCAAGTCTGCTATTAGAATTGTATCAGAATTGTTGATCATTGGCTTCATAATTGTTGATTTTAATAAGTTTGGTAATCTACTAACATAACGGCGTCAATATGACTTTCCAATGGCCGATCACTAACACTCCATTGGAAGAAATGGCATGGAATGGTAATCTCGTACACAATGACAAATTAATGTCTGACGTGTGCGGTAGTCTGCTGAAATTTTAACAGCTCCTTTGATCAGTGACCTATCATTAGAATGACATTATGCAGTCATTACTATTAAAAATCTTTTGGATTGAACTTAATTCTATTACTTGTCCATTGACCAACAAGTGAATGACCATTATGAATTTTGCAGATTACAAATTTTTAGCCAAATCATGATGGAACCGTGTAGGAATGACGAATTTACAAAAATAATAGACTTGGGAACCAGATCTCTCCCATTCACTTCCCAGCAGTGGGAACATTATAAGCCCTAATGCGTTTACGCTACATGTGCAAAGCTGTCACTTACAACTTTGCCGGGCGCGGTGGATTCCGTCAGCTTGTTCATGAAGTTGTTCAGTTCCTGCAGCTCGTCGAGAAGCATCTTCTTCGCGTCCTCAATGGCTTGCTTGTCTGCTGTCTCTTTCACTCCTAATCAAACATTTTTATGATTATTATTCATACACTTGTCACAAAGTGGAGGTCTGGTAGGCAGCAGCTCCTCGTAAAATACTGGTAATCAGCTAAATCCGGCTTGACTGGAAGCCGACCCCAATATAGTTGGGAAAAGGCTAGGCAGATGATGATGACTAGTCACAAAGTTTAATGAATACGGACATAAGGCAGGCACTTAACTGAATTGTGAAATGCACTGGTATTTGTTTAGATTTCATAATAATATATATATATATATATTCCACAATTTTCACACAACGCCATCTAGTCCCAAGCTAAGCAGAACTTGTGCTATGAATACTAGACAACTGATCAACATACTTATATAATTCTAAATACATATTATAGAAAAATTACCGTGCTCATCACACAAACATTTGTCCTGAAATCAAACCCACGACACCCAGCATAGCAGTCAGGGACACTAATCACTAGACCAACAATATTAGAATCCGAGTGACTTACCCTTCTCGACGACTGGGAAATCTTCCTGCATGGTTCGTACTATTTGCTGGGCATCCTTCACGTGCGTCTCCGTGGGATCTAATATAAAGAAAAAATTACATTTTAAAGTCAAACACTTGTGATGATGAAGAGAGAAAAGGAAAAAATATTTTGTTAAATTATTTTTTTTCTGTTTTTTTTTTTTGATGATGAATTTTCTTCTACCCTCTGTAAAGAAATCTTCAACAACTTGATCATATTAACTTGACGCTTGCCGTCGATGAAATAATGTCCAAAAACAATATAATAACAACAGAGAGGTTTCCAAATTATTGACGCGCGTATCGATAACGAAGATGCTGAGTATACCTGAGCGGCGAGCTAAGGGAATGGGGAAACGGGGGGATGTAAGCATTTCAAAGATGCGTCAAATTAATGTGACCAGATTGTTTATGTCCTTTTTCTAAACTTAATTTACGGGTTTGCTCATGTCTTAGATCTCGTCTCAGCTTATTCTAACGTTGTTCAAAGAAAAGCTAACATAATATGTACAGACAGCATCATCGACTGGGTTTTTTTCAAGTGGGGTTTAATCAGAATGACTTCTCCTGCTCTTGAGCGGAGCGTGAGGGCGTGTTACTGACTAAACCCCACTCCATTCCTTCGTTGCCTTCGTTTTGGGGTCACGAGCCTCCCTTTTTGAATTCAAACCATGGCCCCTACAGTTCGCCTAACCCAGTCTCCTTAAGGCGCGCGGAGCAGCACGCACAGTTGACGACCTGGGACTCTTCTGGGTAATCATTTAGACACCTATTTTTGTCAGCAAACTTCTTGAAGGGTCTAGATTGGTTATAGTAATATACCTGTGAGCAGTTCCACTATCTTGACGGAGTTGGAGTTCAGTTTGTTCAACTTCTTGATGCAGTCCGGAGACATGTCGCCGCGGAGAGGCACTTCACCCTTCTGCAAAAAAGAAGACATAAAGAAGGCTAATAATATGTCAAAGATTAAACTGCAGTGCAGTATAGAGATTGGTTATTTTCAACCTTTTTTTTTCAAGTGGGGAATCATTAGAATGACTTCTGGGCGGACTTCTAGCCGACTAATCCTTCGTACCATATTAGTTAGTAATGTCAAACATGGATTCAATACATGATTCTTAATTATCTCTTAATTATCATTAATAAATTATATCCGTAAAATATATTTGCTGTTTTTATTATGAAATAGTTACCTACTTTTAAAATTTAAAATGTTGAACGGTTTTTAACAACCCCGATGACTTTTTAATTATTTAATTTTCAATAAAAAAGTGTTTTTAGGGTTCCGTAGCCAAATGGCAAAAACGGAATCCTTATACTTTCGCCATGTCTGTTCGTCCGTCCTCGCTTAATCTCTGTGACCGTTAGCACTAGAAAGCTGAAATTTGGTACCAATATATGTATCAATTACGTCGACAAAGTACAAAAATAAAAATTGAAAAAAAATGTTTTATTAGGGTAGACTAAAAAAAAAATTACGTTCCACTTTACATGTAGGGGGCTACATGTAAAGTGGAACGTGATTTTTTTTTTATTTCAATCCTAACCTGTGATATATTGTTGGATAGGTATTCAAAAATGAATAGGGGTTTACTAAAATCATTTTGTGATAATATCAATAATTTCGGAAATAATCACTCCCGAAGTAAAAAACAATGTGTCCCCCCCCCTCTAACTTTTGAACCATAAGTTTAGAAAATATGAAAAAAATCTGGAATGTAGAGCTTTATAAAGACTTTCTAGGAAAATTATTTTCAACTTGATGGGATGAACAGTTTTTGAAAAGTTGGGACACTTATTGTGACGGACGGGAAACTACGGAACCCTACACTGAGCGTGGCCCGACACGCTCTTGTTTATTATTAAAAATAATACAGATTTTTGTTGAAAAAATTAGGGAAAAGCTGACAAAAAATTCTATCACTGGTTTCCAGCATAGTGTACTGGATCCATGGTATTCGTTAGTGCGTCGACATCTGGCACACAGTGTACGTATGGTAGCTAGCTAGTAACTACTTACCAAGGCCTGCTGCTGGTTCTTCAGATGGTCTGTGACTACGATCTGCTGCACCGTCGTCAGCATTGTGCCGGACTGCGCCTGGGCACCTGGTGGAAGATATCATTGCATCATTCAAAAAGAACTTTAATCCAAAAATTTTGTATGTGGTATTACTAATTAGTAGGAGAATCATGTCTTGCCATTTCACATTTTTTTTATTTCCTACAATTGCGGCTGAATAATGTTGCCAATTAAATTTAAAAAAAAACTCCAGGTCGCGCTTTCATTAGACGCACTCTATCTTTATCCTCAAGAAAAGCGTAAACGTGGTCGCCCTAAGTAGATCTGGCGACTAACGGTAATAATAATAATCCCTGCATTACCCAAAGGTTGACTGGTAGAAAATGCCTAAGGCATTAAGTCCGCCTCTGTACCCTTATGTGCATAAAGTATTAAATAAATAAACTGTCATCGCAGAGGCAAAGAGCATACGAAAGACCTGGAGCAAAATTAAACGCAAAGCTCAAGACTGAACGTGATGACGGCGCACTGTGAACGCCTTCTGCCTCCTCTAGGGGCACAGGAATTTTAACTTAACCTGTATGGACTCTAAAAGAGACTTTGACCCCAGAGTTTGTTTCGGTGTTTCTTCTCAGGGTAGTCAGTTAGGAAACACCGACCAAATCTAGCATTATTAAATTGACATGTAAAAGTGTTTGTGAAAACCTATTTGCAAAATAAATATCATTTGTCATTTACAACTAATACATTTCTCTTTCCAAACCACCCTGTCTAGGGCGATCTCTCTGTTCTAGGGCTAGGGTAAATCTTTCGAAAAATTCCACTGCCCTGGACAGGAGTTTGATAATCTTTGTTCTAATGTATTTTTAAAAGCGTGTATTTTTAAAGAGAAAATTACAGAAGGAGCATTCTGATATTAGTTGACACAGAAGTGACTCCATTGAACGCCTTGCTATACAAGGAAATGGAAAAAAGTCACACGACAGGTGATCGATGCAATGAACAGACCAATTCATAGTAGCCCGGGCACTCGGATGACTGCCAGTAAGCAAAATATGGTGGGAAGTCGTGCAGCCTACCCTGACAGCTTCCAGAGACCTTTGTGATAACCACGACTGCTCTGGCAAGCGTGAAAAGAGCAAGAAGAAGCTTTTCATACTGTAACTATATTACAGTACCCAGCACGTAAGTTGGCAAGGTTTTGACGTAGGGGGATAAATTCGCGCATGGTGCACGAAACAGTGAACGAGTGAACGGGACGTAGACGTAATGCGGGGGCCAAAGTCGAGTAACGCACCAATCATAGACTACTATTACAATACTTCACCAATCGCGCACCAGATCGGCGCTACCTCATACCCCGCGTCCCGCTTGACCACCAAATACCTAGATCTAAAAAACGAACTGCGCAACAAACGACTCTTGCCAACTTACGTGCCGGGAACTGTAAGAAGCGCTTACCTTGATCAGAAGTGACAATCCTACTAGGTCCGACGAAGGATTCCGTCACTAACTTGGTCGGGTTACTTCCCCCAACCATCTCAATAAGCTGGCCCCTGAAACAGATCATTTTGTATCCTTATTGTAACACTTACTGCTCTCAAAACAGTGAAAATATTGAGAGGAAACCGGCATATCATAGAAATAAATAAACAATGTCGTCTTCCTTTCTTCCTTTTAAGTGATAAATCATCCAATGACTTTTTCCGCACTTGGGCGGAGCGGGAAAGCGTGTCAGAGTTTTACTGTCTAAAATGCACTCCTGTTCCTTCTTTGCCTACGTTCCAGGGCTCCGGGGGTTTCTTTCATATAACCCATGGCCATAGTAGGCTTCTACCCTGCCGGGCCCCTACGCTTTGCTGACGTGTCCCTGAGGCGCGCGGTGAACACTACGCCCTCAATGACTTGGGCCCGGACGGCTATCGGACGGCCGGACGGGGAGTTACTTATGAGTTATATATTGCTCACCGTCGGCAAGCTTACGCCACTCCTTAGAAAACGTGTAAAAAGAATCAGTATTGTGTGAAACACCCTTTACATGTCCCGTAATTATTTTATGACTGTCATAAAACGTGAAAATTTTCAAACGCACATAAGCGCCGAGCTGGACTCGAGCAAAGTGTCGAACGCCGCACTAAAGCGGCCAGCCGCACTGAGAATTTTTTTTCAAACGCACATTATGCGTTTATAGCACCACACGAAATACGAGTGAGTGCTCTATGCTAGCTATTTTTTTAGCATTTGAATGAAGTTCCCTATTAATTCATCATTGAATGCGTTAATGGCCTTAATATAATCCTAGACCTATAATCTTCACATTAGTGTAGTGTGTGTGTATTGTGTGTAAAGAGTCAATAAATTGCTTTAAAAAAGTATCTATGGAGTTTCTTGCCGGTTGTCTCTAAAGAAAACGACCAAATGTAAGCTTATAATGTGAAATAAGACATTTGAACAGAATCGAGAAGTATTTAATTCCTGTTTCAGCACCAAATTTTTTCGGCACTAAAGGTTTCCGCATCCAAGCTATTCCCGTTTCGGCTCCAATAAGTATTTTGGATTGGTAGTAACCAATTAAAAATACCAATCCAAAATACCTAACATCATCATCATCATCTCAGCCGAAAGACGTCCACAACTACTAAATACCTATTCGTGCCGAAAAACTTGGTGCCGAAACAGAAATACTTCAGAATTGAACGTTGCGTTTCCTCGCACTTACTTGCCCATCTGCACGTTGTCATGGCAGATGGCCATGGACTCGCCGGGGTCGTTGCTGGGCCTGGCCAGCATCCGGCGCCGGATGATGTCGATGTAGCCTTCCAAGATGTCTCGGATCCTGTGGCAGTCCTGCGTCTTCACGCTGTATTCTTTGTCACTGCGGAACAGATAGATTAAAGGTAAAAACTGTCTGCACAGTCTTTGTAAAAAAAACTTCAATATTTACTGCAGCGCATACTGCAACTGACATTTGACATCCACCAATCCACACTTGGGCCGCGTGTTGGCTTTACGGCCCTTTCCCTCTCCTACGGAGAGGAGACCTCACAGAGATAGAGAGGACTTCCCACTGCTGGGGAATCCCAACATTATAAGCATCAGCTGTGTTATACTACAACTGCTTAGCTGGAGTGGATTATGTTTCGTGCTACCAAGGAGTTTTCTCAGCACAATTGAAATTATTAATTAGTTAAAAGATTTCCAGATAGGCCATTGCAATTCGCGTCCAGGGGGGAGTTGTTCTGATAGGGTAAATCTAGTGTGGATGAGTTGAGTGTTTCTGCTTCCACAGCGTGCATCTCTTGTCTTCTGCACTGTCTTTCGAAGAGGTCGTAAAGCGCATACAACTTTCAAACTCAATCTAGCAGGTTATATCCAAAAAAAAAAAATTATTAATGATAAGCTCGCGCTTGACCACTATGACACCTGATGGTAAGCGATGATATGGCCGACGATGGCGCACGCTTGCCTAGAAGCAACCTATTCACTCTTGACTTAAAGACCCCTAGGCTGTAGCTATCAGGAAACACAGACCACGGCAGGGCATTCCACTGTACGCATAATAAACGTACTCCCAAAACGCTTTATACGTATGGGTGGGATGTTTACCATGTACCGGTGGCGCATTGCCGTACGTCTAGTGGTCCGATGATGAAACGGATGATGAATTCCGCAAAATAACCCTTTAAAACTAACCTGTAGTCTCCGAAGTTGAGCGTGAAGGTCTGCGACTTGCCAGCATGGTAGGTCTTGACGTGCGTGAGCGGCCACTGCTGCAGGATCTCCTTCGTCACCTCGTCCAGCCGCAGGATGGCCTCCGCGTTGATGCCCAGCAGACGAGGCACCAGCTTCTTCTTGTCTTTTTGTTTTTCCTTGAAAAGAAAGTTATGTGTGGACTATCTTTCTGGTGTTGTGTTTGTAAAATCAGACTTAGAGACATCTTTGAGGAGCACATTGCAAATACTTAAGTTTTTTTTACTCGGAGTCTGCACTTGTACTCGCAGTCGGTATTTGTACCGAATTGGTTAAAAAGAAAACCATTTATTTGGCATAGGTATACTAAAACAATACTATACTTAGTATATATTTTTAATTTTATTTAATAATATAATTAACTAGTGCTGGTCTGCGATCTCTCCCGATGGTAGCAGTGCCATAGACAGAATATCTCGATTAGAAAATGGTATTTCCATGCGGGAATTGAACCTGCGATATTTAGCGTAGCAACCAATCGCTCAACTTCTGCGCCTTTTTTATATTTACTGATAAGCTTAAGATTGGCGATGATGCGGTCAATGAAGTACCTGCTTGCCTAGAAGACTCAAGGAACCTTATGACCCCTATTACTTGAATGGTTGACAAATGACACATGAATCATCATCAGCCGAAAGACGTCCACTGCTGAACATAGGCGTCCCACAAGTGTCGCCACAACGACCGGTCCTGTCCGTCTCGCATCCATTGGATTTCTGTGAACCTCACCAGATCATCGGTCAACGGTCCTGTCCGTCTCTCAAATGGATATTGGATTCCCGCGAACCTCACCAGAACACAGTCAATCATACCTTAACCAAGAAGAAGGTGACGCCATAGGTGGGCATGGCCCTGGCGGTCTTGATGTAGAGGAACTTGGCCTCCAGCTCGCTGCTGCCGTTGTGCGAGGCGTACTCCTTCACGATCTTCTTCTCCAAGCCCCAGGCGTTGCAGTACTGCTCCGGGACGTATTCTTCCAGTCTATGAGGTTGAGGAAAGGTAAGAATTTGAAACAGTCGTATTAATTCTAGCATAACGTTCTGAAGAATCCAGGACTGCAATTCTCAAAAAAACAGCCTTAAACAGCAGCGACGAAATCCCAATCGCTAAACTGTGAGAAGCTATTCTCTAAGAAAACAGCCTTAAATAAATAGCGAGCCTTTAGAAAATAGCAAGTTTCTTGCTGATCTTTTAAATCTGCAAGTAACTGATAATCAAAGCGACAAAAAATGAGGTATCTAATTGAACTGACTATTAAATAGAATTTAACTTTATGACGATACAGATCAGGGTAATATTTTGTCGAACGTATGCTCTGTCGAAATAGAGACCCGTCGAGCAAGTGCATATCGAAGAAGGGAATTGTCGAAGTATGTTCTGTCGGACTAATGCTTGTCAAATATATGTTCTGTTGGAGTAGTAAGTAGTCGAACTACTGTTTTTCTAAATTCAGACTGTGTCGAAATAATAAACTGTCGAAGTTCAGGATGACACTCCAAATTTTCATGTTAAAGGCTACCTAGTAATAGTAGATGAAACAATTAGTACCTAGTCCTATTAAGTCGTGATGGCTTGTCTCAAACTCAAACTAGACTCGCTCAGAAAACGAAAGCACTCCTACTTTCCTCCTCCTCACGATCCTTGTTGACTTCCCAAAAGACTTACTTTTCGATAAATCCAGACTTGTGTTTCTTCTCGTCATAGTCTCCCAACTGGATCTGGCACTGGATACCCGCAAACTTCACCGCTAGAAATAAATAAATTACGTTTAACGATTTATTAGCATTATCGGCCTTTATGTTCCTACTGCTGGGACTCACGCTTCCTCTCAATGAGAGGGAATGGGCCGTAATCCACCACGCGCGTCCAGTGCGGGTTGGTTGATGTCACATGCCTTCGAATTTTTGGTTCCGTGACATGCCGGTTTCCTCAAATTGTTTTCCTTCACCATTTTGAGAGCAGCGGTGATGAAATACACAAAGTAATGCGCCTGGCTGGGTTTGAACCCGCGACCTACAACTTGTAAGTCGGGGCAGTTACCACTGAAACACCACTGCTCCCATTGGATACATATCGAAGAATAATTAATCGTCCAAAAATCATAACATGCAGGGCTATCCAGGACAAAATAGGGTACACAGCCATGCAGTGCATATGGGGTAGGTTTTATTATACCTGCGATATAGCTAGCTCGGGCTGCAGGATTCACAAAGAGTTATTGCAGCAGAGGTGCGTTTTAGTCAGTAAAAGTCTGACACTTCACACTCCTCGCAGTGGGAGAATTTATTTAGTTATTTCCTACCAAAGCGAGCTTGTTTATTTACAAAAAGGCAATGTAAGGTGTCCACGTCACGAAATTAAATGTTTGGACAGGTCGCTAGCTTCAATCAGCCCGCATTACATTGCGTACAATGTGCTTTTGAGAGCAGTGGTGATGAATTAAATTACACAAAGTAATGCGCCTGGCTGGGTTTGAACCCGCGACCTACAGCTTGTAAGTCGGGACAGTTACCACTCGGCCACCACTGCTCACCATTCAGGGTTCGTCTCCACGGGCGTGTTGAGCATCGTTAGCATACCTACGTGGTATAGGGGAGGTGGATCGAGCTACAGTGCGACAAAATGGGTCATTAAATCTATACTAATATTATAAAGAGGTAAAATTTGTAAGTTTGTAAGTTTGTATGTAGGGGGTAATCTCTGGAACTACTGGTCCGATTTGAAAAATTCTTTCAGTGTTAGATAGCCGATTTATCGAGGAATGCTATAGGCTATATACCATCACGCTACGACCCACGGGAGCAGGGCACGAAAAATTGCGGGTGAAACCGCAGGGGACAGCTAGTAAGTTATATTTTTAGAGTGATTGTAATTATTCGAAACATGCATGAAAAACATGTTCCCAATCGTTCCAGGTACATAAAAAACATCTATTTACAATCGTTTCAGGTTCATGAAACACGTCTGTTCACAATCCTGCTACTCTAATTAAGAACGCAGTAAATTGTGTTACACATACATTCGGATTCCTTGTGATGCAAGGAATCCGAATGAGTGTGTTTTATTTGCGCGACAGAATCGTTCAAGGTATTTGAGTAGCGCCTTTGTCTTTCGTTATAGCAACTTTACGCGCTTACCAATATGTCTGCCGTGCATGGCGATTAGGCAGTCGAATGACCGCACCATCATAATAACACACATATGATAATTAGTCTAAACTCAAAAGTAAGCAGTCCGATGTCCAATGATTATACAGTATGTAGGAAGTGTACGTGTAGTCATCATTGTTTCAATGCGAAAAAGAGATATGATGAAAATATCAATCTTTTTAGGGTTCCGTCCCTCAAAAGGAAAATAAAATCCAAATCTTCCAAGACTCGATTCGAGAATTGAATTGTTTTCTTAGGTAAGTTGGTACGGAACCGTCAGTGCGTAAGTCCGGCTCGCACTTGTCCGGGTTTTTTAAAGACGAAATGTAGTATGTTGTCATTTCATCACCATAGATACGAAAAATTAGAACTGTGAGCTTCTGTCGTTTTTTAAGTGCCCATGTACGCTTATGTGTAACGAAATATTTTAAATATCTTTAAACCGAAAATTATTTGAATAGCATTGATGACGCTATATTATTATAGAGCCCTATGACCCTATCTATGAATAGATGAAAAAGAAACATATTGTGCCGACAAAAATAAGATCAGGAAGCCCTCGTGTTGTGTAAAGGTAAAGAGAACTCTAGGACCCCAGAATAAGGGCAAAGAAGGAACAGGACTGGGTTTTAGTCAGTAGAAGTCTGAGACGCCCTCCTGCTCCGCCCAGAGCGGGAGAAGTCATTTTGATGATTCCCCACCTTAAAAAAGGGCAGGAAGCTGATGATGCCATATAATACATATTAGCAATAAATTAAATCCTGCTTACATCTGTGTGCAAATAACAGTAAGAGAAAGAAATAAAAACCACTCAAATTAGCCCATAAAAAATACTTTATTGTCAAAACCTTAGAACCTAAAACACTACCTAGTCCCATCACTGCTGCCAGCCTGCCCATCCTTATTCACGATCTGCTGCAGCTCATAATCCTGCACCACCTGGAAAATCTTACTCTTGGCCTGGTTCAGGTAGTACGGACTGAACTTCCTTAACGTCGAACCTATAGTCAACAAGAAAACATCTAAAGGATCTGTAGGACTTAGTTCCTGGAACATAGCTTCTGAAAATTCTCTCGAAGAGTTCCCGTCATCTTGCTGTCTCTTTCTAAAGACTGGTTTTGTCTCTCTCGGCTCCTCGAAGTCTAGAGCTTCATCGACGAAGACTTCCGAAGGCATTTCGACTTCGCACGCATCGTCTTCGAGGAAGCCTGCGTATTCTTCGGCTGTGGACCCTGAAGAGATGGGTTCCTTGAAGTAAGGGGTCATGAATGATAGTTCCTCTTCATATTTGTATTTGTAACTGTGTGCGTTGGGGTTTTTTAGCCTCTCGCGGAATTTTCGCCGCATCATGTCTCGGATGTTAATCCATCTTGATTTGCAAACGAGGGCTGGAAAATAAAAGGTTTGAATCAATCATTTAAAGAAATCACGATCTAGTCTATACAACATATCAAGTTTTATCTTCGAAGAGAAAAGGTCTAGAGGATTTTTCGAAAGAGTCATCGCGGTCTTGGAAAGCAAAGAGCAACTGAATGAACGTAGATGCGTGGGGATAGGTCAGCAAAAGTCTAGCAATCCCTCTTGCTCCACTTAGACCAGAACAAGTTATTTGATGATTTCCCACCACAAAAAGGGTAAAGTCAAACTCCTTTCCCGCTCTTAGCCGGAGCTGGAGGGTATCTCAGACTTTTACTAACTAAAACCCACTCGTGTTCCTTCTTTGCCTTCATTACAGAGCCCCGGTGTTCACTTTCACAAAACCCATGGCCATGTCGGCCTCGACCCTGAAGGTCATACCTATCTCGCCAACAACTGGTCATCAACCAATGTCTAGGCTGCTAGCTGCTACTAAGAGATCCCTATTATTATTCCTATTTATATTATTCGGTGACTGATTTACGTAGTTATCCACATGTAGGTATTATTCGACTATTTTTCCTGTCATGTCGATATAAAACAGTGCTAAAAACAAACAAAATTAAAATTGGATGTCTATATTGTGGTTCTATATACGACTCTGTTGGATACCTACTTCAACGCCTAAGTGTAACTTAATGTTCGTATTTAGGTTGTTATAAAGTAGGTACTAGTAACAAGTAAGTAAACTAACAAGAAGAAGAAGTATCTACCTACTCCCATTTATTATAAAAAGGTGAACTAATTAAGACACGTAATAATGTAAGTAACTCTGTACCTACTCGTATTCTTATTTAAGTTTATGGAGAGGAATATTTTCACGAAGAACAATGAGTCAAACCGGTCAAAGGTCGCCAATCAATGTCAGGTGAGTAAACAATCGCCTTCAATTCATATATTTATGATCCTCTGTTGTTTAAACAAAACAATTTCAACTATACTTTAACCCGCGAAACGAGACACAATAGTAAAACAATAACAGCGCGGTCCAATGAGACCGGTCAGGGATTCATGAATTAACGTTTGAATCCCCAACCGGTCCTATGAGACCGCGCTGTAATTGTTTTACTATTGTGTCTCGTTTTGCGGGTATCTGAGTAACTACGCGACTATAATAGGTATGACAGGCCATTTATGTCTGGTGTTTGAAAAAAAGACAACCCCTGGAATGAAGGCAAAGAAGGAACAGGCCTGGGTTTTAGTCACGTAAAGTCTGACACGCCCTCTTGATCCACCCAGAGCGGGAAAAGTAATTTTTATGATTTTACTAATTAATAAAAATTGCTCTTTGTTCTTTGCTGACGATTAAAAAACAAAAGGACTCTAGAATTACTGTCTTCATTGCATTGTCAAAATAATTTTATGACAATGATGTTCCCTGTTGTTAACCTGTTCTTCTACCGTACCCGCAACAAAACACCGCGCAATAATACCGCACAATCAAACGATTACAAAACACAGATAACCCTATCAACTAACCTACTTATAATTCTACAGACAACCGACGCCAACTACACTTTCCATTCACCATTTGAATATAACCCTTATGCGTAGAAACATAAGGTGCATAAAGAAAATATGTAAATACAAGAAAGAAACTTACCTGGTCTGCTCAGTGAATCCCCAATCTTTTGCCAAATAACTTCTCTCGAATCGAAGTCTAAATACTTCGCATGTCTTGTGTTGTACAAAATGGGGTTTTCTTTGACCAATTTCAATAGTTTTAAGTCCAAGTTCTTGTTGAAAGGCAGCGGCATCGTGTCGTGCGCGGGCCGGCGTCGTGGCGACTGCGCGCGCCGCACTGAGCGGCAACGTCGCGTCGCGGCCGCGTCACGTGCCGGCCTCGTTGATATCGCAACCGGTTGCTAAGGGAAGGCGCGCATTCTCGACCGGCTGATGTTATAGGTGTTAATGTCTTGTATGAGACTATTTTGTTTTTGAATGTGTGATTTTAATTATGGAAATAGGTAGTTCCTGGTGATCTACCGGAGATTGTTACGTACCTAAACGTTTTTATTGATAAAAACTACTTATTAGAAATAAAAATTTAACGCTAAATTCACATTAATTTATTTTAATAGCAACAAAATCTATCATTTCTGTTATACGGTATAACATAAATGACGTTAAAATACGAACGATTCAGTAGGTATAACTTATACCTACTGAATCGTTGGTTTTTTAAATAAAATATAAACAACCAAGTAAACATGTTCTAAGTAAAACATGGTTTTCTTTAAATTTGTAATTAAAATAAAAAGAAAGTCGGTAAGTATATAATTGTTATTTCCTAGTAAGTATACAAAGAAAAGACCTTGTTGGTCAAATCTTGAATTTCAAGATGTGACCAACTAATTTCAAAAAAATTGTAGGTAATTAGTCATTTGAACCACTTTGCGCCCGTCTAAAAATAGAATTTTAACTGTGAAGTAAGCTAATTAAATGCTTGCGTCTGACAAATAAAAATTAATAAATGTGCGCCAAAAAGTCCGCTTTTTGTGTAATCGTGTCGGGTAGTGTGCGGCCGCTCCGAGCAGGCGACGCGACGTAGTGTGTGTGAGCTATCGATCGACGGGTTGCGCGACAACAACTACTACACGAACTCGATAGTTACTCGCCTTTGATAAGCGAATATGTGAGGAGTAAAAATAAAGACGGATACCATTTTGTATTTTGTTTTATTATTTTTCTTTTTACACTTCGCTCACCCAACATAACTGACGACGTATCACTTCTATAATTACGTAAATTTTCTATTGGATGAGCGATTTATTGTGCGTACAAATCATACATATGGTCAGATCCATACTAAAAAGGTCTGTCAATGGAATAGCGTTTACTAATATAAATTGATGGACTGTTTCTATACGCCATCGGCACTTTGTGATAAAATTAAAACTTGTCATAACACTTTAAAAATCAGCCATGACGCGTCGTGAATAAAAACTTAATGCCCTAAATGTTACAAATACATCGCTAAATTATGGTTTTTATTTATTACTAGCTGTCCCCTGCGGTTTCACCCGAATTTTTCGTTACTGCTCCGCTCCCGTGGGTCGTAGGCGACCACGGGTCCTAGCCCCAAGGACAGCCATATCCATGCATCTCCGACCAAAGTACTCCCTAGGGCGGCGCATGATGTGGCCATACCATCGCAGACGACACTCTTGCAGTTTTTCCCCCAAGTCACGGACACCAAGACTACCTCGGATGAATGAGTTGCGTATGTATATAGCCTATAGCATTCCTCGATAAATGGGCTATCTAACACTGAAAGAATTTTTCAAATCGGACCAGTAGTTCCAGAGATTACCCCCTACATACAAACTTACAAACCTACAAACTTACAAACTTACAAATTTTACCTCTTTACAATATTAGTATAGATCTATTTCTGACATTCTTGGGAACGCGGGACTCCGACGTTTTGGATAGTGGTTGACAGTTGCCCCATTATATATAGACTTTCTAACAGGCCCTTGCAACTTGGCTTCGACTTTTTAAACTTCAGGTACTCAATAGTTACGAGAATGTTAAAGGCACACATACAAAAAAAATATTATGTACTTAAAAACTAATTATTGCTTAATGTTACAAAAATCAAAATAAAAACACTTATAAGAAAAAAAATCTTATCCTAAATACAAAGACTCGGTAGTAGAGACTTTACCAGACGAATGCTCTTGCTTTTCTCTCTCAACAATTTGCTGCAAATCATGATCTTGCACGACGGCGAATATTTTACTCTTGGCAACATTCAAATGATATGGCGAAAATGTTTTTAGTGTAGAGCCGATGCTTAATAAAAACGCATCAACAGGGTCCGTGGGATCTAACTCAGTAGACTGGGGTAGCGTCTCACTGAAGCTTGGCAAACTAACTGTTTGGTTGACTTCTTCAAAAACTGGCTCCTTCTTCTTTTTAGACTTCCTCTTCCTAGTTTTAGGTTTCTTCACAATAGGCTCGTCAGAGTCGTTACCACTTGGCAGTAACTCAACATCTTCCGTTGGGGAATCATTGACTAAGTCTTGCCAGTTCTTCGTCTGTGGTTCCTCTTCGTCCTCCAGAGATAAGACCACTATATCTCTATAGAACGGCTTCATGAATGTTAACTCGCTTTCGTATTTGTACTGTCTGGGCACGGCGATTGGATCAGTCACGTTTTTCTTTAGTATTCGTCTGTGTACGTCGCGTATGTTTATCCAACGGACTTTGCAGTCGTTACCTGTAATAACAGAAGCCATTTTATACCCGAAGTAAGTATCTATAATGGTAATTCATTATCAATTTCTTATATAATTAAAAGCCAGCCGTTGTTCAGATATTAAAAACACATCACGCCTGCCCTTTGTTATACTCGTAGACAAAATAAATATGTAACAATACCGTTATACTCATAGAAAAAAGAAATATCTAACAAAATTGACTACTCTCTACTGTTTGTGTCCTTGTTTTGACTATCTGTCTTTGTGTTCCTTTGTCTGACTTTGTTTTGTCTGTCTGTGTGTGTTCGCGTTTTGCTTAGTACATTCCGCTAAAGTTACACTAAAAACGATTACATAAAACTCTACCGCACAAATTTTAATTGTTGAAAACAACCTTTAATGAACAAAAACACATTTACAAGATGAAAGAACAAATATTATACTACTTTAAAAATCAATTACACATTTTCTAAATTCATATTTTTGGGAAAACGTCTTTAGTGTATATTCATCATCTTTCTGCTCTTGTCCCGTTCTACTTGGGGTCGGCACAACACGTCTTTTTCTTCCATTCTGTCCTGTCACTCGTCACGCTATCACTAACTTCCATTTCTTGCATAATATATCACTTCTCACGCAATCCATCCATATACCTATCCAAATGTTATTATGTAACTTTACTAAACTTATTAAGTGTTTTAATTTTCTTCTACTGTCCAAGATTTAAAATATGTACATACTTTGAATGAATTCACAAGTAACTCACAGTAAACTCGACCATGCCTCACACACAAACAAAGCAAATAGTAGCGTCGGATCGTGACAACTAAATACTACTCACCAGGTTTTTTCATCTCATCTCCGATCTTCTGCCAGGTGACTTCCCTGGTGTTAAAGTCCATATACTTGGCATGGTTCACATCGTATAACACTGGGTTTTCTTTGACGAGACGTATGAGTTTCACGTCTTGTTTGTCGTTGTTGTCGTTGAACATTTTGCGTGGCGCGCACAGGCTGACATCGGGCGTCGTACTCGCCGGTCGAGGCCCCCTCGCGATTCGTCGGCGCTCGATCGTAGTCGGACTCTCTCGCTCGCACGGTTTTAGGGTCGGTTTTTATGTTGTAGATAAAATTAACATCGTAATTTTGGTTTTTTATGTAATGCGATTTTGTTTTTTATAATTGTTTATAAACTTTAATTATATTTTACAACTGAAGAGTTTATTTGAACATGCTAATCTCGGGAAACTAGTAGATTAGATAATTCAATTATCAAGGAAGAGTGTTGTTATACGAGTAATATGTAGGTTATATTATATCATGCTATAGCCAAAAGAAGCAAAGTAGTAGGTAGCCAAAAAGAAGGGTGAAATAGTCCAACTAAGGGCCTGTTTCACAATGTCCGAGTAAGCACTACTCACTGAATAAATTCAAAAATTTGACAGAATTTGTATGAAATTATCTGTCAAGTAAGATACTCGAAACTTAATCATAGGTGGTGAAATAGGCCCTTATACTAATAATATACTTACATAGTTGCGAGTGCAATATACTTTTATAAAAAAAAAATACTCATTTTATGAGCGATTTAAATTGATTTTATTTCATATCAATTAGCTGCGATGTCTATCTACGGCAGAGACAAGTGAAACCATTTTTTTTAGCTATAATTAAGTTTGTTATAAATAGATAAATAACGTAATAAATGGTGTGTAAAAATGTTCAGATAGATACAATGAGGTAGGTAAGGATATTATTCTGTTACTTGTTTCCTACTACTACATTGTTTGAATATATTTTCCTGGAACATTGTCCTATTATCATAAAATATTCGAGCAGTCATTCGTAAACACCAAATCTTATCTATAAACTTTAATAGTCATATGCTTAGTTTATAAATACTGATAAGCAGTTTTAAAAGTCAAATTAACCACAGAAAAAAAAGCAACAAAGGAATGGGTTGGGGTTTAGTCAGTAAAAGTCTGACTCGCCCTCCCACTCCGCCCAAGAGCAGGAGAAATCATTCTGATGATACCCCACTTGAAATAAAAAACACAGAAATAATTGATTTTAGAAACCGCTGCTGATTTATGGCGGCCTTAACCGTAATTTGCAACTGAAGAAACAGAGATAGATTTGAGTCAGTACAAGTTTAATACTCCGTTTTGCTCCACTTAGACCGAGAGAAGTTATCTCTTCTCTCATCTTTGAGATGAATCGATCTCCCAAACATCAAGTTCATGCGTTAGACTAGATTGAGATACGAGCCAAAAAGATCATCGGAAATGATGCATTCGTCAAGTAAAAACTCCAAAGTTTTGAGCGCTATCCTATAAATCTGTGTTTTCTGATAGAAATAAGTTACTTCTAGACGAGTGTTTAGAATCATGTAAATACTTCTAAAGGGTGTAAAAAGACCCTTAACGAAAACGAAAACCCCATATTCTACACATCACTGGGATACTTTTTTTCTTCTAGGACATACCTGGGAATTCACTGGTTCTGGAGATATTGAAGGTCAAACTCAACAATTTTTTTTCATTTTTTTTTCAAAATCGTATTCCAAGTATCATTAGTAAACTTTCTTCTGAACAAGCATTATCAAAATTATCAATTTTTCACAACAAATTACGCACTTGAAGTTAGAAAAATGCAACGAAAACTAAACACAACGAGTGCCTCACACACACAAGCGTGCGGTCGGTTCAACGACCAAGCGCGAGCGGCCGAACACTCAGCTGATCGAAATTATTATTAATTAATTATTTTTTGAAGATGAAAAAAAAAGTTTTTTCCCAGCAATAATTTTTGGTTAAAGTTGCTTAATTACATGTACAGAATGTGTAGTTATCGGCTTTGTGATCGGTCTTTTTACACCCTGTATAGTATACTGGCTGGCTGGCATCATGTGTAATAGTGTTCAATCGCAATTCTATCTATGATAAAAAAAGTAATTTGATGATTCCCCCCCCCCCAAAATCAAAACCAACTATTAAATATAAACCAACCACATGGTTAAACTTTACAAGTAATTACGTATTTAATTAATTTCCACGCTATGAATGAGCTCGCTTTAATAACTGAGCGATTGAAACCTAAATGTTCATCATTTATATTCACAAACAGGATTTTTTTAAAGGATGCAAATCATTGATATAGCTGCTCTCGCTCTGGGCGGAGTGGAAGGGCGTGTCAGTCTTCTACTGACTAAAACCCACTCCTGTTCCTTTTTTGCCTTAATTCCAGGGTCCTGAGGTTCTCTTTTGTTCAACCCAAGGGCTTAGTAGGTTTCGATCCTGCCGGGCCCCTACAGTTTGCTGACACTGTCTCTTTGAGGTACGCGTGGAACAATAAGCGTCGTCGTGGACATGGGCTTGGGTGACATTTATTGAAGACTAGCTGAACCCCGCGGTTTCACCCGCATTTTTTGTTACTGCTCCGCTCCTATTAGTCTTCGCAGAATGTTATATAGCCTTCCTGAATAAATGGGCTATCTAACAGTGAAAAAATTTTTCAGATCGGACCAGTAGATCCTGAGATAAGCGCGTTCAAACAAACAAACAAACTCTTCCGCTTTATTATAATATTAGTATAGATTGGGCAAAGTGGAGAAAGCTCAGTCGGTGGACCCTGGCAATAGCCAGGATTAACGCCAGATAGAAGAAGAGTACATGGGCTTGGTCCGGACTATTACCGGACCGCAACCGCAGTTCACAAACAGGACTGCGGTTGCAATATCACTGTTTATTAATACACAAACATTCATGAGGTAATTATTTGTCCATAATTTAAGTCAAGGTTACGGCACGACACCAAATACATACGTTTGTTACCTTACCAAACATTGATGATGCAGTAGGTACTACTGCTGGTAAGTAATGAATGCTATTTTTAAACTTCGTTAAAATAACAATGTTCTGCGTCATAAGTTGACGCTGTAAACGGAAAATTAAACAAATTGTATCCAGTAAACATTCTTTACCGAAATGCTTATTGTGTAACCTATTTCCTTCGATCAATAGAAGCCTATTTCAAACCAAACAATTAAATCTTTTTGTTCTGGGATGCGAAATCATCAAATAACTTCTCTGTTCAAGGGTGGAGCGAGAGGTAGTGTTAGTCGTTTACTGACTAAAACTAACCCATGTTCCTTTAGTTGTCACCGTCACCTTGGAACGCGAATCGGAAGGTAGGATATTATTTTATTTTATTTTTTTTAACACTAACTATTTATAAATACCAATTATTTATGTAATATTATGTATAGTTTTCTAATTGATTTGGCACAACCGATCCGACGTTTTAGAGTCGACAGCGTCACCGGCCGACGCTGAAAACCAGCGCTGTGGTTTAGTCGCACTATTATTTATGTGTGCCCACAGCATCATGCTGAGCGCTCGGCCGTTTTGCATGGACGTGGCGCATATTTAATACCGTTTTTTTTTAATGTATATATTGTACTTGATTTGTAAGTTGCCACTTGTTCATGTAAATAAAAAAATTTTCTTTCTTTCTTCTTCTTTTCGAAGGTGTATATTCGAACAATCCGCTGCCAAAATTATTTAACTTGCGAAACTGTGCAGATGACAGGACTAAATACTTATCTAAAGACGAGAATAAACTTCATAAGAAGTAACTGTAGTCTCTAATAGTGTAAACATCGCAACGATACTGATACCGTACCATACATTAAATTGTGTTTCTTCTTCTTTCTACCCTTGTCCCATATTACTTGTGGCCAACGCAACATGCTTTTTCTTCCATTCTGTCCTATCACCTGTCATACTATCACTAAATCCCATAGATTGTGTCTGGGTGTAATTTATCTATGTATTTAGAAGTAAACAAGTATGTTTATCAGTTGTCTAGTACCCATAACACAAGCTCTGCTTAGTTTGGGACTAGATGGCGTTGTTTGAAAGTTGTGGAATATTACATGGTCCTCCCGTGTATTATAATTTTTTATCGAAATTCAACCGTTTGAGCGTAAAAAAATAAGAAACATTCCCACACATACAAACTTTATAATATTATTTAAAAAAAAGGAAAGTAAATAAAATTAAAAACGAACACAGGCTAAAATCATATCTTAACAATTTTTTGGCGTAGTGGGGTAATAAACTGCCGCCGGCCGCCATGTAAGCCTGCTGTTACCGCCATCTGGCTCGCGTGGCTACTTCGACGCGTCGTGTCGGGCTCGGCTAAACTGCCGCTCGTTACGATGGCCACGGCGTCACTACGATTTCACGCTTCCTTATTACTACCTTAATCTATACTATCTATTACTATCTATAGAACTAGTATTATAAAGAGAAAAGTTTGTATTTTTAACAGACTTCAAAAAACAGGAGGTAGGTATTTCTATATTCGGTTGTACCTACAACTCGGTCACATAAGTAAACTTGACGTTTGGCGTCGATGAAATAATGTTCAAAAACAATATAACAACAACAGAGAACTAGACAGATTATTTATCGACGCGCGTATCGATAACAAAGATGCTAACCATATCCGACACTTGCCGGGTGAACTAAGGTAATGTAAGCAGGAGGACTCTCGGATTTCAGCTATGTGTCACGTTAAGGGGAAAGCATACAGAATTTCTTACGTTTTTTGCAATTTGCAAGCGAATGGTAGGCTGTATGAAAATAAAATATCTTTTGCGACTATAAAAACCATATTGAAACGCTGATGAACATTCCATCACTGTGTGATCCAGCATCATGTAGTGGATTCCATGGTATTCGTTTGTGCGGCGATATCTGACACGCACATGGTGTCACGGTTTTTTTTGTATATTAATGCACGGTGTACATAAAAATCTCGTGTCATAGTGTTATTTATCGAACTCCTCCGAAACGGCTTGACAGATTTTTATAAATTATTTTGGTAGTTCAGAAAATAAGTCGTAGGCCATTCTTTACCCTCCTTCCCTCAATTTTTTCATGGATATGAAAAAAAATCAACAATAAAACAGATTAATGAAATAAAATTTAAATTTTTTGATGGAATATGTCAGATCAATTTCAAAGTCGCCCAGTTTTTATATAAAAAATACTCAGTGTTATTCATAAAAAATCTTGAAACTGTTAAAAAAATTATGACTGATCGTGTTTTTCCTGAGTAGGTATAGGAAATTGATTAAATCTGCACATATTGCTGTGTTAGGTAACTTTTAAACATAGCAGAGCAGTGATACAGGCGCATTATTTAGTGTAATTATTTAATTATTATTTTATCACTACTGCTCACAAAACGGTGAAGGAAAACATCGTGAAGGAATAGGAATGTCTTAGAACCCAAAAATTCGAGCACATGTGACATCTACTAAACTGCACTGGGCCCGTGGTAAATTACGGCACATTTCCTCTCCTAGAGAGGAGGTCTGAGTCCCAGCAGTGGGAACATTATAAAACCGATTATCCTACTACCTATGCTAATTTAGGTATATAACGTGCTTGATGATGTCATCGGCAGGCCAGAATTGACAATCAACGGCTACAGGTAGGTACGGGAAACCTAATATGGACGTAAATGCTAATTGTAACAATAGGTACCTAAAATTTGAGGTAATCACAACGGGTAAATATGAAATACCAGAGGGAAGTTATGCTAAAAAACAAGGGCAAATAACAGCAGCGTGTCTCGGAAAGCAAAAATGCGTGCAACAGTAGTGTTGTAAGAAACTCAAGCCTTCGAGTCTCATTTAATAAGACTTGAGATAGTTTTGAAGACTCAAGTCTTCTCATCTTACTCAGAGCTTTAACGAATTATTAATTTATTAAATACGTTACTATCTTTCCGTCAAAACTGCTAAAAAAATAATCGCTAAAATTGCTGTCGTTACACCAACTTAAGTTCATTACTCAGTCTAGCTTAACAGACTTGAAAGGACCCGAGAGACCCGAGGACTCAAAGGACTTGGACTCATGTGACTATCGAGTCCTAGTCTTGCAAATCTACTCACATCTTGATATGAAGACTAGACTCGAGTTTCTTACAACACGAAGCGACTGCCTATCAGACTTCCACAACCAAGTCTGCAACCAACTGGGCAACACGATATTCCTCCGTTCCTCGGATAGACTGAAGTCAGACTTTCTGGCGTTTGACTACCTGTAACGACTGACAAAGGCCAGCCAACGGTTTTACGAGCTTACGAGCTTTCGTGCGTGAAAAATTTACATTGGCACTTGGCCGATTTCGAACCCGTAACCTCATACATGAGGCTGATAGCTCACTGAGCCATCTTGATACTGCTAGTGAAGTAGATTTTTTTTTTGGACACACTTTTATCTTTAGTTTGTATATGTATTCTCGTACATATATCTATTAAGCGGTATATTAGTTTAGTTTGTAAATAAATAAATAAAAATTACTTCTGTCATACTATTACGGATTTTTAACAAAACAAAACTGTAATATAATAATAATAATAACATTTATTTACTCAAACATACATTGTACAAAAGCAACTTAAAATCTAAACTTTACTAAGCTATTATTTTCAAGTATAAGTGCATCTGTAACCGAACTAGGTAAAAACCTGTATCTCGGTATACAGCGCCAAACCTCTCAGAAAGTACTTAAATACTTTTTCACCCTGTCTTTGCAAAGAACCCTACTAAGCGGGTAAAAATCTAAACTAGAGTTGATTTTATTATAAACATAGGGTCCCAGGGTCCCAGAAACACAAAAAATCTTCTAATGAAACAGGTTTCTGGTTTGTGTTCACGAGTACATACTAATTGTCTCCTACGCCTGTGTGTAAGGTTAGGGTCATATGCTAGGTCTTGATGTTGCTTCAGAACTATAGTTAACGTTTGAATCCCCAACCGGTCCTATGAGACCGCGCTGTTATTGTTTTACTATTGTGTCTCGTTTCGCGGGTATCTGAGTAATTAATATGTAGAGCTGTCTAACAGTAAGCACCTCACAATATTTATATAGCTCTGAAGTTGGAAATAACCGAGGCTTGAAAACGCAGACCTTTAAAATTGCCCGTTGTGCGATCTCAACAGGCTTAATAACTGTTTTTGGTACTCCTCCCCAGGATGAGATACAATATGTGAGTACTGACTGGCACAGAGCAAAGTAGATTTGTTTCAATAACCAAGAATCAACAACGCATCGGAGCTTCCTAAACACATATATAAGCTTTCTGACTCGAGCACTGAGTAATTTTATATGGTCTTTGAAGCCGAGATTAGAGTCGAAGAGGATCCCTAAATATTTTATAGAATTCACGCGTTCTATTGGTTTACAAATGCAGTGTGTGTCATGTGCACATTGTTGAGGGACGATGTTGTAGTTGCTCCCTACCTGTGTTGATTGTCGTATACTAAATGTCAGGTATTTGGTTTTGTTAATATTTAATGTTAAAAAATTAGAGCTAAGCCATTTATTCACGACATTAAACCCATTTTGTGCAGCATTAAAGGCCTCATCCCAGGAATCGGCAGAAAAAAGAAGAGCTGTATCATCAGCGTATGATATGATGTCGCCTTTTGGAATTTCGATACTAGTGAGATCATTAATATAAATGAGAAAGAGCGTAGGGCCTAAAATGCTACCCTGTGGAATACCAAACGACACTGGAAGATCGGAACTTGCAAAACTCCCTATTCGGACTCGCTGCGTCCGCCCTGTGAGATAGTTCTCAAAAAGTCTGAGTTGAGGTCCTCGCACTCCAATCTTTTCTAACTTGGTAATTAAGATGGGAATAGAAATAGTGTCGAAGGCTTTTTTCAAGTCAAGGAAGATAGACAAGCATTTGCGCCCTCTATCCAGGTTAGTACTCACAAATTTGGTTAGACAGTAAACAGCATCATTTGTAGACATATTTGCTCTAAAACCATATTGATTATTTGCAAGTAAGTTATTTTTCTCCAAATATTTAGTGAGTCTAATGTTGATTATCTTTTCGAGTAATTTTGAGACAGCAGGTAGAATGGAAATTGGACGGTAGTTGGAGAGATCATTTTTGTTACCACCCTTAAAAATTGGACGAACTTCAGAATTTTTCAATTGGAAAGGGAAAGTACCTGTGTCGAGGCATTGGTTAAAAATGAAAGTAAGCGGCGGGACAAGGAAGTCAATATGCTTTTTCAAAAATCTATTCGATATACCATCCCGGCCTACCGCACAATCAGTTTTTAAGCCCATTACAAGTCGAGATACCTCATCTTCACTTGAATCTTCCAGCACAAATGAGTTAAGTTATGCACCAGTCCTGGAAGAATCCGTCGATTGAGGTGAGGCAGGACTGTAAAATCTTGAGCAGTTCTCAGCCAACGTCTTTCCAATATTGACAAAGTACCGATTTATAGTGTCCAGAGATTTTTCGGTTGAGGAATCCACTGTCAAAAGGTGATTAGGGTGAGTAGAAACTTTATTTGTATTAGAAATATCCTTTAAACATTTCCAGAGCTTTTTTGGATTATTCTTTGTTTTTTCAACCTCTGACTTTTCATATTCCCGTTTTACCTTCTTTAAGATTTCAGTGCAAAAATTCCGGTATCGCGTATATGTTAGTTTTAGTGTGTTATTATCTGGCGAAGATGAATATGATGATATATGTATATGAAGGTTAGGTAATAAGCAAAAATGTTTGACGGTGGTCAAAACTATTGAAGGCAAAATAAGAAACGTAAGTGAGATAAATTGTCCTCTTTTTAATTGATTTACGCCCGAAATTAATAATCAATCTATCACATATCGGAAATTGAAAAACAAATGATACCATACAAAAACTTCTACTGTTTTCTGTTGTTTCATTTGTTTTCCAATCTCCATTATGTGATAGATTGATTATTAATTTCGGCCGATAGACTAGTACTTGATCGCGATCCCACCTGATGGTAAGCAGTGTTGATGGCAATCGTTGATGACGAGGCGCACTAGTTTATTAAAACCCTTCAATCTGACCTTGAAGACACCCAAATTATAATCAGACGGCAACACCGTAAGCAAATTGTTCCAGTCCCTCGATGTATGCGGTATAAACGACGAAACGAAACGCTTAGTCCGGACCGTAGCTCGTAGGGGTTTCAACAACGTACTTATACAAAATTTTATCTTTACTCGCGTGTGGCCGCCTCTTTCGCTAGCATTACTGCTTCGCACTAGGAGGCGACCGCCTGCCTCTCCTCCTCGCTCCGTACCATGGCCTGTAACGGGGCCCGGTACGCGAGAGGTCGCTGCCGTCGATCGCCTCGACATCATACATATAGCTGGTGTTTAGATACACTTGCTATACGTACGATGCCGAGGCGAGTCTACGTAGTGTCTTCGCTGGAGGCTACTCCTCTGTGTGCACGTACCTTGCTGCTCGGTGACGGGGTGGCGGCCCTGCAGGATGGCGTCCCGGGTCTGCACGTACAGCAGGTGCAGCTGCACCGGGTCGCGCGAGTCCACGTTGCGGTCCGAGTAGAACAGTCTTCAGTTGAGGAGTAGCCTCTGTGTGCACGTACCTTGCTGCTCGGTGACGGGGTGGCGGCCCTGCAGGATGGCGTCCCGGGTCTGCACGTACAGCAGGTGCAGCTGCACCGGGTCGCGCGAGTCCACGTTGCGGTCCGAGTAGAACAGTCTTCGCTTGAGGAGCAGCGTCTCCTTGAAGTCGAAGCCTTGCTCCCGGATGCTGCGGTGCTGGTCGAGCCATTCCACTGTGGGGAAGGTCCAGAGTGAGAATTGTGTCGGTTATATTTATAATATGGTTAAAGTAGAAACTGACTAACATTTCAACGCACAGCTGAAGGAACTAGGAACTTGCAATTTTGCGCATTTTACTTTTATGACGCAAGGGATTACTAAGCAAGGACTTTCCAAAATTCAGGCCCTAAGAGGATGGAACGGAAGTCTAAAGTGTGGAGAATTATAAAAAATACTGTAACTACTTTCACCCAAAAAGGTGGCAACCTTAGGCTAAACAGTGAAGTAACCGAGGGTTCTGAAACATAGATTCCCAACGGGGGCGGTGTCGCCTTTTAGTGGGTGCTAGAGCTTTTCGTGGTGGTGGAAATGGGTCCAAAGACAAAGGGGGGGGGGGTAATCTATACTAATATTATAAAGAGGTAAAATTTGTAAGTTTGTAAGTTTGTATGTAGGGGGTAATCTCTGGAACTACTGGTCCGATTTGAAAAATTATTTCAGTGTTAGCACATTTATCGAGGAATGCTATAGGCTATATACCATAATGCTACGACCCACGGGAGCGGAGCAGTAACGAAAAATGCGAGTGAAACCGCAGGGGACAGCTAGTAATTAATAATCACGACCCTCAACCACGAGCACAAGTAGCACGATGACAGGGAGAGAATTGATTTTTAATTTGTGATAAAGATAGAATTGAACATTAAACACGTAACTAAAAGAGTTAGGATTTTGCATGTAGATGGATAGAGAGGGAGAGGGAGGCCAAAGAAAAGATGGATGGATTGTGTGTGGAGTGATATGAAAGAAAAGGGAGTTAGTCATACTGTGACCGGTAACAGGACAGAATGTAAGAGAAAGACTAGTTACGCCGACCCCAAGTAATATGGGATAAGGGCAGGAATAAGAAGAAAAATAGAATTGGTATAATTAAATCTATACTAATATTATAAAGAGGTAAAATTTATAAGTTTGTATGTTTGTATGTAGGGGGTAATCTCTGGAACTACTGGTCCGATTTGAAAAAATCTTTCAGTGTTAGATAGCCCATTTATCGAGGAATGCTATAGGCTATATACCATCACGCTACGACCCACGGGAGCGGAGCAGTAACGAAAAATGCGGGTGAAACCGCAGGGGACAGCTAGTATTATATAAAAGGGGGAAGGGAACTTTATTTTCTTATAAAGGGGGTAGTAGTTCGTAAAAGGTTCTTCTTCGACTTTTCGATTCGACAGTAAACTCATTAAACTTTTTGGGTCCAGTAAGTGGCCACGTTAATAGCAGCATCGATGGCGCTCATTAGATCCTCTAAAGTGCAGGTGTAGGGGCACTTGGGGCATTCCATAAAAATTAATTAATAATAAAAATAAATATATATTTATTATTTATATAGGTATACACTTTTATGTTAAACCTAACTATGTAGATATAATACAAATTATATGTAAGTACTTATTATTTTTTTTGTATTAATTTAAATTGTTCATTAAGTAAAATTTATAATTTTGGAAAGTCTGAAATTGAATTGAATTTATTTTTATTGTAGTGATTTTTAATGTATTTTAATATGGGAATAACTTCTTGAAATAAATGAATTAAAAAAAAAAAGGTTGGGAGGGTGTTCTAAAACAATTGGCAGCACGTACCATTATCATCAGTCTTCAGGCGCTTGCTCATCTGCTCCAGCACCACGTCGCGTTCCTTGGCAGGCTTGGCTCTCTTCAGCGTCAAGCCGGAGCCGCTCTGCTCCTTGTTCTCTTTACCTTCCTTGCCATCTTCAGTCTCTTCTACTTCTTCTTTACACTAGAGAGGGACAAGTCAAGATTAATACTTATTTTTAATAATATAAACTAGTGCTTGACCTCGATCCCACCACCTGATGGTAAGCAGTGATTCAATTGATACAAACTGCGAGGCTCTTAATAAACTAGTACGCCTCACCATCAACGATTGCATCACTGCTTACCATCAGGCGGTATTGCAGTCAAGAACTTATTATTATTATAGTTTATGTTATGACATAAAAAAACCCTTAGAGGTTTCACAGTAGGTACGTCAGGTTGAACTTGTCAAATAGAGTTATGTTTGGCGACTTACCAGTCCATATTCATCATAGTTCTTGATGCCGATGCGCGCGCAAATGTCCATCATCGCCTCGCCGACTGTCTTCACCTCATCCACCGGCAGAGTCTTCAATGTGCCTGAGGGACAATTGCTGGATTAGGTACTAGGTAATAATAAAGGGTGTAAAAAAACCCTTAACGAAAATGAAAACCCCATATTCTACTCATCACTGGGATAGTTTTTTTCTTCTAGACCATACCTGGGAATTCACTGGTTCTGGAGATATTGAAGGTCAAAGCCAACATTTTTTTTCGTTTTTTTTTTTCAAAATCGTATTCCACGTATTATTAGTAAACTTTCTTCCGAACAAACATTATCAAAATTATCAATTTTTCATAACAAATTACGCTATTGAAGTTAGAAAAATGCAACGAAAACTAAACACAACGAGCGCCTCACACACACAAGCGTGCGGTCGGTTCAACGACCAAGCGCGAGCGGCCGAACGCGCAGCTGATCGGAATTATTATTAATTAATTATTTTTTAAGGATGAAAAAAAAAAGTTTTTTCCCAGCAATATTTTTTGGTCTAAGTTACTTAATTACATGTACAGAATGTGTAGTTATCGGCTTTGTGATCGGTCTTTTTACACCCTGTATAGCAATTTCATCAGGCTGTACCCATACTGTCAGAATATTCCCTACAGCTGAAATGAGGAATAAGTTTTATTCACGTTATTAGGTCTCGTCAGACCACGACGGAGATGAAGGTACGAACTGGATTGATTGCCAGAACTGGAAGAATGGAGCACGTGGCTTGTAAAAGATGGAAGGAGTGGAGGGGAGTGTCACTCCTGGGCCATGGCCTATGGCCCAGGAGTGAGACAGAGTACCAAGCTACCTTGCATCTACGTACCAGATTTTATTGAAATCGGTAAATACATTTCCAGGAATAAGAATTATTTTGCCAGTTTTTTTGCCAATTCAATTCAAAATAGCTTATTTCACTATAGTGTATTTCTGGTACACATAATTATATATTTTAGTACCAGAAAAAAAATAGATAAGTACGCAGTAAACAAATGAATTACTCACCATCCAAAAGTCTGATCCTAAGGTTCTTCGTCCTGCAGATGTAATCCAAGGAGTCGCCGTCTTTGATCATGTAGTAGCCCAGGGTGCGGTCGTCTTCCAGCCATACTCCACTCAAGTTATCATCAGCGGAGCGGAGGAACAGCGCGTATTCTGCGAGAGGAAGGGTTTTGTGAGAACATTGCACTTGAATAGGGTGCCTCAGAAGAAACTAGCGATGGAAACGACCGCATGCGTGAGAGAACGGACATCCTCACACGCTAGCCGCAGAATCTCCAGCCATCGTAGGCTTGGGATCACGTCAAATATATACTTTAACTCCAATATTAGACTACATACCTGACTTACGTTCGCCGTAAGTCAGGTACAACACACCTCGTACATGGTGGACAAGGACAGCCTTCCAATAAACACAAACCGTTTTAAGAACACTGTTATTGTACGTAGAGCTAAGGAGTATAATTTATTGCAGAATAGAGTCTGCTTTCCCTGATAGCCACGACTTGGCGGTATTTATCTTAATAGTAAATAGATTACTTCTAAGCAAGCGTGTTTCATCGTCGACCACATCGTCGCTCACCTCAGTGTGCCGAGTGCGGGTTGTTCATTAACGCGATCGACGAAGTTTACTGCGTTTGGTTAAGAGCTCGGAAAATGGGCGGGGGAGGAGCCCTTTTCTACTCCCTTAGGGGAGAACCGACCTTGACACCTTCAAGTAGGATAAATTAGGAAAAACGAAAATTTTATCAGCCTAGGCTCTTTTAGGAACAGTCACATAACGAGCGGGCCAATTGAGCACTGAACGCCAGAAACACGTCGATCAAACTCACATTAGGCACTCAGGTGAAATAGTGGTAAAGTGCGAACCAATTAATAAAAAAAAACTGATATTACCTATCTGTATCACTTTCAAGGCTAATAAATGATGATGTCTCTGACCTTGACCCTTATTGGGCACGATGACCTTATCCTTGACGACCTTGAGCGCCTCCTTCACCGTCCAGTCCGTGTGGAACTTGACCTTGCGCGTCACGGCGCCCTCGTCCTGCACTATCTTCAACGATATCGACGGCATCTTGAACTAGTCCTGTGTCAAAGAAAGATTTGTTAGTTTAAGACTAGAGTCAATTAAAACACTATATATTTCGGTAAATAGGTTTATTGTGCTATGTAAAATCTAGTACAAGTGAACAGAGGAAACTCTTCTACTCGTAGTGGGTAGAAGAGTTTCTTCTGTTTGTCAATATTTATTTATTGACATTTCATGTAACATACTCCTATAAGTAGGTACACAGGCGGACTTAATGCCCTAGGCATTCTCTAATCTCTACCAGTCAACTAAGGGTGGTGAAGAGAAACCGTGGCAGGTGCAAAAAAGAAAAGAAATAATCTAAAGAAAACAAAGGGTTCAAATATAAATATATTAGACAATAATCAATCAATCTATGACAATAAGATTTGACAAGTACCAACATCAAGTATTTATGTAGTTTATATATGTAGAAAAATGTGTGGCTATGTGTGTGCGTATATGTAATAAATACATCTAAAGTACTAAATTGCACACTTTTTAAAATTATATTTAAAAAACTGGCTAAATGAAAATAATTTCTAAAGTGTTCATGAATTTGTCGAACATAAACTGTAATGTTGACTCTATAATTTTGCATGCTTTAACACATGTTGGGACTCATTTTGTATTGTATATCTTTTTATACCGTTTTTTTTTTTTGGAAATAAATTATTTTTTTATAAAAAAAGCGAACCTTTTGCCGTTTCGGAACACTGACAAGAGATTTTCATATATTGGATTACTAGCTTCTGCAAGCGGCTTCACCAGCGTGAAAGTAGGTTTCTCCATACAAACTTTGAACCTCAGTTTCATCCACTTTAGGTTAATTTTGAAAATTCCTTTCTTAGTGTTCGCTTTCGCCATAAAAGAAAACCTTGTGCAAAACTTCACGTTCCTAGTCCCAGTAATTTCGGCTGTGCGTTGATATGTCAGTCAGTCAGATTTTTAATATCTCTGAGGACTCTGGGTCCTGGATCTATGAAACGAGGGGCAAACCCAACTCGCAGAAACCCCTTAGACACATTTCATGGAACATGGGACCAACAGACGGTTATTATCCCTGTATGAGCTTATTATTATCATCATCATTTTGTCCTTAACCATTATGATATTCTAAACCAATGACATTGTTTAACTTTAGGCAGCTAACGAACAAATCTAAACATGCTAGTGCCTTGATTAAATTATTATCTGGATTGACTCAATACACGTTGTTTCCATTCAGTTTTCCTGGTAAATCGGACATAGGTAGGTAGTAGGTAATAAAGAGCTCCTTATTATTATTATTGTACGGGTTTAATTTTAAATATTTCATAATATTTTAAAATCAGAAAAATAAATATATAGTTGTCTGCGTTTTTATAAGTAAATGTCTACGGTCCTATGTCTACTATTTAAATCTACAGTAGAAATTCATTTTGTTTTTTAGGTGGGGAATCATCAGATTGACTTTTCCCGCTCCTGGGTAGAGCGCGATGGTGTGTCAGACTTTTACTGACTAAACCCCACCCTGTTCCTTCTTTGCCGTCGTTCCAGGATCCTGGGTTTTCCTTTCGGAAGCCCACCCATGACCCCAGACGCTTTTACCCTGCCGGGTACAGGGCCGGCTACAGTTTAGTATGGATGGATTTTAGGTAGTAAACAACATTATAAGCCTAGAGAACCTACACCCGGCCCCCACTTGACAGGCCATTTATTTTGCTGTTCGTGAGAGTCCTATAAAAGGCATTTGGGTTTTTGGGGAAAGACTAGAGAAGGTAGAATTTTTATCTCATTAACACCTCCTCGGTCATCATCGTCTACACACGGTGGGGGTTCCTGTGATTAGATCGTAAACAATAACAGAGATAAACCCGCCTGCAGCTGATAATAACTACTGATTAACTATAAATAAATGCTGCACTTCCTGAGTCCTTTGTGCAGCTGTTTCAGTAATCTATTATTACACTAACTTAGTTATAAGTCACTTTAAAACTACAAACATTGTCTTTTTGATAAATAAATTATATAAATTTTCCGGCAACGCCCTTAACCTGTATTTCTCACAAAACTGCAATCCCAAAAGATAAGAGTACCTATAAGGCCGGTTTCTAAATTGGAGTTTAGAACTTCTTTTTAAATCTCAAAACTGACTGTATTATCATAAGTTTTGACATGTTTTTAACTTAGTATTTGACAAATACCTACCTACTCAACTTCAAAAATCTAAATTCAGATAGCTTTAGTCTGTTTTTTAAACCCTGAGACTAAATTGACACAGGCAAATGTCAAACTTACAACAAGAATGATGCCAGTACTTTTGTGTTGTGACAAGTATGACAATCTACGTAATGTCATTTTAGTCTCAAAGATTAAGAAAACAGACTTTAGGAAGTAAAAAAGCCGGTTAAAAACTTACAGTCAATGTTGACAGACGTAGTTTCCTTAGGTGCTGTCCACAGCGATCCACACACTGCAATGACCGTTAGCCTCGTCCCGGCAAACTATAACAGGGCTATGATTTCATCCGAACTATTTTCCTTATATTGTATTTTGATTAGCGTTTGTTTCAACTTCATTTAAATCATGCTATCATGTCCTGACAGTCAGTTAAAATGTTCGTTGCGAAAATCCCGGATTTGTTTTATTTGAATACCTAAATGTAATACCTCTTGTATTTATTTTCCATTCCGAGCGAATACCAACCACTTAGATTTGGTGCTGTCAGTTCAGTCAAATCTAATCAAAGAAAAAAATATTTCCTGATATTTTTACGTGATCCTAATTATTCCTAATATTTTTTTCCGGATTTAACAGCTTTTTTTCCAATTTATTAAGTCAAGATTAAGAAAATTACATACAAGGCATTTTTATTGACTGTAAGTAGGTAAGTACATTAGAATACTAAGTACATTTGAGTTCAAACAAATACCAGTGGTATTAGTCGTTAGTATTAGAACGGAAAAAAATAATTCCTGCGAAATTTTCTAGATAGGTACGTACCTAATTATTAGTTTTAGATCCGCATAAAAATAACAGTTTCCAAACAATATTACAAAATAACAATAACACTGAATTCTAAAGAATTTTATCACTAAGACGGAACTAAGCACTCCTCAATACTGAGAGTCACTTCACTCCAAGACTACTCACTCCGATGGAAATGACGGCTAAGGCACTACTGAGTCTAACAATAATAAATGACACATGTTCGATGCTATGAAAACTATAATCTCTTGACTCACTCCATCGTATACAGAGATGGATTGTTTTGATACAAGGAACACGTAAGGTACGATACAAAATATTATAGATACCTTAATGTCTATTTTCCCGTGAACGTTTGAGTTCGAGTGTTCGAAAAATACTCATCGCGTCATTTCTCGCTTCACACGATTTTTTTTCTTGTAATTTTGCATGTGACACTAGCTATGGATACATGTGCTTCAAGCTAGGACTTGTGTTTAGGTAGCAGGGACGTGTCAACACGGCGAAGGGCGCGGTCGGATGCGGTGTGCATCCGTGATTCATAGGTGGGTGACGAGATAAATTAGAACTGTGCATGTTCAGTCTTGGACGGTCTTGGGTTTAAATCCAACCAGACGTATTATCGAAAGACGTCCTACAAGACTAGAAACACGTCCACAGCTGGACACAGGCCTCCCCCAAACATCGCCAAAACGACCTGCCTAAAATAACGAGTTGGGTACAACCTTATAAATCCACTATTAAAAAGAAGTAGTAATAATAGCACAATGAATAAAGAAATTACGTTTGAATCGAGTTCTATGTATGGGCAGGGTCGGTTCAGTTTTTTGCCATTTGGCTACGGAACCCTAAAATCGTGTTGCGCGCTAACTTCAGTCTTTCTCTTCCTCTCCATCTAGCTATACTTATATTCATTGCTCTTAGTGACATGCATTTCGTCGCTCCTCTTCATTCCCTTTCAAGTTTTCTGTCACTACTTTTAAACTTTTTTTTTTTTGTTTTGTTATTCTATCCGTACTCGTCACTACACACAACCATTTCAACTCATCTCCACAACATGCAACCTTTTTTCATCAGTCTCGTTCAACACGCATTAGCAAGTCTGCCATATTGTCTAGGGCGTCAGGTGAAGTAATGTAGCGGCAACGCAAAAGGCAAATGAAGGAACACAGTGTTCCGTAAACAGAAAGTTTCACACCGCTCTCCTTCCACCCAGAGCGGAAGTCAAATGATGATTTCCCACTTAAGTAAAGGATATAACAGTCATCAATAAATCAATATGAATCATTCGGAATCATCTTAGTCCGAGATAAAAATCCTTGAACGTAGCGAGTGTATTTAATGACGTCACCCGCGTCTTGGAGCTGTTCACCTATATTTGACCTTTAAGGTACACTCATTTCCAAGAAGTTTAGAATGTTTTACTTCGAAGTTAGATGATTCTGTATGAGTCATATCGATGACAATGTTGATGAGAAAGTTCCTGAGTCATGTCGATTCCCGTATCAAGCCTAGTGATACAGGGATTTCAAACGAAATTGTTTTCAATACTAACCTTTTGACTGTCCCGTCAAAAAATAAAATAGTGATTTATAATCGGGCGTTAAACGCCCGTTTTCAATTAGCTATCTATCTAAAGTTGCAGCTACTAAAGATTTACCTCAAAATGAACCCAATCCTTACTGTTTATATCTCTAACTTAATTGCATTTTAGCGCTATACTTTAGCCAAAACCCCAAGAAGACCTCAATGGCTTGTTTTATTTTAAAAAAATATAAATTTAAACTCTAAGGAGTCTTGGTGGTCCAAGAGGGTTTGTTGATACGTAACACCCCCACCACTCCCTCCAGTAGGCCACTCCCTGTGGCCTACTGGGGCCTGGGTTGACGAAAGAGAACCCCGAGGCCCTAGAATTAGGGCAAACAAGGAACAGGAGTGGGTTTTAGTCAGTGGAAGTCTGACATTCTGCTCCGCCCAGAGCGAGATAAGTACGTCATTTTGATGATCTTGCACCTAAAAAAAAAAGTCTCCCTGTGGATTCGTCTGCCACAAAGAAGCTTCTTACAGGTTTACAGTCGGTTGCTTAGTTTTAAGATAATAAGTTTCTCAGTACGCATCTCTGAAAAATTTTAAGTCCAAGTAAAGGTGGTGTAAGAGTCATCATCGTCTACCTGCCCTTGTCCCGTTTTATTTGGAGTCGGCGCAACACGTATTTTTCTTCCATTCTGTCCTGTCACTCCTCACGCTATCACTCACTCCCTAAAGGTGGTGTAAGAGTAGTAGAAAGAAAACGTATTTATATCTATATATGTAAAAAAAATTAAAGATACATATGTTCTATAATAATAGATGATCAAACGAACTTCCTGAAGTGAAGTTCGATCATTATTATATGAGTCGCTTCATTCGAAGATATAATGTTTACTAAGTAGTCCCTTTATCCTACAGGCAACATCGCACGATTTCAGAGAGTAAGGGTAGGTTCAGATGACAAGCGCTCAACGCGCGTTTTGACAACGCGCGTTTACAACTACATACATTTTATTCAGGCCGTACACATGCTAACGCGCGTTTTAATAACGCGCGCGTTCAACGCTGCGCTAGCGCTCGACTGTTGTCAGCGCGCGTCAACGCCGCTTTGAGATCATTGGTTTTCTATGTTTCCGTTCAGTTGAGCACGCGCTTTCGACGCGGATAGACGTATTTTAGAACTCAAACTGGCCGCAACAACGCGCGTTTAACGCCTGACAAGCGCGCACCATGTGAACACTATACAAAAATTCAACGCGCGTTCAACGCGCGCTGAGCGCTTGTCATCTGAACCTACCCTAATTCGATATTTTTTTTTTTTTTCGACTACCCACTGTACGGTTCTTCCATCTTGTCTGTGTGTCATTGTTCATTCTTTTTAGAGATTCGTTATGAACAAAACTTTATGGGTTAAATTACAGAAATTTATGAAATGTGATTTAATAATGGGAGAGGAGGGTTCTTATATCTTCGAATGAAGCGACTCATATAATAATGATCGAACTTCACTTCAGGAAGTTCGTTTGATCATCTATTATATATTCGTCGCTTCATTCTTCAGATATAATGTTTACTAAGTAGATTTTCAGAGAAACAAGTTTTGTTCGAGTAATGTCTCTTTTTATTAATGAAACTGAAACGTATTGTGAATCACATCTGTACTTAATTCTTAATTATTGTAACAATCACCAATAATTGCTTAATTCAGGTATTAGGAAATACAACAGCGTTTGCGAAATCATCATCGCTTAGGACAGGTCGGTCATAAAATCGGGCAAAAGCTGAAGACGTGCTGGTCCACCCAGCTGTCTTTCTGATCATGTCGATACTGAGTCCGGAGACGCGAGCGGCCGACGTGGCGGCATGTCGCGTGCTGTGTGCACTGAACGTACTCACGTCCACACCGCTTTCTGACAGCACGTGCTTAATCCATCGACTGATAGATTGAGCCGTGGCGGCTTTGTGTGGTTTTTTGTAAGTTAGTAAAAGGTTTCCTACGTTCGTTGTCCTCATATTTTTTGTTACAAAAATATAATCTTTGAGGACTGAAGCAGGACATATATTAATATTGTCTCGAAAGAATGGCAGAAACAATACCGGCTGATCTCGTCCGGGAGCAGAAGTCTTAATAATATCTGTTATGGCTATCTTAACTCCGCTTGAAGTAATTGATATGTTATCTAATTTAATTAAAGAGAAGGTTTGTACCCTATGAGCTGTGCAGAGTGCTAATAAAATAACTAACTTTTTAGTGATTTTTTCGATACTTAATTCTAAGTTAGGGTACCAATTGGACACATGATTGAGTACTAACTGTGGGTCCCAGGTACAAGTGTACTTGGGTTTATTGGGCTTAAGTTTGTAGGCTCCTTTCAATAATCGTTTTATACAATTATCGGAACCTACATTAAGGTTTAGAATCAACGATAACGCGGACCGGTGACTATTAAGGGAGCCGTAAGAACAACCCTTATTAAATTGCTCCGTTAAGAAGGAAAGAACAGATGCTTTTGAACCACTAAAAACTTCAATGTTATGCAAAAAACAATACTGCCACCAAAGTTTTAGTGTAACGTTATACTGTTTGATAGTATTATCGGCTAGCGAAGCCATCATTAGACTTAATGAGTCGAGCGGGGTCCCGCGGCGGATGAATGCCGTCCGCAGAGCCTCGCGACACCCAGGGTAAGCTTGGTGTGCAATGGATGGTGCTCCCTGAAATGAGATTGAAGAAGAAATTTACTAGGGTTCAAATAGAGTATATGAGAGTCAAGTAAGCTTTGTAAAAGTGGAAACCATGGCTGCGAAGGCCAATAGGGAAAGACTAAAATTCCCATGGCATCATCTTCAATAACCTTACGTAAACATTTTAAAATTAAGGAAAATGGCGGGAAAGCGTAAAAGTATTTTGATTGCCAGTTTAGAGTAAAAGCGTCTACGGCGTATGCGTCTGGTTCTTGTTTCCAAGAAACAAACAAGTCACATTTGGCATTGTCGCGAGAAGCAAAGAGATCAATATCAGGGCAACCGAAGTGTCTTTTAATAATTCTATAAGCGTGATCTGATAACTCCCACTCTGTATCGGGGTTAATCTTTCTAGATTCTTCGTCAGCATAATTATCTTTCATGTTCACGTAAGATGCGAACAACCAAATATTGCGCTTCTCGCACCATTGCCAAATGTGTCTTGTCAGATCGTTTAGATGCGGGAACTGAATCCCGCCTAAGCGATTTATGTAACTTATTGCTGTGGTATTGTCTACCCTCAACAATATTGCACAATTATAGTCATTACTGGCGAAACTTTTTAATCCTAGAAATACGGCCAGAAGTTCTAGGTAATTTATATGGTGTCTCGTTTCTATGGCTTTCCATTTGCGCCACTACAAACAGCACCCCACCCCGTTCTAGAAGCGTCTGAATATATTTCTTTTGTATAATTCTGATTTCTAATAGGACACATGGCTGTGAAAATATGATTACGCCACCAATTAAGGTCTTCTAGAACCGTTTCGGGTATATTAATCTTATTTTCATAATTATTATTATATTGTTGTAATGCCAGAAATTTCTGACGTTCTAACAATTTTGTATATAGAAACCCATAACGCACTGCTGGACAAGCTGCGACCAGAACACCTATTAACTGCGCAAACTCTCGAATTGTACATTTTGGCAACCTCGAGAATTTTTCAACTAACTGATTAATACTATTACGTTTATCATTAGGTAACGATAAGGACATATCCTGTGTATTATACACGAATCCCAGAAATTTACATATTTTAGATGGTTTTAATGAACTCTTATCATAATTAATTACGAAACCTAAACATTCTAGAAGTTTTATGGTTTCACGTACATTAATAGCACATTCCTCGTAATTATTACCTATACATATATATCGTCTAAGTATATGACTGATTTGTGTCCCTTTTTTCTAAGGTAAGCTATAACCTCCTTCATGATTTTTGTGAACACTCTTGGTGCCACTGATAAGCCGTACGGCATGGCAGTGAACTGGTATGTACATAAATGCCTAGAATTAGGGGCTAGAAAATTAAATCGTAAGTATTTTTGATCGGCTTCGGACACAGGAACCAATAAATATGCCTCTTTGAGGTCAATTGTTGCTAAGAATCCGTCTTGAGGGATTAACTTAGATGCCGTCCGATAGTCTTCCATTTTAAAATGTGTATGTGTAATAAATTTATTTAATGATTTTAAATTTAGAATAAATCGCTTGCCTCCATTAGGTTTAGGTGCCAAAAATATTTTTGATATGTACTGGTCATGAGTTGGAGTACTGCGTGTTATAGCCACTAGTTCTAATAATTTATTAATAGCTACATGCATATCTCGAGCCTCATCAGAAGTAAAGTTGCAAACTGGTACAATAGGCTGAGTCACTGGTGTACAAAAGGGAATTGTAAAACCATGTTCTATCCATGATAACACAACTGCATTATTGGTTATGTGAGACCAACAACTGAGGAAGAATCGTATTCGTCCTGCATGTACCTTGGTTATTTCTGCTGCGAGTGTGATGCACGGGTCTTCGATGCGTAGCTCTTCGCTTGCGCTTGAGACTGCGATGGATATGACCGACGTGGCGTCACTGGTGGTCTCTTCTGACCTCCCCGCCCCCCCCTGTTCGACGGGTAACGAGGAGGTCCTGACCAGTTTCCCTGGATGGCAGGATGTGTGACCGACGGTTGAGGAATAATATTTTTCTGATTTACCATTGTTTTTCTTATTTGAGTTCCTTGTTTTTCAATGGCCTTACTGGCTTTTATTTTTTCAGACAGCGAGTTACCATATAGGGTATCATCACGTTCTGAATCTTGTATGACGTGAAGAAAGTTCTTTTCCAGACTCGGGGTAATTAATTTTATTCTGTCTTTAGTCACACAGTGGTGCAAGTCAGATAACAACCGACAACCGTCGCTTAAATCTTTTAAGACCAGAACTTTATTATTTGTTTTGAGCAAAGTATCCATTGCTTTGTTTATTGCTGCGGTACCATTTCCTAGCTGTTGTTGAAAACCAACCAGTTTTTTATCTCGTCCTCTGACTATGTCTGATACGGCGGCTGAGATCTCCGCGTTCAACTTTGGAGCTTGCAATAATTTGCAATTGGCGGGTATAAGATGCTCTTTCATGAGTCTATCTTTATCCTCTTTGGCTAATCCCTTCTTCAATATGGGTGTCCACAAACTAGCTAAGCTCTCATGGACATCTTCGCCAAAGTCTGGTGTACAAGACGTAGAAGACCCTAACGCAGACAATAACTCCGGATCCAAAACTTCTGGATTTGTCTCAGCTGGCGGAGTAGCCGGATCCTCTATGTGGTCTGGTATACCCAGCCTGGCAGGGGTTGCCACCAGTTGACCTTCTTCACATGAGAGGGTTGTCGGACCATCTTGTGGTTCACGGGGCTCGACGTCGTTCGTATCTATAAAACATAAGAATAATATAGCGAACGAATAACGGAGGTATGTAGGTATGTAACGCATTTTTCGTTAATATTGTCTCGCGGACAATAATTTGTAGTTAATGTGCATATCTATTCAAGATTACACATATTTTCTACTTGGTTGTCATGAGAACATGACTCATAATTAGCTCGCAGCTAATTATGTTATCGCAATTGACTCGCAGTCAATCCCGATTTTCACTTATTTAATTGATGTAAGACACTTGTGACACTTAGTAAAATGTTCAACTAACCTGCTATGTTTTCGTCTTCAGACGAATCCAACGGTCGTCTTATTCGACGCCGACACTTCTCCTTATACTTGTCTTTTTCTTCTAATTTTCTAATCTTGTGCTTGTATCTCTCCAATTTCTCCTCTACACTACGTTTCGGCATTTTTTATTAGGCGTGTGCGCTCGTTGCCTCGCACGAAAAAGGAAAGAACAATGACACACAGACAAGATGGAAGAACCGTACAGTGGGTAGTCGAAAAAAAAAAAAAATATCGAATTACTCTCTGAAATCGTGCGATGTTGCCTGTAGGATAAAGGGACTACTTAGTAAACATTATATCTGAAGAATGAAGCGACGAATATATAATTTAATTACAAATACATAATGGGGAAATAAATATTACAATGTTGTAGACATTATTAAAGATCAGTCTGTAATTCGACGAATAAATTCAGTGTTCAATAAACTGTGTATGTCTATTGTCTGTGTGTGTAATACAGTGTGTGTATGTGATATGAAGGTGTGAAAGTCAAGGATGTAAATAAAACTACAAAATACAAGAATAATTTTATTTCTATAGGAAAAATAGATCTGTCTACTTCATCTTAGCTACGGCACAAAATATTCAAACAAGTCTAATTTATTTCTACAATTTGTTTTACATACAGGTTTGTGGTTATACTAGGTCATACATACTTCGAATATTACGGATACTTAAAATAAATATTATAGTGTTGACTAATAGAGTTATTTTTGTCCTGTAATACTACAAGTAAATTATATACCTACATGGTCAACTGCACGTCAGCGATAACGTCACTTGAGGTACAAAAACCGCTCTTACTGCTACGACATAAAGACGCTCTCAATGGCAAATTAGTCGCCAACTTAGTGCTGTCGACTGTATAAGAATGAATATTAATAATTGTTAAAATAAATACAGTGCTTTATACTGTAAACCGCTATTTAACTTATTAATTTTAGACTTTAGTGTTGTGTGTTTTAAGTTGATTTTTAAGTAGGTTGCACTGGAATTTGAACTTAATTGCGTATGACTTATTGTTCGAATATGGTAAAATTGTTACGAATCCTAAATTCAAAACCGGACGAGTTAAAATGATAGGCGTGCGGGCGAGAAAAAGAGATGGATTTATAAGCCCTATCTTCATCCCTTTAATAGTTCAGTTTAGATGGTCAAATGAATCGCCTCAAGGTTATCAAACCCAGAATGTCTAAACATTAAGGAATATTTTAATAACAATATCTAGAGAAATTTCTTAAAATTAATATTCGATAGAAGATTTGTTTCTAGAGTTTCTACTCATTTAGGCCAGGAGGAAACTTGCTCATTGTGTTAGTTTACATTATTATTTTATGACTAGAAATAATTAATTAATAATAAGCATAGCATAATCGGCCTTATAATGTTCCCACAGCTGGGACTCGGGCCTCTTCTCTAGGAGAGGGAAGAAAAATAATTAATTATAAATACTTGCTCAGAAATAGTCTGAGATAATACCTAAGTTTACAATGACAAAGCATCTTTTAAAACGAAATATAATACCCAATTTCCCACTTTCGATGTTTTTATTAAATATACATATATTATATTGATATCCAGTTGCAGACGCTTAGTTAATGTGGCCCCCACTCTAGTAATTACCTCTGTATCGTCCACAAACATGTAAACGCACGTACTGCCCCCGATAGTTAAAAAGACGTATCTAACACAAAGTAAAAACGGTAAAATTGTGAATGTTTTAATGAATGAATAAAGTACAGCTAGAAGCATTCGTAATTTAAAGGACGCATGTAGCCATTTACGTAGCAATCGATACGATTTCCTGTGTCATTAATTAAAACATTCACAATTTCAGTGTTTTTACTTTTTGTTAGATACGTCTTTTTAACTATCAGGGGCAGCATAAGATGCCTAGACCTGAAACACCTATCTGCAGACCATACAAATATTTGTTCCGTGAGGGAATCGAAACCACGACACACAGGGTACCTTCTATTTGGCAGAAACTTGATACTCCGAATTTCATTTGGCATAACACACTTGGCATAATCTTCTTTAATCGAATATTTTTAAAGCATACAAAATTATTTAGCATAACTATTGATCGGCAGAATATTTACATGCCCGAATTTGCAACGGCATACTTTTAACATGGCAGAACTTTACTTGGCATAATAACTATTGCCATAATAATACGGCTTGACTTTAGTTCAGTGTCGCAAAATATGGGGACTAAAAAGGGTCAAAGCTTAGGGCTTGGGCCCTGATTATAACGATACCACTCTCGTTTCGGTCATTCATTTAATTTCATCCTGATTCATTCCGTTTCTCTTCGGTTACTAGGATAACTTAAGATGCAAGAGCGAGCGAAGCGAGTTCACGACTTAGGGGCACCCCGACTCGGACAGGTTAGGTTAGAAGGAGGTGGCGGGGTCGTAGTGAGCGAGCGAAGCGAGCGAACACAGACCCCGCCACCTCCTTCGAGGTTATTTTTTTTTAAACCACCCAGAAGTAGGAGCACGCGAATTTTTGTTCTGCTTTTCAATTATTATGGCCATGAAATTTATGCCTAAAGATGATTCGGACTATCAAAATTATGAGTTTCGAATTTAAGGCAAGTGAGTGTATGCCAAACAACTTTCTGCGAAATGAAGATTATGCGATGTGTTGTTATGCAAAATAATATTATGACGAAAAAAGTTCTGCTTTAAAAGGTAGACCCCGACACACACAGTGCAGCAGTCAGTCGCACAACTATTTCGTCAACCATACCGTCAAACTGTAAGCGTGATTTCGTATGTATAGTCATCGGGAAGCCAACCCCGACACAAGCTGGGATATGGCATATTAATATAATCATAATAAATGTAATTAATAATATCATAATTATTTAATTTATTATCATAATTAATCGTAGCATAGCAGATTGATTAAACATGTCTGATTCATACGTATTGTAATTTACCTATTCGAAATAACGTTCCAGAACTTTACTATTCAGTAAAAAATAATAATATATTCGTATTTAATGTTCCTCTATGTTTCTGATGTTATATAAGCAGTCTACATTTTTTATAACCTAATTAATTTATACCTACTTTACTACAGCTGCCTAAAAGTACTTCTATGATATCTATATCACAATTTAATCTAAATCTACAATAAACTAAGGAATCAAAGAAAACAAAAATATAAATAAAAAAATCTTTATTAGAATAAATAAAATATTAATAACAAAAAAAATGTGTAAATTGTACAGATACTTAATTAAAATAATAAGAAGCACGCAATTTAGTTATTAATTACTATGAAATGCATTCGATAGACTTGCTATATTTTATAAATACTATGACACCTTTATTTTGTGTTACACAACCATATAGTCTAATAATGTTTAAACCTCATATAAAAGAGGGCATCATCTTTAGTCAAAAATTTAAAACCAAGGACTCTAGTCCGATCTGGGCCACTGCCCAGGACCCCATATTCCCTGCCAGGGCTGTTGCTAAAATACAGACACCCTCAGAAATGAAAACTGTGGGATTCTGTCAGTAAAAGTCTGGCACATCTATATGTCTTAAAGTATGAAAAGTCGTTTGATGATATCAAAAAAAGGACTCCATTGAACGATTTACGTAAATGACCATTTTAGCCAGTCTATCGAATACACTTTAGTCTCTAAAACATTTCAGCATAAAGTTATTTACAGTTACAATACATTACTTAACATTACATTAGCATAATATGTACTACATTAGTTATTACTGTTCCTCACTCGTTCTCACATACAAAAATATTGCTATCACACCGCTTAGGTCCTACGCTTATACTGACAAAGTTGTAAGAAGAAGTTGTAAAAATCTTTAAACTACAGTTTAATAGCTGTAATTCTAAGGCCACTGGATTTTGGGGTGTAAAATAATCGTTAATGAAGTCGAAATATCTAAACCGCGCAATGAAACAACGTACTGTATTTACATCTCTATAGAATGAGAAAAATCGTATTGGATAACACATTAAAATTGCATCTTTTTGTTTATATGTTATTATATAATTAGTTAATTATCAGGTATGACCCAATCCTGTATGGTCACCCTTCCTTTACGTGATGGAATCAGGAATGAGGTATCCGTAGGAGAACCAACGTAGAAAGGCTATAATTCGAAGAAGTAGCAATAAGCAGAGCACATTGCTCGTAAAACAGATGTTCGATGGGGTCTTAAAAAGGTAGACCGATGACTTAGGGTCTCGGGAATCCGATATCTGCGAAATAAGTAGGACCGGCCATTGTGGTGACACGCGCGAGAGGATGTCTGTATCCAACAATGGTTTTTTTTTTAGCTGAAATGATTATGGACTTCACTAAGAGTATTGTACACCCGCTATAGGCGTCTATAACCTACCTCCTCTATCCAAAACGACCACACTAGAAGTGTAAACGAGACATTCTTCATTTAACGATAATCGTTTGTCATCTTACGTATAAATACGTCTCCGTCACAATTCTTATATCATTGATTGTCGATAAAAAGGAAGAACGTCCCATATATTAATAAATGTCATAGTAAATAGCACTACACTTAAGTTTAGCTACCACAAGTTGCTTGAAAGGCGTCGGACCTACCTACACTAAGTATAAAGCACAAGAGATGGCACTTACGTTCAGAATCACACTCTCTATCACTATCTCATTATATCTTCTTACTTTTATAAAGAATTCGATGTTCAAAACATAATATGTAATATAACTAAAAATAATTTCATTCTAAATTATGTAAAAATCGACGGCAATGTACTTATTTCTATTGTATAGTAATTTCATTTGATTCATCATCATCACGATAATGATGATGATGATGACGGCTATGTACTTATTTCTATTGTATAGTAATTTCATTTGATTGCGTAACTAAAATGCTATAATAAAATCTATTTTCCTGACTGTACTACTTTTTAAATATACATAAAATTGTACTTCTAATTTGAAGAAATTGCTTAAAGATTTATTGTTTAGGAGTTCATGTAAATATTATTGTCTATTTTATGTTAGAGCTGCCTGAATCACACACACCTTTATGAGCCGATTCAATGGCCAAATACAGGGTAACAACTTGTATGGATCACTTATTATTTGTTACAAAACCATCACAAAACAGAGCCACTAATAAGTCTGTTTCTAATCCCTGAGACTAAATTAATACAGGCAAATGTCAAACTTACAATAATAATGATGCCAGTTCTTGTGTCGTGACCGGTATGACAACCCACGTCATCTCATTTTCGCCTCAGAGATTAAAAAACAGACTTGTAATTGTATTGCGATGCAGTCATATTTTCATGAATAGCATAAATAACTACAGAAATATATGTGGTTAAGACTAAACAACCGAAGTGAAAACTTTATTAAGGCGAGGTACGAAATACACAATTGTAAAGGCAGAATCGTAATCTTTGTAGAGCGTTACACAGCCGTGCGTGACGGCTCAGTTTGAATCAATATCCATAACATAAATTGCTCAGTACGCCAAAATAAGTTTTCACTGCCAAAATTATGACAAGATGTCAAGTGAGATACCCAACTTCTGGGTAGATTACAATCGGAAGCTCAAAACTACCATAAAACATATAATATACTCTACAAAATATACTTTTTAAATCAATATTAACATACAGTATATGTTTAATTACAATCACATATAAATAATTACACACAACGGTATATATTTGCAGAGTTATCTTAGATATTGTAAATAATATAATTATTATTACTTGTCATTATTCTACTATAATATTATATATTTCTGTCCGATGTACTCTTATATAATATTATTGTTAAGAGCATGTTTCGATGGTCCCTAAGTAAAGTATCGAATCAAAAAATAGCAATTTTTTACTATGACTGTTTTGAGCTCTTTTTAAAGGGATGTTTTTTTTAATACAACTTCAAAAATTAGGAAAGCTCTTAAGTTTCCCGATATTTGAAGTGGTATTAAAAAACATCCTTTAAAAAGAGCTCAAAACAGTCATAATATAAATTGCTATTTTTTGATTCGATACTTTACTTAGGGACCATCGGTTTGTGTGCGCTAACTTAAAGGACGGTGGGCGTTAGAGAGTAACTTAATCTATCACATACCCGCGAAACGAGACACAATAGTAAAACAATAACAGCGCGGTCTCATAGGACCGGTTGGGGATTCAAACATTAAGTCAGAGAAGCAAGTATAGAGTTGCCTACTGGGGCCAAGGGTTATGCGAAAGACACCCCTGAGCCCTGAAATGTAGGCAAAGAAGGAACAAGAAGGTCTTAGTCAGTAAAAGTCTGACATGACCTACATCTTCATCATAGAGCGGAAGAAGTCATTGTAAGTTAAGTCGTCAAGCCTACTGATACGTATTGTATTTTCAAACCATTGAAGGACTCACTCAAATGACTAACATACGTATAGAAGAATTATAAAAATATAGATTACTTATAGGCAAGCGAGTTCCATCGTCAACCACATCATCGCCTACCATTAGGTACAATAGTGGTCAAGCACAAGTAATAATAATCAAAAGTGATAATAATAAGAAAAAAACTATTCTACAACACAACACTATTACTTTAAAACTACCTAGAATTTCTATAATATAAAAAAACAACCATAAATAGATGCCAGATTTAATTTTTTTTAAGTCAGAAAGAAGTAGAGTAGAAGAAGAAAATAGATTACTTCCTAACGCACACCGTCCTTTACAATTCTAACTACATTACAAGTTCAACTTATTGCTGTTACATTGCTACAATACTCTAACCAGTAAAACCTCAATAATATTTGTTGTAGCACTAAACCTGTGGCCAAATTGTCATCATCTTCCTGACTGTGTTAAGTAGGATCATCCTAAAAATCTTTATAAAACCAATTGTGGTCTGTGAAAGACCGTCAAACTTTTTATTAACTATTACTTGATCCATGAATCTCACTAAAGTATTTAGGGATCGTCCTTTAACCACGTGAAGTTTAATAACACCACCTACCCTCACCCGGGTAATAATTTAACAACACGTAATTAATGGACGACCCCTAAGCAAATAGTATTTCAATTGATGGTATTTTTCTTTCAACACGGCAGATCTGTCAATGTAATGATAAAATTTATGTCCCGTGTTATCAACAGAATCTGACATGATAGTTATACTACCGGCCACAGGTCGTGTGCTACAGTAGAAGGGGTGTACAGTCTAACCGGCGGTGGGCCTAGATCTGGTACCAGGGCGAGCGCCGCACCCAGCGCAGACGGTAGCCGCCCTGCTCCGTGCGGATCTTGATGGACGCGCCCTCGGCTGCTTTCACTGTCTCCTTTACCTGTGTCGACAGAACGTTATATTAAAATCATGTAAAATAATACATTTTAAAACAAATCATTTTGCCTTTAGATTTTTCGTTGATCTATGTAATACCATTTATTTAATGCCTCTTTTTTGAGACTGGAAATCATCTTATCACTTCTCCTGATCTAGGGTGGCGCGGGAGTTCATGACAGACTTCATCATCATAATCATAATTTCAGCCGAAAGACGTCCAATATTAGACATCGGCCTACTCCAAGTGTCACCATGTTACTCTTTGCGGGCAAACTTTTTAAAAGTCCCTACAATAACTTCGAACATAATGTCCTTCTTATTTTTTAAACAAATTAAAAATATTTAAAAATAGGATAAAGTGACTTACGCTCTGCATCAAGTTCTGTGCATTGCCAACCAACATCTCCGTCGCTTCTTGGTCCTCTTCGCTACCTGCAACACACAGCAAATAACACATTTTAAAACTGCTTCACTCGACAATATTGCAGCCAAATATAACGAATATTCATTCTTTTATTATGTAACTATCTTAATCTCGGGTAAAGTGAGCTTAAAGTGAAGTAACATTACATCTAAGTAATGGAACTCCAAAACTACACTAAAAAAATTTCACCAGTAGATTTCTACTTTATAACTGAGTGATATAGGCTAAAGGAAACAAAATAAAACATAGAAAAAAAATCTAGTAAAGGTTTTCTTTCTTCTTTTTTAAATAAATTACACAGATATTGCGGTTCCAATTTCTAAACACACGTAATACGTTCTCAACGCTTTTAGCTAACGTAAAGCTAAGGAGTGGAATTCCCTACCCGAGTTTATTTTTCCTGATAACCATAAGCTAGGAAACTTTATAAGTCATGTTGAAAGTGCTCCATCGTTGACAATATCATCGCTTACCGTCAGGTTACATAGTGGCCAAACGCGAGCCTATCAATAATAATAAAAAAGTCTTCGTAAAGATATTTTACGGAATATCACTATTGTTAAATTAATTTCCAAAACCAATGAGTTTGTGCACTGTTATTTTACGTGGCCTATCTGATAGTTCATCACGTCATACAAGGATAGTAACAACATAATTTCTTCTTAGGCGAAATATCAGCTTCTTTATGGTCCACATAGAGATGCTCCAGGGTAACACACGAAAATCAGTAATTTTCATAATTAGAAAAAGAACATTATTTGCGGTCACACAATACACACGACGTCAATTATACTCATTAAAGCCATTAAAATAACTGTCTAACTTAGAGAAGGGCTAAAATGTGCCACTTTAAGGTGAATGCTTCAGGTAGCCCGCGAAATTCAAATTTTCTTACGTTTTTTGCAATTTGAAAGCCAGTGATAAGTTGTATAAAGTTAAAAATACTTAAGCGGCTGTAAAACGTAAGTAATTACATAATTATAAACATAAAAATCATTAATACAAGCCTCCAAGTTCACTTAGTTGCAAGAACGTTTTTGACCTCGAAATAATCGTTCCTACACTTAGGTGAGCTTGGAGGCTTGTATTAATGATTTTTATGTTTATAATTATGTAATTACTTACGTTTTACAGCCGCTTAAGTATTTTTAACTTTATACAACTTATCACTGGCTTTCAAATTGCAAAAAACGTAAGAAAATTTGAATTTCGCGGGCTAAGCTGGAACATCCCCCTTAACAAAAACTTCAACTTTTACCTTGTCTCTAAGTTAAAGTAAGTATTGTTGTGTAAATACATACATGTCGTTACCGGAAATATATTTTTTGTTACCGTACTATTCGAGACTGAGCTGTAAATAGCAAACAACCTTCGAATATTTGGATTTTGCGAGCTACCCTAAAGCATTTACTATAAGAAATTTAATATTACATCAAACGAATAATTTAATGAAGTGTTAAAACAGCTCCTGCCGTATTTAAAGGCATTGCTGTCTTATTTAATGAAAAAATGAGAGCAGAAAGTGATAAGTGCAGAAAAACATAGAGGATATATGTATAAGAAGAAATGGAATACACAATTAAATGCGTATGAGGGACGTTCTTCGTTTGTATCGACAACCGATCAGTATAATAAAGGGTGAGGAAGGCGTATTTTGACCACTCTGTTTTTGCAATTTAAAACAGGAAGATAATTATTATTCTCCAATTTAGAACTCTGGAATAATAGGATTTATTTTAATAACAGCCTTAAAATTAATTGCTATTTTAATAATTTTAGCTCTACTAAACTAATTTGGAGAGGACCAGCGACTAGTCGATAAAAACGAGGAACGTCCTAGTATATTTTTGTATGTAACATTAACCACACAGTGACGTCATAATGTTTTACCTTTGTAGTCCGGCATGCCGACTGTTAGGAAAGCGAGAAGCACAGCATTAATATAAAGAGTAAGCTATATTATATACTAAGCTAAATAGTAAATAGGCTTATATGTATGGAAAAATACAGCAGCATAATAAGATAATTAATTATTAAAATTGGACTTAAGATGTTTTTAATATCGTGCGGTTTTCAGCACGCATGCCCCAATATCAAATCAAAAATGTTTTTATTTAACATGGGCACTTATAAAAAGTCAGAAACTAGTGCACGGATACAATTAGTCGTTTCCTATGGATAAGAACCGGCATGAAACTCCATGGTTACTTTTTTCAAATCCCGCATGCGTAACCCCCGCAAATGTCCATTTCATACAAGTATTTATTGCGTGGAATATAAATCGGGACCCCCGGGTAGCCCCGCGAGTCTGCCGTCCATTGTACACAACTACAACGCATAGCAGCCCACAGAAAACTAGATCGTAGGCTAGAGCATCCTACGCTGTGTGAAATTTTCTGCATGTGGCCCTAACCCGCATGCGAGAATGAAATCCATGAAATCCTCACAGTATTAAAAACACACTAAATAACCTGAAAATATTGTTGAAATTGGTCCTATTGGTAGAATATTGTGTAACTAATACGTCAAATTATTATGAAAGCGGCCATTCATATGCAGTTTGTGCCCTAATATTGTATTGATGATAAGTATTTTGTTAATTTCAATGCAAAGATCATATTAATATTAACAAAATGTATCGGAAAAATCGTAGACATTCGGACTTTTAAAAAATGCGTTGAGTTTACATAAGAAAGCGAAAATTAAGTGAAAGCTGATATAAGCTAAGGAAGTGTAAAGACTTTTTGTCAAAAACAGAAGAAATAAGACGTAAATACACCGTGTTTCAGACATCGACACACAAACGTGTACAGATGTGATTTAAAAAGTTATTATTTTTTTTTACATAGTCTCCTTGTAAGTCAACAAACTTCATCCAGCGTTGCCCCCATATCTCTAACCCATTCAAATAGTAGTTTTTTATTTGCAAATAATAGTGATTGTCTTCGCATTTAACAAAAATCTATCTATAAATGAACAAAAATAAGTCGCTTGGGACTAGATCTGGCGGCGAGTAAGGCACAAAAAATGAAGGGTAATCATAAATGTTTTATTTTATTTCTTTTAAACAGATAAACCGCGGCGAAAAATTCCTCGACTGGAGGATCCAGAATCGCATACTGGATTCATGGTACAAGTTCAATGTGTGAGACACGGTGTATATAAATATAAAGATTTAGTTGTAAAGGCATACGTTAGAGAAATGAGCTGTATATAAGAAAAGAGAGTGGTTGTTACCTTGAGCGCCCAGCATGGTCGCCTTGACGGTGGATAGGATCTTGAGCTGCGTGCCGATCGTCGGGATGCGCTCGCACACTTGCAGCAGGTTCTACAACATTATAATAATTACATGTAGAGATTCCGAACTTAGCTTTTACTATTTGGTAAGCTTAAGATGGCTTAGTAAAAAGAAACTCAGTACTGTAAGTCCTGTAAGAACAATTTGTTAGTTTTTATGTAGGAAGTAGTGTCTGAAACCACTAAACCGATTCCAGACTGCTATGAACTATATTTACTCTTATATTACTATTATTTTCATATCATTTCAGTTTAATTTATAATGAGCGCGGGTGAAGCCTCTGGCAGAAGCAACTAATCGATATTTTGGTTTCATTCGCTTCTGTCATGATTTTTCTTGAAACAGAAGAAAAAATGTCTTAAAAATCGTTTTAACATTCAGTATTAATTGTTTCTCAGTTAATCCTATTTGATAATAGTTTGTTTTGACTTTAAGCCTCGAGGTGGTCCTTCGAGCCGGATACTAATAAAGACTGCACTATAATAATATAATGTAACAATACAACTATATTTTTCATCCATAAGGATAAAATAATACTTAATACAAAGCATAGCCTTCTGGCTTGCCTCGGGTGATTGTATAGCCAATATTTCATGATAAAAGACACGTCATCATTGTAACACATACCGTCCTAATCCTCTTGTCGGTACACTCGAGTGCCAGCTTCTTGGCGAGCCGGGTGACCTCCTCAGACGCCTCCGCGATGGCCTTGGCGGTCGCGATGAGCTCCCTCTTGCTACCTGGTGGTGGAATTAAAGGTTAGTGCTTGAGGATATGCGTCAGGAGGCAGCATGCTTATTCAAAAGTTCCTAATGAAAATAAACTTGGCACTAGTATTATTTTGATGTATAAATATTTGCGGATTCCACTTGGGCGGATTTTAATTAAAAGGCCATTCGTTTACATGCAGTTAAGTCATAAACAATGAAATAAAAACAAAATCGACTAGAACACTAACAAATACATAATAAGCATAAACGTAATCGGCCGTATAAGGTTACTGGGAATCCAGCCTCCACTCTTGAAGAGGGAATGGGCTGCATGCGGGCCTTCGAATTTTTGGTTCTAGTACAAGCTAGTTCCTTCACGACGTATTCTTTCATCGTTTTGAGATCAGCGGTGGTGAAGTAAATTACACAAAGTAAGGCGTTCCCGAGAAACGTTACCACTGAACTACTACTGCTCAGTTTTAGAATAGAATAGAATAGCATTTATTTGCAAATATGGGTTATACATAAGTAGGTAGTAAGGTTTTCATCAGAGTTCTGCCATATTTCACCATTCGGCATGCAAACATCATAATATAAAATTTTTAAAATTTAAATTCATAAACATTACATTAATAAATAAATTAAATAAAAGTATTTCTCACTAAATAAAATAAATAAAATTGCAATGTTCATTAAAAATATCAACTTAATTATTACGTTATACATACGTCAAATAAAAATAGTCAAAAATTTAAATAGTCAGCATATACAAGAAATAATAATTACATATAAAAAAAAGAAAAAGATTATCGTGGTCTGAAGACAAATAAACAGACATTAAAATTCCAGGTCATAGACTATACACCATATTCCATGAGTAAATAATGTAGTAGTATGTTTTGTCTAATAATAGTTTACGAAGTCTACCTTTAAATTGCACCGTTTTTAAGTTTTTTACATCGATTCATCAGCATTTCAGATGTCCACAGCTGGACATAGACCTCCTCCAGGAGTCCACCTTCAAGATGAAACGATGGAATGATGTTGCGGGTCGTGAGCATGCGATAGTTGCGAGCCGCACATCATTGTGGTGACGGCGGTTAAAAACGATCACTATGATTACATCAGTTAAAAATAAATAAATAAAAATAAATTTATAGAAAATTCGGTGATTTGTTTGTTTATTTTGTACAAATAAATGATGTTTTGTACACAACACATAAAAAGCACAATACAAAAATGATAATTATCTACAAACGATGCGATGTTGCGTAGTGACTTACCGCTGAGATTGAGAAACACTTCTGTCCGTCGGCGGGTGAGAGACATGGACAATGATTACAACATCCAGCGTATAGCTTAGGCGCATATTATTATTGTATACAAGCGACATATATCATATCATACATATTGATTTATATATAGCAGGGTTTTATACAGAAGACTTAAATATCGTGGCACAATATCGTTTTTATTATTCGAAAAATCAGTTTAATAAAAAAAAGGTTCGCAAAATGATTTCTAGCAGATATTGTGATATAAACTTTGTGTAGTTTTATATCCCAAGTATGTGCACAACTGGGCAATATGAGGGATAGGCGCGATCTCGGTATTATGGAGCTGAGAATTTTGTTGTAGTATTGAGTATCTGAGCAAACCTTGCCGAGAAGGCCAACTCGTTATTTTTCTTCAACGCATTAGAGGGTGTTACATCCTGTATTCTGTATCAAAAATATATACTTTCAAAGCTTGTCTCTGCTTTATTGGTTAAATTCTTTTGCGAAGCCACAACAAAATACCTAAACATATAACGGTATTGTCCCTTATAAATATAGGTATATGTATAATAATATGCACCTAAGTATACATAACAGTGTTAGCATGAATAGTGGTAAGCTTAGTTACACAGCAAGTACATAGAATAACATCATTATATAAATAAGTGTACACAGAATATACAACTTTCACTATAAATGTAATAAAGCTGGGTCAGTTTACCCCCCCTTTTTTCGGGGGGTTGGAAATCATCAAAAAACTTGTCGCGCTCTGGGTGGAACTAAAGGAATGTTAGAATTTTTCTGACTACAACTGAAATAGGAAATTGTCTAAAATTCTGACACTACACTCTGGGAACACGGGAGGATTTTAATTCCCCTGTGTTCCCACAGTTGCCGTTAGAGTTGCGGTAATTATTTCGACCAATCCTGCAGCCTTAACAGAGATAATTTATATAACTCCACCATCATCATCATCTTGAGATTTCGTTGTGCAAAAAGTTTTAAAAGAAGACCCAGAACTAGGTATGCTCCGTGACAACCACATTTAATTCAATAGGGAATACGCATCAAAAAATATTTGTAATCTAACCAGTTTATCAATCGGCCCTTAGCAAATAAAAACCGGCTAAGAGCGTGTCGGGCAACGCTCAGTGTAGGATTCCGTAGTTTCCCGTCCGTCACAATAAGTGTCCCCAACTTTTCAAAAAATTGTTCAGTTGTGTTACTGATGGGACGCCATCAAATTATTTTACTACTTTGTCGGCGTGATTGATATACACATTGGTACCAAATTTCAGCTTTCTAAAGCTAACCGTTATAGTGATTATGCGAGGAAGGACGGACAGACATGGCAAAACTATAAGGGTTCCGTTTTTGCCATTTGGCTACAGAACCCTAAAATGTTGGCATGCATATTCCCTACTACTGGAGTGTAATCTGAGATAGTAAAAGAGTGTTTATTTTTTTCATGAGATGATTACACATAATATAAAGCATATTTCTTATAGAGGCTGTCACAATATCATCTAGATAAGGAAACCCATTACCTTTGGAGTCGGAGCGCACGAGCTCAGAGAGGCGCGCCATGAGGATGGCCATGCGCTTGGCGGCCGCGATGATCTCGTTGTCTTTGGACGACCACTCGCGCACCGCCTTGTGTAAGTTGTGGGCGGCGACCTGCGGACCAAGTAGGAAGGGTTTTTAGTAGCGACCTATATGATAGCAAAATAAGTTGACTGGTATAGAATGTCTTGATGCATTAAGTCTGCCTATGTACCATCACTGTACATGAAGTTTTAATAGATAAATGAGGTGAATAGGAATGATTGAGACAAAAATTTGAAGGGGCGTTTTTACGATATCTGGCAGTTTTTCCCAGCATTTAGGTATGTTTCTATTTATTAAATGTAATTAAAATTTATGCTCTGACAGAAATCAGCAATATAAGTAAATATTAAAGTGAACATATTAATTCAAAGTGTTGTTTCTATTCAACTTCTTTTAACGGTAATCATTTTTTTAATAATTTATTATCACGCTTTGCATAAGAAGTCCTTTTCAATTAAAATAACTATATAACTATTGTAAAGACAAAATTGACATATAGTAATAGTGTAAGTTTTACGATCTCATCTAAATATTTTTTTATTTCACATAGGCCCTGCCCTTACGTGGTTAAAAAACGTCAGAAATGTCAAAAGGAATCAAAGAAGTAATTCAACTTACCAGAATAGGATGGCTAGGATGCGGTTGCCTCCTGAAGATATCTTCTCCCTCATCATCGGTGTCAGCCGGCGGCGGCGGGCGCGGCGGCGGCGCCTGCCCCGCGGGGGGCGGCGGGCGCGGCGGTGCTGGTACGTTGGGGGCGTGTGATGTCGGTGACACGTGCAGGCGGGACAGGGCTTCGGGGAGCGCGGGCGGCGGCGGCGGCGGTGCGTAGTGCCCAGATAGAGCTGACTCTACTTCGCCTGCTGCGCTGATTATCTGCGGACAGACATGGAAATTACATTAAAAAACTGGCCAAATGCAATTGTAATTACACACGGAAGATTTTTCGATTTGACGCTGTAAACTTAAGTAATATTTTGAGCATGTTGTAAAGACTTGTGTCAATAGTTTAGCATCAACATTGTAATGTTCCCATTGTTGAGACTCGGGCCTCTTCTCTAGGAAAAGGAATGGGCCGTAATTCATCACGCGGGCTCAGTGCGACTTGGTAAGAAAATGATATCAGCATTAGCATTATCAGCTTTATATTGTCCCCGCTGCTGAGACTCAGGCTTGTTCTCTAGGAAAGGGAATGGGCCGTACGTAATTTACTACGCGGACCCAGTGCGGATTGATGAATCTCACATGTCTCTGAATGTTTTGCTTTAGCACATGCCGGTTCTACTATGATGTTTTCTTTTCACCGTTTAAAGAACAGTAGTGATGAAATAAATTACACAAAGTGTTTGTGTGAGTTTAAACTTGCGAACTACAACTTTTAATTTGGGGCCGTTGAAGAAGTAGTAGTAAGAAGTGTCTCATTGTGAGGAAACATGTCCTAGAACCAAAAATTAGAAGACATATGGCATCCACCAATCCACACTGGGCCCGCATGGTGGATAACCCATTCTCCCTCTAAGAGAGGAGGTCTGAGTCCTAACAGTGGGAACATTACAAGGCCGATAATGCTAAGAAGTTTCAATAAAGTATTATGATTATTACCTCAGCATTAGCGGAGCGCCAGGCGCCCGCCTGATTCCTATCCCCTAGCGCGACCGCTTTAGCGCGGTGCACGGCGGGCGGGATGGCGGCCTGCAGGCGCTGCTGCGCCGCCGTCAGCGAGCGCGCGAACTCCGCGTCCTCCGTGTTGTCACGCTCCGCTCCTCCCACTAGCAGCACGCGGTTGGCCAGCCTGCAAAATAAAACATTCAACATAAAGGACTAGTGCACAACACTTTTTATTAACACTTTATCCTACAAATCTACAGGCTGCGTCTGACTCGCGTGTTTATTGTGTCTGTATCGCTACAAACACACATCAATAGCACATTTACAAAAGGTGGTGTGCACAGACCGTAAGGATAACGCTCAAAGTTAATCCGCGGAATTCGAATGATCTCAAGCTTTTGCAAAAATCAAGTATACAAGATGTAATTTTTTTATAAATATAAATTGTTATAAACATATGTGTGTCAGACATCGACATACAAATACCAAGGGTCCAGTAGATGCTTCTAAACCCCTGCTGATAGGCTATATTTTATGCCGTATCCAAAAGCTTGTTAATAATAACCATTTAAAAAAAAAATATCTACAGTCTATAATCAATTAAAATAAAGATGTCTAATTGACTATGGACAAAAGCCTCAAGTAAACTATGACTAGGTAGAAGGAAAGTACGTTACCTGGCAATAGCTGAGGTGTTGTCGACCATCTTCTGTGAGTCGTTGTTGCGGATGGCATCCTCGCACAGGTAAGTGTGCTTCTGCATCAGTTCACCTATTACAGAAAACATCAATTAGAATACTGTATACTCAGACACCACTTTCAGCTTTCAGTATGTTAGTAACCTGCATGTATGCACGTATATGCTAATAATGTAATGCATTCTTCATAGAGTCTAAAACTTAATTTTCAATCCCATCACTAATTCAAAGTCACATAACTTTATGCCAACAAATAGGTCAGTTTTTGCAAGGAAAATCTGTAATGTTATGATGCATATTTCTGAGTTCTTCAAGCACTTTCTATTATTCCCACATGATGTTACAAAAAAAAAGATTGTTGTTAACCAACTTTAAATCGTTATAAATACCAATCGCGCAGTCAGGTAAAACTAGGTCTTTAGAGCGTCAAAAGTCACTATGGTTTATCGGTTTAGGTAATTAACTAAATGTAAACAATCTTGGCATGTCTTTTTATCTAAAAATTTTTTAAAAATGGTATATAAAAATCTTTGCAACTAGGTATTTACCTAAATCGATGTTAGCTAATAAACTAAATTTAAATAATCTTTGTGTATATTATATACAACCTCTTTAATATAAAAAGACATACCAAGATTGTTTACCTTTAGTTAACTACCTAAACCGACGGAGTATAGGTAATGTCTTCACTAAAATAAATATAGATGTCGTTACCAGCAGTCCTGACGAAGTCGAGCGGGTCGACGGCCTGATCGCACAGGTCCCTCACGCGCAGCACGGCGTCCGCGTACTGGTTCTTCAGGTTGTTGAAATGCTCTTCCGCTACCTATAAGTTTTAATCATTTTTATATTTATTGGCCTAATGTTCCCAATGTTGGGACTCCCGCCTCGTCTCCAAGAGAGGGAATGGGCTGTATTTTTATATATGCGCGTATGGGTTAAAAAGTAGCAGCAACCGACCGCAAGTAGCTGTCGCATGCTTAAACTACCTTTGTAGCCGCCTCTTGCTTCTCGCGGCAGTGTTGGCTGTCGTAAGGTAGCGCGTTTGCGGCGACCCAAAATTTTGTGACAGAGGTGGTCTAGTCTAGAAAGTCTAGTAATTAGGACACCATTCTTTCATTCTGTCCCATCATCCGTCACGCTAACACTAACTCCCCTTTTTTATATCACTCCACATACAATTAATTTTTAAACAGTGTAGTAAAAAAATTACCTTGCTGTCGGGGTTGTAGAGCCTGATCTTGCCGGCCGCTATCAACTGAGGTGATAATTTCTCAACCTGCAAAAATACGAGAGTTTAATACCTGCTTAAACAAACAGTAATATGTTTTTACTAATATGTTACGGTAATATGCTGAATGTATATACGGAATAAATAATTAATTATATTTGTTTCACAAGTATGATGAAAAATTTCGTATGATACAAGTAAATATGGTGATTACTGTCCTCGGCTTTCTTAAGATAATAAGCTAAATGCCGTTTCAAGGGAAATCACCAATATTACACACTTTATCATAATGTACTATTTTTAACTTTAAACCTAAGCATCTTTCTCCTCAGTAGTTATCATTGAATGTTACCTGCTGCGCATTGTGTATGAGCTGGTCGGCGAGGCGCTTGTTGTGTCCCACGCCGGCGGCCACCACCCCCGCGGCGGCCACGGCGCGCGCGCTGAAGGCGGCCAGCGCGGCGGCCTTGTCGTGGAAGTTGGGCTCGCGTCCGGGGGTACCTGGAGGTATGGTTTCTTTAAAATGATAGCTACGAACCCGAACGTGACCATGATATTATTGATATGATATTTTTGTATGGGAGTTTTTATAAGTCAAAATGGTATCCGCGGAAATTAGATATTACACTTTATTTAGCTTAGTCAAATTATAACCTCAAAATCTATCTAATTCTAACAGTCCATATACTAAAGCTATAGTGCATAAAATATAGCTCTATACTTAGACTATAAACACTATAGTTAGAGACAGTAAAACAAAATAAACGAAAAATATTCAGTTCAAAGCCATCGAGCTTGAATATACGTTACTTACGTACCAGATACCAGAAGTACCAATTAACGTAACTGTCTCTTAATTAAAATGTAAAAATTTCTCAAGCGACTATTAACAGAAGGGTATTTTATAGAACAACGTAAGAGTCTTTTTCAAAAATATTACATTAATTGATAATTCAGGTATCGACATATTAATAATCAGGTGCTATTATGTATGTATGCCTTCCGACGAGCTGGCGAGGATCGCGAGAATCCGATGTATGCGAGACGCACAGGACCGGTCGCTGTAGCGACGCGCGCGGGGAGGCCGCCGTCCAGCAGTGGACGTATTTCGGCTGAGATGATGATGATGATGATGATTATGTATGCAAGTTACCCGGCGGCGCGTTGACGGCGTCGGTGAAGTGCCTGAGCGGCGCGGCCACGTCGATGAACTCCTCCACCACGCGGTTCACGACCGCGCGCTCCGTCGCACGCTTCAGCTCGTGCAGCTTGTCTGTCAGCTCTCTGCAACAACAAGTGATGGTAAGAAATGTTATTGTGACATGGTGATATTAGTGGAGGAAGTTTGTCATTGCGACCTAGGCGGAATGCGCCCGAGCCACAGGTGAGGGTGTTATGGAGCCGAGTTCTGCTGTGTGTTTTCGACATGTATCAAACGACGTTTACATTTAGGAAGAAATAATCAGGGGTCCCTTCTCCAAGAGAGATGAACTTAGTCCCAGCAGTGGAAACATTATAAGGCCGATAATGCTAATGCTAATAAGGGGTTGACCAGCGAATCGCGGGGTCGCGACGCATCCAGCCTGATACTATAAATACTCGTACAATCAAATTTAAATTGCGTGCCTAAGAGCGGTATCTCTACCATTCTTAGGCATGCAATTTAGTGAGCAGGTTTTTAAGTAGACAAATGTATTGTAAAATACATGAAGCATTTTTACCTTTGAAGCAAAATATCTATTTGCACAGTCAGCCAACCAGAGTTTCGGTATTGTTTGAAAGAGTTACCATTACCCTGGACCGCAAAGAGTAACTGAAGAAACACGGTAGGGTTTAAGTCAGTAAATTCAGCCACTCTCTCTCGTTCCACCCGGAGCCGCAAGAGTGGTTTGATGAAAAAAAATACTGCATACCTAGTAATAGCCCTGGCTTCTTCGCTGTCGCCTTTCCCGCTGGCGCACAAGTCGGCCAACTTGTCGGACAGGCGCTGCACCTCCGAGCACAGCTGTAGGACCTCCGCCTTCTCACGACCTTGCAGCCCGTCTGCGATCTGGAACAACATCGATTATGTAAATAAACCAATATATTGTAATCAGTTATCGATTAATAATGTGGGCATTGCAAATTAAGATAGAAAAGCAATCCTTAAACGAATTCTGCCATAACAGAATTTAAAAATCAAAGTCAAAGTCAAAGTATTTTATTTGTAGAACATAGGTTATATGGTACATGGTATAAAATTTGTGTTGTATCACTATGTTTTGCCTTGCAAGGCGTACAAATTAGGCGTAAGTATCTATAAAATAAATAAAACTGTTTCAAACAAGTAACGTCATAAATAAATGCTCTAAGTAAACAAGACGGAATAACAAGTGGATCGGACATTTCTTATTTTATACTTCTATCATCTAAAAACTCATTGATAGAGTAGTAGTCCTTCTCAATCAAGAATTTCTTATGTTGCGATTTAAAACGGTTTATGTTGTTCATGCTTTTTAAAGTATTTGGTAGTTTATTAAAAATCTTTGGAGCCATACCGAGACAACTCTTTGAGAAAAGTGCAGTATTGTGTTTTTTTGATTCCTAAAATCCTCCTCTACCTTCGATAAAGAATGAAGGACATCCCTCCCATACCCAAAGATTTTGGAAACACATAAATTGTATGCACAGGTATGAACTGGTGGATTCTGTGGTGTCTGTGTTTCCTCATAGCAACAACCTGAGGGTCTTTAAGTCTAGAGTAGAATAGGTTACTGATCCATCAGCGACGTCATTGTTTACATAGGTTTGGTAACAAAAGTGACATAAAAGCACTTTTTAAGGCCTAGCCTCTGAGGGGCTGGATTGGATTCCGGAAGGTAAGCTCGTGACCCCAGAACGAAGGCAAAGAAGGAACGGGGTGGGGTTTAGTCAGTAAGTCTGACACGCCCTCCCGCTCCGCCTAACAGCGGGAGAAGTCGTTCTGATGATTCCCCACGGGAAAAATAAGGTTGAATAGTCGTGTTAGGTATTTCAATAATAATTCTAAGTGCAAACAGTTGAATAAATCATTGTTTTATTTACCCTCTGTCCCTGCGAGACGATGCTGTTGATAGCTTTCTGACCCTCGATCCTGGTGACGGGGTCCGCAGCCGGGTGCAACAGCCACTTGTGAGCTGTCTCCAATCTATTAATGAACAATTATAAATTGAAACATTTTTATATATCACACTACAGTTTTATAAAAGCGAAAGTTCGTGCGAGGTTTGCGACTGTTTTACGCTGAAACTGCTGAAGGCATTTCGATTAAAATTTTGTACCCACGTAGGCCATGTCTTGGAATAGTACATAGGATACTTTTTACCTCGGGAGTAGTATCCCAAGGGAGGAGGAGCTCGTGGCTAGATAATAACAGCCACACAGGTCGATCTTTAAGGTTAAGCAACGCTTGCCAAGGTTGGTCTGTGGTATCTTAACCTAACGAGTTTTCTCCGTGTGTCGGAAAGCACGTTAAGTAGGTCCCGGCTGTCATTTGTAGATCTTTGGCAGTCATTATGGATAGTCAGAAACCAGTAAATCTGACTCCAGTCTTGCCATGAAGTACCGTGTTACCCCTTGTTAATGTTACCCCTTGCTACCGTGTTAATGGGTTGTGGAGGTCTGGTAGGCAGGCGCTCCTCATAAAATACTGGTATTCAGCTAAATCCAGCTTGACTGGAAGCCGACCCCAATATAAATAGTTGGGAAAAGACTAGGCAGATGATGATGTGATGCTCACCGCGCCTGCATGGTCTTCCCGCCCTGTTTCTCCGCGGCCCTCACGCCCTCGTTCACGATGACGTCCAGCTCGTTAATCTGGTGGCGCAGATCTGATGCTAGGTTCAGTGCCTGCAGGAATATATTAAGTTTCATTTGGGGAGAAATATAATAATAATATTTCAAAACTTTCACACAGCGCCATCTACATAGTCTCAAAACTAAGTAGAGCTTGTAATATAAGTACTAGACAACTGATAAACATTATACGAACATAACAAATATATTACCTAGACACAGAACACACGATCGTGCTCATCACACAAACAGTTGTCTTAGGTGGGAATCGAACCCATGACCCCTTGACCAACAGTCGTCAATAAAATATTGATGAAAATATTGATGACTAGCTGTCCCCTGCGTTTTCACCCGCATTTTTCGTTACTGCTCTGCTCCCGTGGGTCGTAGCGTGATGGTATATAGCCTCGCATTCCTCGATAAATGGGCTATCTCTTAGATAGCCCATCATCCCACTGAAAGAATTTTTCAAATCGGACCAGTATTTCCAGAGTTTACCCCCTACATACAAACTTACAAACCTACAAACTTGCAAATTTTACCTCTTTATAATATTAGTATAGAAGTATAGATTTATGAATAGTTTGATTACCTTAGCTTCTCTGCCGTGTCCGTATTGTCTCTCGTCGCAAAGTTGATCGGCGTTGATACCTCCAGATCTAAAATTAATACAAAATAAGAGTTAAGTATGATTTTGTGGAAGCCTTGCCTAGACTGAATTATTTCACGAAATAAATTGAAACAAGGTTTAAAATCAGAGTTCTCCTCTTTAAGGCAAACATTTTAGGAGACTCAAGATAAAACTTTTTTTTTATTAAAATGGTGCCATTTTGCTCTTCCAACTAGGCTTTAATAGAGCTGCTTGTATTACATTGTTATCATATCGCTATGACAAAGTTTTGCTAAGTCTCATGTACATGATATGTAGTGGCAGTAGCAGATATGGTATGCTCAAGGAGATGTCAGCAAACTGTAGGGGCCCAGTAGGGTCGAAGCCTCTGGGACCATGGATATGATTTCCAAAAGGGAAGCTCGGTGACCTCAGATCGAAGGCAACGAAGGAATGGGGTTCAGTCAGTAAAAGTCTGGCACGCCCTTTCAAGAGCGGGAGAAGTCATTCTGATGATTCCCAAGTTGACAAAAGAGGTATAGTATGGTGACCTGGCGATCCTACGCGCGGCATCGGCGGGCTGCGGCGCCAGGTGCTCGGTGGCGCGCTGCGCCGACGTCAGCACGCTGCGCAGCGCCCTCTCCCCGTAGCCGTTGCGTTGTGCGTCCGAGTCCTGGCAATGACAACTTGCATAATTAACTTTTTGCTCAAATTCACAACCGAATTTCAATCATTGTGAAAATCTCAACAGAGGGTATCCAGATGTACACAGAAGTAATTGTACCGCACAAACATGTGTGCCACAACAGGTACACCCTTTGTTCCTTTACTCTCATAATCCAATGGACGGCAGAAGAGACGACACGACTGTGATCCACCCGAGCGCAGGAGAAGTTATTAGATAAATTCCTTTTAAAATATGCTCTACAAGACTAACGAAAGCGACAACATTCAATTATCGTTATCAAAACTCAACTTAATTTTGACTTTATTCCTTTAATGTGTAGTCCACTTACTATTTTTAAGATGCTAACAATTTTTTTATTGCTTTAACACATGTATTTTATACCTGTGTTTAAGCAATAAAGAATTAATTAATTTGAAAAATAAAGGTTTATATACGGACAAAAGCTATTTAATTTATTAAAAATGCTTTAATTGCTCACTCACATTAAGGAACTCGTGCGCGGCGCCCATCTTGGCGTGTATCTGCTGCTGCAGCGCCTTCAGCACCGCCACGTTGTCCTTCTCACCACCGTCTTCCACGTACGACGTCAGCTGCAGGACGCTGCCAAACAAGAAACAAACATTTTGTTTATATAACTATCTTTTACCCGCGGCTGAGGAGCTCGTGGCTAGATAATAACAGCCGCACAGATCGATCTTCAAGGTTAAGCAACGCTTGCCTAGGTTGGTCTGTGGATGGGTGACAATCTTAACATGACGAGTTTCCTCCGTGCCTCGGAAAGCACGTTAAGCCGTTGGTCCCGGCTATCATTTGTAGATCTTTGGCAGTCGTTACGGATAGTCAGAAGCCAGTAAATCTGACTCCAGTCTTGCCATGAAGTACCGTGTTACCCCAGTTAATGGGTTGTGGAGGTCTGGTAGGCAGCCGCTCCTCGTAAAATACTGGTATTAGCTAAATCCGGCTTGACTGGAAGCCGACCCCAATATAGTTGGGAAAAGGCTAGGTAGATGATGATGATCTTTTACCCGCGGCTTCACTCCCTGTCAACTAATTACCCTACCCTACCTAAGAACCTCCTCCTGACAATAACAAACACAACAATAAAAAGTATGGACGAAATCAATCCAGCCGTTCACGCGTGATGCCGTGACCAAGGGAAATAGGGATTCATTTATATATAAAGGGTGTAAGGAAAAGCCCTCCGCAAACTTTAGTTCATGAATCCCCGACCGGTCTCATGCGACCGCGCTGTTATTGGTTTACTATTTTGTCTCGTTTTGCGGGTATTGATAGGTTAAGGGCTTGCTCAGTAGACGAATCTGAACATCCTCCCACATTTTTTTTTTCAGGAAACGAAAAAATAATTGACACAAATTCTATTCAAGACGAATAATAAAGACTATAATTTATTAGTTTTCCAAAACTACCCTCAATATACGGTTTAAGCAGTGTTAGTTTTTATGAAAACATTTTCGCGAACGAATACGCGGGCAAAGGCTAGATTTGCTATAATAAAGTCAGTATCTTACACAATAATATAAGACTGACTTGTCAAAAAATAGTAGATACTATTATATGAACATTTACCTTACTGTATACATAAGACTCCGTTTTTATCGGGTAATGTGGGGAGTTGATTCATTTATATGTATGCAAGACTCGGTAACGAAACCATAGCGCGATTCAGGAAAGCGTCCTGATCGTACAACGCCATCTATCGAAGCACTAGGTAGTTAGTACCTTCTTTTCCCTAGTAGTAGGGTCCTTGCAAGCGAGAGTTAAATTTTGTGCAATGGTTGAGCTATTACTATACTTCTCAAGTTTTATAAGTTATTGTTCATTTATAATAACTACTTGTAATGAACAGCCTAGAATTTAAACAGCAAATAATTTTGGTATTGATAATTCCGTTCACATCTTTTTTTTTTTCAGAAGCCGCTGACGTCATCGAAAGTGCTGGTGTTACAGAGGGCGGGTAAGTAATATCTACGCCTACTTAAGATTTCCTTTTATGACATAGGCGATCACCAAGAGAAGACTTTTTCTAAATTTTCTCCCTGAGGGGATAACACGGGGGTTCAAACTTTGTACGGAGAAACGTACTTTAACTCTTGCGAAGCTGCTGGTATAAGCTAGTTACGAGTATTGTAAATTAGATAGTAAATTATTTGTGTTTGTCAGGTTTGTAGGTTGTTTACCGAGACGGGGGTCCGTGAACGAGTCCAACGTGTGCTACGCTCAGCAGTAATATCTGCTCAACTCACCGTATAATCTCATGAATCTCGTCCGCCATTCTCTGAGCGAGATAGTTTCTGTTTTCAGCTGCTTCCTCCATACCCTTGCCTCCTGCGGAAATAGATGACAGAACAAAATCAGTTGCATTATAAATTCAACTTGAAACGTGTCACGTAAAGAAAGGACTGTCTGTAAGGCAAACATAGTCATAATTTTTTGGATAAATACGCTGTTAATACTGAGGAATCAACTGTATACTGTGTGTGGAGGCCAGCCCTCCACTAACTTTAAGGGCTTGCTCAGTAGACGAATCTGAACATCTTACTACAAAAAAATTTTTCAGGAAACGAAAAAAAAATCGACCTCTCCATACAAACTGTCCGATAAAATTTATAATTTTGTATGGTGAGGCTGAATTTTTTTTTCGTTTCCTGAATAAAAAAATTGTGTTCAGATTCGTCTACTGAGCAAGCTCTTAAAGTTCTAGGAGGGCTGTCCCGTACACCCAGTATACACAATTTGTAGCAGTGGTTTACAACCACCTAAAATGATGTCTCAGGCATTTGCCCAAACTAGACAAAACATCTTCATCATCATCAGACAGATGTTTTGTAAAGTGGGATTTCCAACGTAGGTTTACAGGACTTTAAACTCTGTTTCAAATAGTTGAATGACAGTTTACCTTCAGTGAGGATGTGGATGTAGATCTTCATGGAGCAGATGAGCACGGGCGCCAGTTGCTTGACGCTCTCGAGGCAGCGGTTCAGGGTTTCTGCGTGCGGTGGATGGGTCAGCTCGGCTGCTCTAGCGGCTACCTGAAACGAAATCGCAAACATTGGATATGGTGCACATGGATTTCTTTGAACGGACATCAGTCTATAAAGTTTTAAGTTTAGTTGAATGATATTTGCAATTCAATCTTCCACTGAGATTTATTATAACTTTTTCACAAAGATAAGTTTTATGACAGACTTAATGACGCAGTGTTTCAGCGAATGGGTGCTACGCGTTGCGGGTTCGATTCTCTCGTGAATGGATTGTTCCGGGTCTGAATGTCCTGTTTATGTGAGTTTACATGATTGTGGGTGTGTTACCCAAACTTTTATAAAAATAATTTGTCCTACAGTTATGTATTTCATTATTTTGTGGACAATAAAGAACAAATAAAGAAAGACATCTTTGTTACAATTTCAATCACATTTTCTACATCACAAAACATAAAACTATTGTATCAGTAAATAAAATATGCTGTAATAAATCTTACCTCTCTGGCCGCCCTGGAGAGAGCCGGCGAGATGTCTCTGAGGAACTGCACCAAGTCCTCCATGGTGTCTATGACCTCCGCCACGCCTAGGTAGTCCAGCACCTGCAATATTAAACACAAAATTTACTAAAAATTTCTATAGGCTGATGCGGGTGTCAGCTGTCGAATTCATACAATGTTGCTAAGAAAAGGATACTAGATAACTACTATCCTTTTCTCTCATTTTAAAGACGCATATTTACGTCCTGTTGTTATCTCACCTATGCTATGTAAAAAAGATCCTAATCATCCTATGCGCTTCCATCCTTGTAGCCATTGACTGGCTTCGCTAGGCCTCGATCGCGCCTGGTGGTGCCTACCCATAGCCATGGACAAGGACTGTGTTGGAGCAAGCAAGCCCAAAAGACTTTCACTCTTGTTTTAAAGCTTTTTTTCTTAAAGTGGGAAATTATCAAATTATACCTCTCACTCTAGATACAATAGTCCGAAATCGGGCAGTTGTTCAGACCTTCAGTTCAGAACACAACACCCGGTCTGGTCGGAGGATTTTCCGTTTTTAATAGAGCTTAGCGGGTATTTAAACGCTAGGACAGTAGGTACTGATGTCAGGTTATTGGATTGTATAGTTTATAACTACCATCTTTACGAATGTCAACCATCTTCAAATGACAGCCACAAAAAACGGACATGATTTCTAAATCACAGAGGAGTCTCTGTATGTACTGCATGGTCACCCATCTACACATCGACCTCGGCAAGCCTTGTTTAACCTTGAAGATAGCCTCGAGCGGCTGTTATAACTTAGCCTCTATCGACTATAAATAACTTTCTACCACAAATGTACATAATTTCTATTGCAATACACAGTGCCTATATTTCTCACGGCACATACAATACAATAAGACTCATCTACTGATAATGAGTTATTATATAAAAACAAATAGAAATCGCTATGTAGATGATCATGGAGCTTTCGCTTTCCCACAGAAATGTGAAAATAATCGCCATTTATAAACTTTTGCTGTGACGAATACTCAGACTATTTAACGTTTGAATCCCCAACCGGTCCTATGAGACCGCGCTGTTATTGTTTTACTATTGTGTCTCGTTTCGCGGGTATCTGAGTAATTAATGTACTTTTTATATGGTTTCTCGTTTAATTGATTACTAAAGAATTGTATACTAATTCACATTGTGCCGTGATTTTACTTCGCTAAAGCACCTCTGAAACTTTCAACTTTATAAAATTTAAATACTAACACTGAACATTAAAATATAGCAACGTGTTTTACATAATTTAATTTTGCTGTAAACAAAATTCAAAACGTTTTTATTTCACATAGGCCTACATGGGCACTCATAAAATATTAGAACTTAGTGCTCGGTTCGGTCGCTATGAAGAAGTACCGACAAGAAACTCCATGGTAACTCTTTTTTTTACATTGCTTAGGTGTTCATTCAAAATCAAAATGTGTTTATTTCACATGGGCCTACATGGACACTTATAAACCGCTAATTGGTCGTTTCCTATGGAGAAGAACCGACAAGAAACTCTATGGTTACTTTTTTAAAATCTTACAATATTTCCATATTAAAACATTAATTGATTCTTTAAGTGAGGACAGTTATTGCATTATAGCTAAGAACTAGAAAGCACATACCTTTTTACACTCCATGGTAACTCTTTTAAAATGGTTGATCTTACAATATTTCCATATTAGAACATTAATTGATTCTTGCATGTTATTTCTAAGAACCAGAAAGTACATACCTTTTTACACTCCTTAACAATCTTCCTGACTTCCGACTCATCAAAACAGAGCAGCAACGCGGACGTTCCCTGCAGGATCCCACGGGACCCCTCAATCAGCTTCTTCCTGCAAACGAAGCTTAGTTTGAGCTCCCGCACACTGGCCGTCTCCGACTCGAAGGTGAAGAGAGTCGCGTCGAGAGACAGTGACATCGTGGCCAGGTATGGACCCGCCAACCTTCGGGCCTTCCGTACCATCACAAAACGAGGAAATTTTAAAATTGTCTGTCGTGCAATAGTGTAGTTGAAATTGATTTATTTTAGAAGGTAATTGACCTGCAGTTTTGCAGTATTGATTTTTCTGGGTAAATAGATTATTTTCGTTTTGTAACAGCTTCGTAGGGTTGAGGAATGCTAATGTTTGTTATCGTTTGAGATTTATTTATCATAAAATTAAGTATTCTATTGTTTGTAAGATTCATAAGCATTCAATTTGTTTTAGTGCTTTTACTGTCACAAACTGATATTCCTTTTTAATGGTGCATGCGCTCCTAATGATACCTCGTACTCAGAATAACGTTGTGTATCAGCCTCGGGCCTAAGAGAGCACCTATGATATTGGTCTTGCATCTGATCTCTCTCCAGTAGTATTGGATTACTGGACTGCCGGACCAAAAGGTGAAGACAAAAAGAATTCTAGGGCGAAAGGGAGGGCGTGTCAGAGTTTTACTGACCAAAATTCACTCCTGTTCCTTCTTTAACTTTGTTCCAGGTCCTAGGGGTTCACCACAGTAAAAGCAAAAAGCCTCCTTTGCCTTCTCACACAGTATAATACTTAGATTATAGAAACATACAAGTATGTTTATCAGTTATCTAGTACACATAACACAAGCTCTGCTTAGCTTGGGACTAGATGGCGTTGTGTGAAAAACTGTGGAACATATTAGATTGGCCCATGTGCCAAGATCGACCTTCGATCAGGAGTGAGGGTGTAAGGGTGATATTACCTGGCCGGTCCTGAGTAAGGGTCTGATCGGAGCATGTCAGAAGCCTGCTGCAGAAGAGTGGCGGCTGTCTCAACGCGGTGTAGGGCGCCTGGCATGTCGTGTCTGAGGACTGAGTCTTCTGAAGACTCAATGGTTTCGTGGCCGACCTGGGGAGAGACGGAATAAAGGATGATGAAGATAAGAATATGGTAACGCACTGAGACTCATTATCTGCCTAGCCTTTTCCCAACTACATATATTAAGGTCAGCTTCTAGTCAAGCCGGATTTAGCTGAATACCAGTATTTTACGAGGAGCGGCTGCCTACCAGACCTCCACAACCCATTAACTGGGGTAACACGGTACTTCATGGCAAACCACACAATCCTTTTATATTTCCAATTTTTTTTTCGTCTCGATTTCGATTTTTTATTCGGAATTGCAGAAAAAATCCAAAATTTAGTAATTTTCTGATAGATACCGATGTCATGGGGCGCCGTAATACCGAATAAAACATCTAGCGGCGGGCCTGACTGTACGTATATGTAAGTGCATACCTAATAGGTATCTTGTCTACAATGGCTGTTGGAGCATTATCATCATCATAAATCAACTGATGGTCAGGCATTGTCCAATTTTGTATCGCTTGACAAATATCGCATAATCATTAAGCAGTAAGTAATTAGTTCGTAATATGTTCGATCTTGATGACATCTGAATTGTTTAAAATCCTTGTATTATCACTTAATTAAATTATATCTAACTTGCATTGATCATTCAGGATCATTCCCTTTATTCCCACTAAATGGACTTGTTGTCCATTATTCTGTTGATATTCACATTTTCCAACACAGGTGCCTGTGAAACCACCTAAACAGGAACGCTACTGAGCAAAAATGATCTCGTATGATGAAGGCTTCAAAGACAAGACACTGTGGTTTACTGGATTCACACCGATACCAGTAAGTTGGAACTGTGAATGCTTCTCAAAGAGGAAGAAGTACGTAGTAGTAGTAAGACTTCTTTAAGTATGACTCACCTTAACCAGATTGTTGACGGCGAGCGACACGGCCTGCACCGGCCGCGCCAGGTCCGGCATAGCGTTGCCATCTTCTGCTTCTTCATGGAGGATCACCAGCCGAGAAACCTGGGGACAATAGGAGTAACGAATTAGATATGCGAATCACCGATACAGACTAGACTATTTCCAAATTGACGCGATTAACTTTATTTTTACAGCTTTATCAAACCTAGAAGAGCGGTCCTCCAATATGCGTCTTGTGTAGTGTATACTGGTGGTTACTTATTACGAGTATAAGGATTATAACAGGCTCTCACCAGTACACACACATAAAAAGTTTTCGTGCGCTTAGAAAACTAAGATGTTTTATTTTATCTTTAACAATTCTAAATTGCTAGCTAAAGAGCATCCTATGCGTGCTTGACTGGGGTTTTGGACAGGCGAACTGGCTGGCCAATTTTTTTTTTTTGATTGGTATAAACTAGTGCTTGACTGCGATCCCACCCGGTGGCAAGCATTATTTATTGTAGTCTCGAAAAGCTGTGATCACTGTTCAGTAATTTAGCTCGATGCGACAATTCATTCAGTTCATAAAGGTCTGACAATTCCGTCGATATAACTTCTCAACCGTACAATCATTGGAAGGTCACTAAGAAGTGAAGAACAATTATCTTATGCTCTGCTACAGTTTTTGCAGCCTGGTTTTGAGCGCTATTTCACTCGTTGCGTACCCTCCTAAATTCTTTGTTGTACACAAAACTTATGATTAAATATAGTGATCTATGACCTTCTTCACAGTTATTCAAAGTTATTATTCTTGCTTGTAAAACTTCCAATAATCCTTTAGACGTTTTAAAATAAAAAAAGTAAAGTTTCAGTAACATAAACCGACTAAAATAATTTGCTGGCAAACAAGAAAAAGCTTCAAAAAGCGTAACAACATTTTTATGTGGAAAATACTACAAAACTTTCATAATTTTCTGGTTATGATGACACGTTTTTAAACAAAGAACAAACGCTTTAAAATAAAAATCTAAAATTTTTCAGCATGAAAATATAATCATAGCTTTTTCAACCGAGCGGTAACTTTTTTTGACGTTTATATTGAAGAACGTTGGCATATGTTTACCAAACTATCTAAGTTACTGCACTAAACAGTCTCTGGGCATCTACTCCACTTCGTAAAGCTTCATAAATTATGAAATGTCACTCCGGTTAAGTCGCTCACATAAAAAAGGAAATTAACATAAGCTTGAACTTTAAAGTTTAAGAACATAACAAACAAGCGAACTCGTATATAAGTGACTAACTTTATACAGCGACTTCACTCGCTTTAACCTATCAATCCCCGCGAAACGAGACACAATAGTAACACAATAACAGCGCGGTCCTATGAGACCGGTCGGAGATTCATGAATTAAAGAAGTAACTAGCTTCATCCAGCGACTTCACCCGCTTTAAAGTAGGTTTTTTTATAAAAAAAACTTTGGGAATCTTCGGGGTTTTCATATAAAAACTAAGAATCAAAGATCAAAAATTTCATCCCATTAGTTTTGGAAAATCCGCTCTTAGAGATCGCCTATGCCATAAAAGGAAATCTTGTGAAAACGATCGTAGTCCGAGATTCCGAGTAGTTTCGGCTGAACGTTGATATGTAGGTGTATAGATGGATAAAGCCTGTGTATAGCCAGGCCACATCGTTTCCGGTCGCTGAGAGTTTCCGCTCTTTAGAAAGGCTGAATGTATGATTGTACATATATTTTTTATGGAGCGGAACTGTTAATTGCTGGTTCGGGAATTCACGCCATGTTTCGCATATCTCTACCTACAGCGTTTTTTGGGGTGGGATATAATAAAATAACGCCCGGTTCTGTGTGTCTTGCATCCATCGGATTCCCGCGACCCTCACCAGGTCATCGGTCCATCTTGTCCTTCCAACTCTGCTTCTTCCAGTACATAGTCGCCACTCACACAACCTTTCGTCCCCATCGATCATTTGTTCTACAAGCAATGCACAGGACCTCGTTGTGGTGACGCTTCTGAGAGGCCTATGCCCAGCAGAGGACGTCTCGGCTAAAATGATGAATAATCAAATAACACCAACCGCTACAACCGCTTGGCATGCAGTATTGTGTATCAAGTTTTTGCCTTTTAGATTCTAAACCAGCTTCACCTATCCTCCCGTCATCTTTAGCAAACTATGAACATACCTCTATAGCATTTTTTTATGGTGGGATAGAATCAAAGAACTTCAACCGCTACAAACGCTTTCGGTACAGTTTTATGTTTTGGTCCTTTAGATTTTAAACCAGCTTCTAACCTATCCTCGGGTTACCTTTTAGCAAACTATGCACAAATACCGCCACAAATTCCTGCCACCGCAGAAAGTTCGAGAGCGAACAATGCACAACACAGGCCAGCTTATCTATGAACGACTTTCACTGACACGGCGCCTGTTGTTACTACACATTCTCTGCAGATAACTGCCTCTTTGTGTGCACTATGAAATTAAGATAAAAATGTATTGATTAATTAAAAATAATCACACTAGGACACGTAGTAATACCTAAGAGCTACCACGTTCTACGAAAAGTGTCTAAGGGAACTTGGCTTCAGCTCCTTCCAAAGGTCCAGGACCCCAGGAGCAGGTTGTGAGTTCAGACCCAGACAGACGCTTAACTTTGTGTAATTTATTTCATCACCATTTCCCTCAAAACGGTGACAGGAAACATAACAAACTGCAAGCTCATGTGGCGGACTACGGCCCATTCTATCTTCTTGAGAGGAAGCCTGAGTCCCAGCAGTGGGAATATTATTAAGCTGTTTATGCTATGCTAAACAAACAGTAGAGCTCATCCGCAACTCTCGCTGACACCACGCCTCTTGTTCCTTCAAATTGTCGGGAAATATCGAAATAACCATGTCTTTGTATGAGCCGTATGGTATGCGAGGTATTTGTAGAACGTGATGATAAAAGGTTTTGGAAATGTCTTGTTAAATTTATCATAAGACGACAGTTCTTTGGGAATTTTATAAAGTTATAAGTTACAGGCCATTCAACTATTACATAAATAACATTTTAGTCATTTTAATCCAAGGGGTCTGGTTCCTTGTCAAATCTCTTAGCCCCTCCCCTCCAAAGCTTACATAAACATTAAGATTCGTGGAAGTAGTTACTCGTACCAAATAAAGAAACAATAAATTTATTTTAATTTTGCAGAAAATCAGAATAAAATAATGCCAAGTATCACACAAACATAGAACTAGGATTCAAAGTTTTTACAGTTTCATATCTTACTGCACACTAAAAAACTTTAAACTTTCAGCTTATTATTTTCCCAAAACTCGAGACAAACCACATCTGCGTGACAGAGGGCAACCAGTGCCCTTAAATAGTATCTTAATAAAATATGAAAATTCGCAAACTTCCGTTCACCTTATAGGTAAATCGATAACCCACGCTCTCATACGTCGAAACAATAGCAAATCTACATATGTAAATATATAAGATCTACACAGAATTTGAATCATCAATCTAAACTGATCCTTATCAATTTTCAACCACGAAGCCTACTGGGCCTTGGGTTGATGAAAGAAGACCCCCGGGAACCTGAAATTAGGAAAAATAAGGAATAGGAGTGGGTTTTAGTCAGTAAAAGTCTGATACACCCTCCCGCTCCGCCCAGAGAGGGAAGAAGAAGTCATTTTAACGATATCCCAGTTTAAAAAAAAAGTAATTTTCAACCAAATCAATTCAGTCCAAAAACCAACCCATCATTTCATTAACCAATCCTCGACCTACATGTATATGAAGCTTAACTTAAGCGCCAGCTAAGGTATGTCCCGAACGGATCAGCGATCGCCTTATTAGGTGCGCGCACGCAATGCTCTCGGCCAACACAGCATTCATTCATTCATGGTTTTTGTGTGCACGGACTAACATAGTACTCGCACTTTGTTTTTATGCAAGCTTTCGATTTTAATCTTGATGTATGTCAGTAGTGTCATCGCGTACTGTACTAGTATTATGAAATTGTAACTGTTTTGTCTGTTATTTATTTATTTATTATAAGCTTTATTGTTTGTTACCATTAATAAATACAAAAAAGGAGGGTTATTTAGGCATTAGGATTATCTGGCGCCAAAGGTTGGCTTTAGGCATTAGGATTATCTGGCGCCAAAGGTTGGCTTCTGAAAGGAAAAACCGGGACCTTGGAACGAATGCAAAGAAGGAACGGGATGGGTTTTAGTTAGCAAAAGTGACACACCCTCCCGCTGCGCCTAAGAGCGGGAGAAGTCACTTTGATGATTCCCCATCATAAAAAAGCTATAGGCTTATAGCTCTTTGTTCCGTTCCAATGGTTTTTTTTAATTGTACCCCACACACTATAGAAATTCCTCCTGTATCGTGGGTGTGTTCACAAACATGCAAACTCACATACACAAGACACTCAAACCCGGAATAACTATCTGTTGGCCATACAAATATTTGTTCCGTAACCGAAACGAACCCGCGATACGTAGTGCTACAGCCAATTGCTCAACCACTGTGTGTCCAGCCTAGAAGTAGGCTATGTTTATTGTATAACGCTGCCCGCCCACGGCCGAATCGGTGAACGATTTTTTGTAGGAGAAACACACGGCCTACAAAAAGTCGGTCAGAATATACTCGTACTATAGGATTATAGTATGTAGCGATTGTCGGGCCGATTATCCGGGCGGGTAGCCTTAAGGTGTTGTTAAAAACGTTAAGATTGCAGCATAACAGGTATTTGGGACACTACCAAAATAGGACATAGTTTTAACCTGAACACCGAACTCAGAATGGATATTACAAATATCAAAAACACGTATATAGGTACCTTGTTTAAAGCTCTATGCTATAAATCACACATCTTTGCGAGAGGTATCTTTGAATCTTTGTATAAGCATCTGCATACAACAAATTCATGCTTGCAACATCTTAAGGTATTTAGCATAAACTCGTGGGAGTACTTAAATCCTCCAAACAGCAAAAAAACTTTAACATTGCGCAAACCTCCAGCTAATAAAACTAAAAATATTTGTGGAATTTCAATCCTTATCAAAAACGAATTCCAATGACGTCATCTTTTTTTCTTAGCTTCTCGTAAACTTAATCCTATCTCAACCACTTAAGAATATAAATCATGCTCTTATCAAACACATTCCAGCAATGACTCCATATTTTGTCGACTGTCGTGACTTTTAGAAATCACCCTTCCACGTTCCCCGTATACCTGGGGAGTGGCGCAAAGGGCGCGGCATTTCAACCCCAACGCTCTCCCCACTGTTGGCCTTGGGACTGATTGTGTTTGTCCAAGATTATTAAGAAACGGACGGACGCTAAATGTCTGCAGTCTGATATTGGAATGGGGTGGTAGACGAGGGTGGGTTCTGTTTGTGGGTAGGGTTTTGAACGCATCTATACTGATACTAGCTGACTTGACAAAAGTTGTTCTGCTATACAAATTATTATCTAAGAAACAAATGGAGGGAAGGGTAGAAGGGTAAGGGTCTAAGATCTATTCTAAGACTTATCAAATATACACAAGAAAAAAATCCTAGAAATCGGTCAAACCGTTTTGGAGGAGCTCGATAACAAACACTGTGACATGAGATTTTTATTAATTAGAAGATTGTAGTTCACAAAGCTGAAAAGTTTTGTAGCTTGTTTGGAAGTGCTAATCTCAAGAACTACCGGTCCGATTTTTTTAAATTTTATAGTGTTGGTTAGCCCAATCATTCAGGCAGGCTGAAGACTATATTATTATAATATCACACTAAACCACCAAAAGAAACAAAGCAGCAACTTGAGACGCGAATAAAACCGCAGAGACAGCTACTAATTAATAAAGGAGACTTAACACTACAGAAAACCACAATAACAAGAATTAGATCGCCAATTTGTAAGACCAAGCCTCATCAAAAAATCATCCTCAATAACATCCCATGTCTCATACAAGGAAAATAAACAAACTATGAACTAACTTATACCTAAATCAGTATTCCCAGAACCAACTGCGGCCGCAGCCACACTGACAAGTATAACGTATCGACAGCCGAGACTCCGAGAGCCAGTGGGTCAAGGTGACGCCGAGATGTAACTAACTAGGCTTAGTGCAGGTCTCGACTGGATTTAGCTACAGGGAACGGTTGGAAATGGCTAAAGCTGGGAGTGAAAACATGGAGGAAAGGTTCTTGAATCTGGAAATGATATTACCTAATTTTTTTCAAAGTTACAGGTTGCCTTCATAGTCCGGAAAATCGCCAAACTAGGGTGGCAGAGGGCAAGGCAAATTGTTTGGAGAACAGATAGTAGATGGGGTCGAAAGGTTCTGGAGTGGCGACCACGTGCCAGAAGACTCAGCGTAGTAAGGATCGCGGGAATCCGATTGTTACGGCCTATGTCCAACCGCGGAAAGCGGACGTAAGTAATGATTGATACCAACACTTTAATCAGAATAACGTATATTTTCTACCTATTCCAACATGTGGTTACTAGTCAAAGGAAAAAGGACCTCGCTTATTTTATTCAGGGAGTATTTTTGATATAATTTTCTACTTTTACGCGGGCGAAGCCGCTGCCAAAAGCTAGCAAGGGATAAAGACGTCTCAGAATTTGAAAAGCTTGACTTTTAATTCGATTATTTTCAAGCCCTCCAGTGGTGAAGCAATCACACATAGTTACATGGGTTGATGTTTATATCCGGCTCAAAGGACCATAAAAATTACGAAATGGCGGCTACGGGCTTGAGGTTTAGATGCCAACTATTTTATCCGCAATTCCTTGGATATGGACTAGCACCTCTATTTTTAACCGACTTCAAAAAAAGGAGGAGGTTCTCAATTCGACTGTATTTTTTTTTTTATGTTTGTTACCTCATAACTTGCGACTGGGTGAACCGATTTTCATTATTTTTCTTTTATTTGAAAGCTGGTGCTTTCCGTGTGGTCCCATTGTCACCATTTCAATATCTGATGATGGGATCTTGAAGAAATCGAGGGAACTCTTCAATAAATAACAGCAGATTAACCGCGATTGTTGCTATAGCATATCTATGCATTGTTTACGCCATCACACAACATAATATCACGTCTCGACAACAAAAAAAAAACAAAAAAAAAAGGTTAAAAAACTATTTCTAAAAAAAATATGTCTAAGGGCACTTACAACGTTTTACAAAAAACGCAATACTGAAACTAAAATAAACAAAATTAGATGTTTGTTCTGTTGAGATATTCGGTTATATGAACAAAACTCTTTAAATTTCATGCGTCCTAATTACGTTAGCTGGTCCGTGGTCGCGGTACTGTCCCTGGGTAACTGTGACCCTGGAACTTAAAGGGCTATTGAAGGAACACTGTGAATGAGTAGGTATGACAGTAGTATGACTGTCAGTAAAAGTCTGACACTCCGTCCCGCTCCACTCAGGGTGGGAGGACTCATTGGATGATTTTGCCTCGTAAAAAAAGGTGTATTATGACTTAGGTACTTATGGGTGACCTTCATTATCGGAAGACAGCTTTCGTAGCCTTGTCATATCCTGCAATGATCTATCGTCGTGTGGTTTATTTAACAATTTGTTGGCGTCCAAATCCGATAAAACTATGTGCCAAACTTTTGACACGACTAAGTGCAATATACTCCTTTGTTTCATTTAAACGGCGCTGTCTCTATGAGCAGCGCGTTTAGTAGGTCTACCCATACTCAAATAAGTAATTAGTGTCCATCAGATTCACTAAAAATCAAGAAATAAAAAACCATTTTAACAAAAAAAAAACACCGACTTCAAAAAATAAATAAGTATTCCAAAACAAATTAATATGCACTAAAAAGTAGAAAAATAATTGCGTATTTTTATAAGCTTACAATTATTTTTATTTTTGGAGTCGGTGTCAGCAAGGTGTCAACCAAGGAAACGCCAACAACCTAGCAATAATAATACCAACTTACTAACAATTAAGTACAACTACTTACAACCTGATGTAAAACTGTGATGTTTTGTAGTGATAATAAATAACAAACCTATCTTAGTTGGCTGACACCGACTCCAAAAATAAAAATAATTGTAAGCTTATAAAAATACGCAATTATTTTTCTACTTTTTAGTGCATATTAATTTGTTTTGGAATACTTATTTATTTTTTGAAGTCGGTGTTTTTTTTTTGTTAAAATGGTTTTTTATGTCACATCTAATGTACGCCGATGAACGGATGTACTGACCCTGGTTCTGGTTCTAGATGTAAAACAAGCCAGTTACAACTACCAAACACACTTCTCAATGCAAATGCCTTCGCAAAGAGTAGTAAAGACCACCCACGCAAATTAATATGGCAAATAATAAAATCTAAGTATGAGTGGTGTCGTAATATTATCTCCAATAGGTCCACGGCCACTGCCACGCGTGGGCAGCCACCATATGGTGAGTTTAGCGGTGACAGCAAGCCTATTATAAAATCGAGTGGATAAATTCTTCACACCAATTTTCACTTATTGATTGAGACCGATTTTTCGGCATTTTGCCAATTTAGTGCTTGAAGAGTGTTGCGCTTTTTAGCAAGTGGTTTATACGAGCTTTAGGGCCAAGACAAGACACACATGATGTGGTTAGGTCTTTTTTTTATTTTATTTTTTCTGGTAGCGGAATCATCAGAATGACTTCTCCCGCTCTTGGGCGGAGCGGGAGGGCGTGTCAGACTCTTACTGACTAAACCCCTACCCCGTTCCTTCGTTGCCTATGATCTGGGGGGGACTCGGTGTCAACCTTTCGGAATACCACGTGTTCCTCAGAGGCTTCGGCCCTGCCGGGCCCCTACAGTTTGGTGGTTAGATCTAAGATCTTATTTCTTGGCCAGTTGCAAATGGCACTGTTAGTGCACATGAAAAACAATGCATGTAGTAGAGCTTTATTCAAAGTGCGAGGACTTTTGGATTATTCCGATCTGTCACCCCGCTTTGTCCCCTTAGGGGGACAGATCGGACAAAAAAAGTTTGATCTGTCCCCCTGTTAGGAATGAGGGGACAGTTCGAACTTTATTTTTTCCTTAACAGTTTCATCTGTCCCCCTATCACTGCTAGGGGGACAGAAGAAACTTTTTATTCCTGTTTGTCCCCCATAGAATTTAAATGAATTCTTAAAAGTAATTCTACACGTTATAAGCTTACTTTCAAGAATTAAATAAAAGAACAGTGGTTTAGGTTTATAATCATCTGTATTTAAATAAGTTACAAATATTTCTTTTGTTATCTATTAATCAGCCATAGTCCCATAAATCACAGTACGTATAGTAGATACAATTACAATCAGTCTTATATCCTTCTACTAACTAAGAATAAGAATATTTTGTTTTGTTAGTGGTTCATAGAATCAGTCACAGTCCTATAAATCACAGTAGGTATTGTACATATTACACTTATCAGTCTTCTGATTTGACTTCATATAGTCTAGTTACAAATGAAAACTTTTAAATAATAATAAACTTAAAGTTGTAAATAATCTCAAAATATAAATTAACGAAAGTTACAAATGGTAACTTTTATATAAACTAATAATCAATAGTAATTTTCCAACAAATGAATTGAATGAAATTTTACCACCTACAAACTGCATTTGACAATTATGTATATATTCGTCTTTCATAATATTTCTCTTTGTGCGACAATTTGACGACGGAGGTAATTGGTTTTGGATCTGTTGTGTTATGACACTTATGACTCTATAATAATATTATAAAGAGGTAAAATTTGTAAGTTTGTAAGTTTATAGGTTTGTAAGTTTGTATGTAGGGGGTAATCTCTGGAACTACTGGTCCGATTTGAAAAATTCTTTCAGTGTTAGATAGCCCATTTATCGAGGAGTGCTATAGGCTATATATCATCACGCTACGACTCACGGGAGCGGAGCAGTAACGAAAAATGCGGGTGAAACCGCAGGGGACCGCTAGTGACTCTATAAAAAGCTGCATAAAATTACTATTGGTCATTACTTGGAGAAGTTGCGATAGACATTTTATTTATATATAATTCTTACGACCTTTGGAAAAGTTTTAAAATTGGTTATATTAGTGATTTTCGTTTATTTATGTTTTGAGATTATTTACAACTTTAAGTTTATTATTATTTAAAAGTTTTCATTTGTAACTAGACTATATGAAGTCAAATCAGAAGACTGATAAGTGTAATAAATATGTACAATACCTACTGTGATTTATTGGACTGTGACTGATTCTATGAATCACTAACAAAACAAAATATTCTTATTATTAGTTAGTAGAAGGATATAAGACTGATTGTAATTGTATCTACTATACGTACTGTGATTTATGGGACTGTGGCTGATTAATAGATAACAAAAGAAATATTTGTAACTTATTTAAATACAGATGATTATAAACCTAAACCACTGTTCTTTTATTTAATTCTTGAAAGTAAGCTTATAACGTGTAGAATTACTTTTAAGAATTCATTTAAATTCTATGGGGGACAAACAAGAATAAAAAGTTTCTTCTGTCCCCCTAGCAGTGATAGGGGGACAGATGAAACTGTTAAGGAAAAAATAAAGTTCGAACTGTCCCCTCATTCCTAACAGGGGGACAGATCAAACTTTTTTGTCCGATCTGTCCCCCTAAGGGGACAAAGTGGGGTGACAGATCGGAATAATCCGGACTTTTATGAGGTGAGATATCGTCAAATTCTCCTACTCTGGGTTAAGACCAGTTCCAGAGCCGTGGCAACTCGACCTTAGCGGGCCCCATCAATGTTGCTAACAGCACTTTGAGGCAACGTGTAAATACCTAAGTATTTTTTCGTAATATTCACAAACAAACCTCTATATTTTCACGCCTTCGTATTTCCAAGGCTTCTTTCTATTTGACACCCCACCCGATAACCTTTCTAACCTCTCCAGTTCACCAAAATGCTTGAGGCTTAATCTCTGCATGAATCCACATTGAAGGGTGAAATCTAATACCAGGCTTTAATCCAAAAAGTATCACGCTGTTCTTGAAAGAGACGCCAATATTCAATTTGCATAGCTCTATCTCGTTTTCACATCGGAACAATGGAAGCTCTGTAGTCCAAAAATATTCAGTTGGAATGTTTATCAAATACATCGATGAAAGTGTACGTTGTGAATTATGGCGGCCTGGTAATACGATTATTTTGAAAGTAGTTCAGATTAAAGAATGTCGAAATAGCTAAAGAGATTTAGAAAGGTTTGGACAAAGAGTGATTTACGTTGAACAAATTGGACTTTGTGTATCAATTGAGGTGTCTAGAACCAGTCTAGGTGCTCAAATACTTTAAGATAAACGATTTTTCTGCGAAATTTTTCTTTCTAGGTTTTCGAGTGTCAATCGGCCAAAACTGAACCCTTATAGGATCACTGTGTTGATTGTCTGTCAAGCAGCAACCAGCTGTATTCTATACTTACCTATGATCCACATTAAAGAGATTGAATTGAAACCCTAAGGTCTGCTATCCCTTGGAGCAGTAAAAAGTCAAACTTCAAATGAAAGAAATCTAAAGATTAGTCCGTTTATGCTTCGTTTGTGACGCATAGTTTGACTCTCCCAAGGAAATTAAAACCCACGAAAAAAATGGGTACGAAAGCTGTTAACACTACTAATATTTAAGTAATTGTTAGAGGAATGGAAGGAGGCCCAACATTAATTCGGCAACATATTCGCAATAAGCGTCTATTTTAGCCATATACTCATTAGTCATTTTCCCCACTACACTCAACTTTGGATAAGCCTCCCTCAATAAACATTTACAGTTTATTAGTTCTTGTTATTTCACAAAACTCAAAATAACTAAATTTTTAATAGTACATATAACTAGTGCTTAACTGCGAATCCCCCTGATGGTAAGCAGTGATGCAATTGCTGATGGTTAGGAGCACAAGTTTATTAAAAGCATATTCATCTTAAGAGTGAATTCACCTTGAAGACACCCAAATTATAATCAGACGGGAGGACCGCAGAAGGCAAATTGTTCCAGTCCTTCGATGTAGATATAAAAGACGCAACAAAGTGAAACACCTAGTTCGGACCTTAGAGGTAAGTACACAGTAAACGAAGGGATGGACACTTGCCATACGTCGGGTTGTCCGATGGTAGAAAGGTGATGGCGGAGCCAAATCATGCAATTCCCACATTCTTCAAAAAAAAAATTTAGAACATAGCAGTTCGCTTTGCATTTTCCGACAGTCCATATTATTTTACAGCTACCTCATTCAAAGCACTTTCATAATCATAAAACTTTAAACGAAGAGCTATAAAGACCTAATTATAACCACAACTAGCCGATCACGAGTTGGCATCATAAAGAACGTTCCCCACCATTTCAAACACGCTAGGCGAAGAGATTTACTAGCTAAACCAATTAATCAAGTCATAATACCAAGCTGTTTACCGCGCGCGATTTGTAACGCTTACTTTATAAAGCACTTGCTTCAACCAGCGGTTTTGTCTGTGTGAAAGTAGAAAATTATGGCAAGGGAAATATTCTCGGGATAAAAAGTATCCTAGGTGATACTTCATGAATGATTTTCCTGTGTATTAAATTGTATTTGAATCTATTCAGTCGTCGAGCGTTTATAACTTTATAACAGTAGCCTTTATAATATTAGTATAGTGTGACCTAGCCTATCTTCGCCCTGATGCAAATCTCGTATACCTATACAGAAACCATCCTCGTTTATTACTCTTTCTAATAGTGGAAACCGCATTAAAATCCGTTGCGTGGTTAGCCGATAAAGCGACTTTGTTTTCTGAAATATAAATAGAGACACTGCATTATATTGAACCTACGTATTCTAAGACCGTTTTCACATTATCCGATCCGATATCGGTATCGGACGCTGATCCGATATCGGGGTAAGTAAAATGTATGAAATGCCGTGCTCCGATATCCGATATCGGGTCGGACAATATGAAAGATAGGTACATATTTCATACATTTTACTTACCCCGATATCGGATCGGCGTCCGATACCGATATCGGATCGGATAATGTGAAAACAGTCTAAGACTGTTTACAGACCCAGTTTAATGCTGAAACTATGCTATTAAATTGGGCCTATAGCATATAGAAACAATTTTAAGTATCATCATTTCAAGCACACGTTTCCTACTGGACTTAGGTTCTCGTTTGCGGACCAGCAGACTTCTCGTGGCCCAGGTCTTCGTTCAACTGGATGCCAACGTATGTCTCTTCAATCGCTTAAAACACAGTTCATAACGAAGGTTCATGATCATGAAGAAGCCTAGACGTGATGGCCTCTAATTAACTATTACAAGCTTTTTTTTTTTTTATTTGTACACACAAAAGAATTGTAAAAGAAAAAGGAGACAGACAATAGGTACAAAGGTAAAAGTATAGCGAATATATATTTGCCAATTCCTCTTTCTCCTTGCACAGAAAAATAAGCAAGTGTCCGTAATATTCAGCCCATTTCAGAGGAGGAAATCAAGAAACGTTTGCAGCAAATAAGGAAATGGCGGAACGGAGATTGTCTCGCTTGGCAAAGGAGCGACGGAACATCTATTTACAGATACAGCTATAGTCCAGAGGAACATCGCTTACCATCAAATGAGATAGTGGTTAAACGCGAGCCTATCAATAATAATATATAATTGAATCTAAATAGCCCGTTATGTCTCATGAAGGTATGAATTATGGTGGCTACACGTCAACCAAAGGGCAATATGCTCGAAGTTTCCTTGCGTGAGCACATTAAAAATGAAGATATCCGTAATAGAACCAAGGTTACCAACACAGCCCGAAGAGTCGCCAAACTTAAGTGGCATTGGGCAGGATACTGCTCGTAGAACAGATAGTCGATAGGGACGAAAGGTTCTGCAGTGTTGCCCACGTGCCGGAAGATAAAGCGTTGGAAGGCCTCGAACAAAGTGGACCGATGACTTGTGTGGTTACGGGGATCCGATGGATGCGAGACGCACAGAACCGGTCGTTGTGGCGACGCTTGGGGGAAGCCTATTTTCTTTTCAGAAGTGAACGTCTTTCGGTTGAAATGATGATGATGATTATGTCCCACTGCTAGGCGAAGGCCTCCTTTTTACAACATTAATAAAAAAAACTGTATACAGATCATCACTGTGTAAACGGAACTTATTTTCAGGAGGAAGAAAGATCCCATAGTAACCAAAAAAAATCTAGATATACAGTTCAACAGCATGATGACGTTATTACTCAACTCACCAAACTAATCAGAACATTTATAGGCTTGTATAGACAAATGGCGTCGAAGATTTTTATGGCACTTATTAGAGCGACCATAAACGGCGGACGGTTTTCTTATATTTTTATCGCTTTATTGGTGAACTAGCTGCGCCCCGCGGTTTCACCCGCGTAAGTTTCGATTCCGTGGAAATATCGGGATAAAAAGTAATAGCTGTTGACCGATTGCGATGAAACTTGATGGGTAGGTACATAGATGTTACCTTTTTAGGTGACAGTTGTGGGAAAAAGAAAGAAAATAAAAATTTAATGTAAATACCTATAAAGAATCATTGCAAGGCTTCTCTGTAAACTATATTAGACGTGCTATTCGTCTGAAGCAAAATATATTGATTTTCCGGAGATCCCACGCGAGACAGGCTAACGTATAGTTGCCCATGAGAGAAGCACTCTTTTCTTAAGTCGATGCCGACCAGTGAAAATGTTTGTCCCTGGCACTTATTAATTGTTATAGCAAATGATACTTTAACCGGGAACTGAAGCCTCCTACATGATATTGGCAAATCTGTCGGTATCATTGGAATACGCGGAATGTGTGCGAGCTGTCCGGCTGCGGGCCCGGTGATGATGGTGGCTACAATGATGTTGTCTCGAAGTTCTTTAATTAAAACTCTTGTACCATTACACAGGCTTGGAGGGTTTAAATTTCTTAATATCATTACGGGAATTCCAACTTTTAACTTTAGTACGTGTGGCGTGGCGGCAGACCTGATGGATTTAATGAGTTTAAAAATTCTTGAGGGTAGTGTACAGTGTCTTCGATGTTGCACACTGTGTCGATGGACTTGTAGCGTTTAATGTCTCCTGGTACTTTTTGTAGTATAATATCATTAATTTCATTAACTGAATCATTTCGTGGTGACACTATTGCTCTGGAACAAAGCCAATTGTAGTTCCTTGTAGGTAGATTGTCGATTTCGGGATAAACAGCATTAATAAGATCTTCTAAGCTGTGAACAATTTGACCTAGTCCATTATCTAATACTACTTGGTGGCAGTTTACATTTGTAGAAGGAAATTGTCCTTCTCCAAGTTTAAGCAACTTTTCTGGAAAGTTACTGTCATAATTGTTCGTTAGATGTGCTCTCATATTGGTGCGCAAATTGAGCCTTTGTATTAAATTCCATATAATAGACGATTTAAGGCAAGCCTTGACGATATCGGCACGTGTTCCCTTGGCGATAACAGGAAGTGTTTGCCTGAAATCTCCAGCAAAGACAAAAGTCACCCCGCCCATCACAGCACTTGATGGTTCGCGTATTGCATTTTTATACTTGTTATAACTTCGAAATTAAATGTCCAATTCGAATGAATTAAAAAGTATTTTACTGCTACATAAATGCCCTTGTTTATAAAACTATTTATTTGAATAAGAATTAATACTACGATACGAATGTAACCAACTTTTGTTTCTACCGGCGATTTAATTAAATTTTAGAACACAAAAGCTGCTATTGTGACTTAACTATGGTATGGTATGGTAGTTAGATATATTCCATCGCGGACTTTTATGTAGGTAATAATGAGTACTTTAATCATGTAGAACATAATTTTTATGTATCATCAATAGTTTTCTCAGCGCACGCCAAATAATGAATTTCATAGGCAAAATTTTGCTACTCTGGGATTCATTATTGCAATTTTCTTATGGATTTCTAATTTTTTTTTAACATAAATTATAGCCTATGTTACTTCCTGACAATTTACCTTTCTATTGGTGAAAAAACGGTTGAAATCGGTCCAGTAGTTTCGGAGCCAATTCGGTACAAACAAACAAACAAACAAAAAAATCTTTCCTCTTTATAATATTAGTATAGATGGCGAGTGAATCATGGTTTCATAGCTCATCTTACGTAGGATGTGGCTGTTTTAACTTCTTAAGATATTGGTGTTTGAAAGTTTTCTTTTAGTTTTAAAGTTCTTAACAAGAAGCGTGATCTTATGAGTTTTTTAATGGTTTAGAGCCATCACGTAAATGTTGTTTTTTACTAAGAATTTTAGTTAAAACAAAGTGTTATAGTCCACAGTCCTCATTTTTAGGGTTCTGTAGACAAGGGTAAACCCGGCCCTATTGCTAAGACTCCGCTATCCGTCCGTCTGTCCCCAGGTTGTATCTCATGAACCGTGATAGTTAGACACCTAGTTAAAATTTTCATAGATGATGTATTTCTGTTGCCGTTATAACTAATAATAAAAAAACAGAATAAAATAAATATTTAAGAAAAAGTCACGTTTGTTTTATAGGAGCCCTATACACCAAACGTGACTTTTTTGCCGTTTTTATAAATAAGAATACGGAACTATCGAGCGCGAATCTGACTCGCATTTGGCCGGTTTTATGATATGACTGAGTGAATTAGTAATACAATCCAGCATAGAACTAAAAAGAGAGCCATCACACTCGCCGCCGCCCCTCATAACTGCCGCTAAATAATAAAACCGGTGACCCGTAGAAAATCAATAACTTAACATGACGTCATGTTACAAGAATAAACAACACCATCTCGAGTGTTCCTCTCATCTCAAGTTGCTTGAAGATGAGTGAACCATTCGACAATCAGTTCCGTTTCGTATTTGCTAAGAAAACAATAAATTTAAGTTTTATTTACTATAAAAATCCTTGTAAAATCAAAATAAATCAGTAGTATCAGTATAGTAATAATATTATTTGTTAAATTTAAAAAAGGTTACATTATGATGAGGATTTCCATCATAAACTTGTAAAAACATAATTCATATTTGGAACAACGAAACGCAACTGTCAGTCGCCTAGTTGGAAGAAACGTCAAACCAAGTCGATGTTTTGGTGCCGATTTTTTAATTAGAATGATAACTAATGATAAAGATCATGGAGCCTAGAAAACAAATATATACACTTCAAGAAAAGAAAAAGTTTTTAGAAATATTGAAGAATTACTCGAAGGAAGTGGAGAATAGACATACGCACAGTTCGGCATTGAAGGCTAAGAACTTGGCTTGGATGAAAATAACTTCGGAGTTTAACTCGAGCCCACTAACGAACTTACATGTGAGTGTTACATATATTTGTATCTTCTACATGTCTTCTTACTTTTGTTATTGCCCTGGCTTCGTCTACATCTCACAAGGTGCTGTAAGATCTAAGAACTAAGTTGACAGATCTTGAGATTCTGAATTGAGAGACTGTCTATTGACATTTTGACCTGAAACTGGTTTGTGGTATCCTTGAGTTTCACTTATTGTTTTTTGTCAATTTATGAATTTTTATTATTGCATTTTACAAACAAAAACTTTAAAAAAAATTTAAAACACTGATAACCCAATGATTTCAAAAATATATTAAATAAACAATATTTAATCTATTTAATTATTTCTATGACAGATACTCTATGCACTAACAGTTGAAACCAACACTTGCAGAGTCATTAATTAATATTACAATATAACAAAAAATTTAATTAATGTTTGAATCCCCAACCGGTCCTATGAGACAGCGCTGTTATTGTTTTACTATTGTGTCTCTTTTCACAGGTATGAGATAGATTTTAAAACTAATTTTGTTCTAGAGAACACCAAAACAACTCAGAAGACTATGGATGAACTTGAAACACCGGCAAAGAGAAGCTGTAGCTAGAACTCTGCACCCATTCCCAACACGAAGACCCGTAGATGACATAATATCAGGATCGAATGTGAGACAAATAGCCCAAGCGCTTATAACTAGTGTCGCTACCTCCGTGGACTCCGATATTGTGATAGGTAAGGGACAAAATTGATAAATAAGTATTTCTTATCTACGTATTGTATATTTCAGATAGCGACCTTGTTTTGTACCTAATGGTTTTTAATGTTTGTTTGTATTTTCTTTTTATTTTATGGTAAACATTGACTACTGTGAGCTCGTGGCTAGATAATAACAGCCGCACGGGTCGATCTTCAAGGTTAAGCAACGCTTGCCTAGGTTGGTCTGTGGATGGGTGACCATCCTAACATAACGAGTTTCCTCCATGCCTCGGAAAGCATGTTAAGCCGTTGGTCCCGGCTGTCATTTGAAGATCTTTGGCAGTTGTTACGGATAGTCAGAAGCCAGTAAATCTGATTCCAGTCTTGCCATGAAGTAAGTACCGTGTTACCCCAGTTAATAATGGGTTGTGGAGGTCTGGTAGGCAGCCGCTCCTCGTAAAATACTGGTATTCAGCTGAATCCGGCTTGACTGGAAGCCGACCCCAATATAGTTGGGAAAAGGCTAGGCAGATGATGATGATGATGATTGACTACTGTGTCATATAAATTACCCACCTGAGTACAAAAGCTTATAAAGGCTGTGTAAAGTCTGCAATGGGCATAAGTGTTTTTCTTGGTTTTAAATGCTCATTAACTTCCTGTTGCACCATCCTATCTAATAAAGTCAGAGTGGCATATTTATTATTATTTATTTATATACTCTTTATTGTACACCTAGTCCGGTCAAAATAGACTAATTAATTGGGGTGAGGTTACAATAATTCGCACTTGGCTGAAAATTGGTAGGTTTGTTCAATACACTATTATAAAGGAAATGTGAAAAGTCCTCATCGATCCGGCACGTGCAAAAAAATATACACGCGGTCAAAGGTCACAAAAATGGGTTTTTCGCGTTATTAAGCAAAATGGTAAGTTTTATCATAAAATTAGCTCAGACAAAAATTATAGATCAGACAATTATCTATAAATATGTCTAAATACTTTTTTTCTAAGAGCCACCGTTTTTGAGTTATAACGATTCAAAATATTGAAAGAGTTGTAATCGTCAAAATATGAATAAGTACACCACGTATATACTCGTACATCACTGAAGCCGTAATACAAGCAAAAATATCGTTCTATCGGTCAGTGTGACTAACACATATAAAATATGAAAATTTGGGGTAAAAAAAACCCATTCCCTTATCTTCTACGCCAGTGTAACCTTCAGCAACATCTGCCTCCCTGAATGGAAAATGGGAATTGTCTGCGTTTTTGATTTAATGGGCCACATTATTCAGCCACAATTGTCCGAAATAAAAAAAGTTGTGAAGTGTCAAGACATGAAGAATCATGTCTTGACAATTCACAACTACCACAAGGTTAGTAATACCACAAACAAAATTTTTGGATTCAACCTCTTTTTCTCAGGTTGCGCTTGCTACTGCTTCAACTTTTTGAATCGTTATATCTCAAAAACGGTGGCTCTTAGGAAAAAAAGTAGTTAGACATTTTTATAGACAATTGTCCGATCTACAATTTTTGTCTGAGCTAATTTTATGATAAAACTTACCATTTTGCTGAAAATCGCGAAAAACCCATTTTTGTGACCTTTGACCACGTGTATTTTTTTTTGCACGTGCCGGATCGATGAGGACTTTCACATTTCCTTTATAATAGTGTATTGAACAATCCTACCAATTTTCAGCCAAGTGCGAATTATTGTAACCTTGGATGTCTAAATTGACCGGACTAACCATAGAAATACATATTTTTAAAAGAGCTTAAGATAGTAGGGTACACAATTGGCGGTCTTATCGCTAACAGCGATTTTGCGTTTTTTTTTCGCATATTAGAGTTTATTTTTATTTTTTTGTTCTAGAAACATCAAACGCTGACCCCACTCAATCTGAAGTAAGTTTGTGTCTAAGTGAAGAATCTCAAAACATATCTAATCAAGAGACACCAGTTTTTAGCACTGTCAAAATTGAACCTATGTCTCCGATCAGTGCCAATCTTGCAAATACCATGGAGGCAACACCACAGCCTATTAAAAATCAAAGGTTAACACCAGAAAATAATGACTTTGTCACTCCACAACAAGAGAACCAGGATAATAAATGCAGACTTCAAAGGAATTTAGAACTTGAAGACTTAGAAGTACAGCTGTTACGAGAGAAAGTGAGGTGTCAAAGACAGGAGAATAAAATTAAAGAGGCACATGCAGCAGCGCTACACAATTTGGAGTACCAGATCTTGAAGGAAAAGCTAAGAGAGGCTAAAGCTAAGGCTGACTTAGCTGAGTTGTTTTTACGAAGACAACATTTTACAGATGGTAAAATTGCTATTTTTTAATATTTACAATGTGGTTAATTTTTGTGCACTTAGATTATGTGGTCTATTTATGATCATTTCAGTAATTCATGATTACTTCTCTGTAACTATGTCAATAAATAATACCAGCCTATTGCCTGTGCTGAATCTTCGTGGCGACGCTTGGGGGAAGCCTATGTCCAGCAGTGGACGTCTTTCGGCTGAAATGATAATAATGATGATGACTGCTGTGCCTGAACCTCAACATGCCACAGACATCTTGTCATTAACAATATTGTAATATTAAAATTCAGAACCAGATATGGGTACATCTAACTGACTTTTACCACTGTGGCCTTTTAGCAAACAACGCATTAACTTATTTATTTTTCTTTCAGATTAACCTACAACAAAGAAATAGTAATTACTAATATTTTTAAGATTGTAAATATACCTATAACAAAGATATGATGTAGGTATTTTTATTTTACGAGCCTTCTTGATTCCCAAACAAGAGTTGTTAGTTGTTGAGTTAAATGAAATGTGAATTACATATTTAAGTCAGTTTCATTTCCTTCACACTAGACATCATTATAACAAGATACTAAAGATCTGTTTAAGACATTATCAAGACGAAGCTCTGGTTTGTGTTAACCTGGATTAAGAAATTGATCAATAGCATTCAAAGGGCACTAATCCGAATAAAAACAAACATCTTTTATGTATCCCATTTACAAATCACCATCCTCTACAACTCGAATAAATCCCCATCAAAACTAAAATAAAAACAAAACGGTTACGAAATGTTTCGCCGTCGATTCCAAATTTAAATTTAGGCGCGAACACTGCGCGCTAAAACGATAACAAACAGCCAGTAGTGAGTCAACGTTTAAAGATAGAATATTTGAATTATATCACCTGGCAACATTATCGTGTGTACAGAAAAGTTTTACGTGTTTACAAGATTCAAGTCATCTGTGTAGTAACGTAACTATCAGACAATCTAAAAATAGATCGAATGACGATTATTTTTCGGGAACACCGGCTATTCGCGAGTTAACGCTGACACACTGACACCGCATTTTAAAACATGCTAATCAATTGCCTTGGTCTTTTAAATTCAAGTTATTTAGTTACCATAGGATTTCTAATCATCTACATTTTCAAGTATACATTCGCTGTTTTAAGAGAAGGCTCCATTCCCCTTTCCAGGATTAAATAGGTTGACTGTTAGAGAATACCTACGGCATTAAATCCGTCTTTGTACCTTTAGTTGCATGAAGATTAAATAAATAAATAAAACCTGCTTTTCCTTCGAGCCTATAATAAGACCTACTTCTTAAATTGATTACCTTTTCCATGATGTTTATGGATTGAGGAAAACTCATTGCTTAAGATTCAATGCGAGTCATACGTTTGCCAATGACTGTTACGGTGCGAACACACTACTTTTACTATTCTACATCGTTTTATGTAGTTACCAACTCGGCAGTGTTGATTAACTAAAATATTCACAAAGACTTAATGTCCTCGTTTCAGGGTTGTGGCGGGTAGGTAGGACGTCACTTCACGTAAAATAGGTACTAGAATTCGTAAATATTTAGTCAACCCCAACATTATTTGCCGAGCCTTTTACCAACTAGCTTGGGGTCGGCTTCCAGTCTAACAGAATACGGCTGAATGTCTGTGTTTTACATGGAGCGATTGCCTATCAGACCTTAACAATCCCATTGCTGGGCAATACGATACTGCTTAGATACTAATGGTCAGACTTTCTGGCGTCTAACTAAAAGACCTGACCTTCTTACCTGTAAGGACTGTCAAAAGTCTACGATGACAACAGAGACCAACGGATTTACATGCTTTCCGAGGCACATAGTGGTGAATAGTCAGACCATATCGATTACTAAACCAATCCAACTATTTTTCTTCCTAAATTTACTCAAATACAACAAAATATCTCCAAAGCCCTTTGAACATTTTTGGTTCGGTTCGTTGCGAACTTAGTTTCATTCACAGACGACCACTGCCCGCTTGCCGCTATACCTAGCTATAAGAAAGTCTGTACGAGCCCAGACGGCGAAAAACAAAAAGTCTACAACGACTGGGATCCTACAGTTTATTTATAGAACTGGGAATGCACGGGATGAATGCTTAATGCCTTGTCCACTTTGCAACTAACTATCGATTTTAGACGTTTACTGCTTGTTTTTGGCACAGAATTACAGGGTGCAAAAGAGCATGGAACATAAATTTTACTTCAAACTTGTACGTTACTTTATATTTAGACAACGTTTATATTATTGCTAGTCTTTGTTTTCGGAGATGGTCCGTTTAGTAAATGGTTTCATGGTTAAGTGGTTAGAATTTGGCTCGAAACTACACCTGTGTCTAATAAGAGTTATATAGCTGGGGAATCCAGAATACAAATGATCGATTATTGTGATGCAAGTCTTAAGTAAATAGCAATAGTCATTCAATGAAGTACGGTTCTCTTCCTAGTAAAAAGTATCTTCTGGTATCGAAAGGCATACATTCAAGCCTTGCAAAATACCACATTTCTTCAATAGCCTTCTAAGCGATTTGCGCGGAATAATAGGCTCCTTTAACATTGTTACTTTGAATAGTTCCAGGCCAGTAGTGATTTATACTGCACTGGCTCTTACCAGCCCAGTTACTCGTACTAAAATACTAAACAAAGCACAATTTACAAGGAGTAAATCGTTCTCGCTCTCAATAGTGCAACAGTGCTCTTAGATTGAATAATTTATAGCCATGCAGGCGCCTGTATTTCAAAACTCTTCGCTATTTTTGTAGACTGTAACCTGTTTGAAGTTTCGAGGAAACACGTTCTGAATTGGCTTGCAAGTTTCTGTAGCTAATATTGAAATGCTTAACTTTGAGACTGTGTTATATGATCGGAGAGTTGATGTAGTAAAAGGATGAGAAATAATAGACATAGTATATCTAAATGATTTACTTTTTGAGTTGGTAATCAAATGAAACAGCTTCTCTCACTCTGGATGCTCTGATTAAACCCGACCAGCCCTTTGTGTTCCAGGGCCACGGTATCTCTTTCAAACAATCCCTCATTCCTGACAAGTTTATCTAAACACGGGGAATTTCTGAAAAAGAAATCCGTGCTGCTAAAACTCAAAGGGCATCTTAAGGATACAGGTGTGGTTTTAGTTATCAATAGTCTTGAAACGACCTCCCACTTAGCCTCAAAATAGGTTACGAAAACAATTCTTGTTTAAAAATTCTATAACTTGGATGATGTCTCATGACGTTCGTGATCGAATAAACATCGAAAAACAAAGACTCCATTTACAAACTAAAAAATCTATTCCCGTGGGCAGCACAAGCAAAGTCTACAGCCAAGACGACCTTGCCGTGACCATTAGTGCGGTAGGGCGCCTGGCCGAGCCCAGCGGTCCCATGGCAGAAATAGCGGCGGATACAGCCGAGGTTACGCACCTGCCCTCATTGCGGCACGTGGGCGAAATATGATGGATCTGCGCCTAAACTTACCAACTTTCTGATAAGAATGGCTGATTATCTTGGAGCTTTATTTATGTCCGTAAGGATTGAGGAGCCACATCAGATTTTTTAAATCTGATCTCACCATTATTTAGCAGCAGTGTAGATTATTTTGCAGCACGAATTCTAGATTTAGCAGCAAAATATATCACTAGTTATTTTAATGCAAAGGTGGCTCCTCAATCTAAACGTCTGGATTGAGGAGCCACCTGAAAACTCGTTAAGTAATGGATGCACATTTATGAAAATTTTGCAGCATTTAGCAGCTATTTAGCACATAACCGTCTAAAAATTTCGCTTCTGTAGCACTAAAATGAAAGAAAATACAATACTTTTAATATGGCTCCTCAATCTAAACGTCTGGATTGAGGAGCCACCTGAAAACTCGGTTAAGTAATGGATGCACATTTATGAAAATTTTGCAGCATTTAGCAGCTATTTAGCACATAACCGTCTAAAAATTTCGCTTCTGTAGCACTAAAATGAAAGAAAATACAATACTATTAATATGGCTCCTCAATCCTGACGTTCTAATTATATATGTTTGACTGTAGCCACCTGAAATCTCAAGGTAATCTAAAGCCAGATATACTAACATTTAGCAGAAATTTCTGCTAAATATACCAGTACAATTCAGCAATGTATATGCTTTAGATTCTGAAAAAACCATCATTAACTATTTTCTTGTAAATTCAGTGTGTAGGGTGACCACATTTTGGGGGTACCTACAAATTAATATTTCACTTACGTACGTGCATACACACAATAATATTTCAAATCTGACACAAAACCAAAGTCAATCCGCCAAAAGCGGCTGAATAATGTTGCCAATTAAATTGAAAAAAAAAAAAACTCCAGGTCGCGCTTTCATTAATCGCACTCTATCAAACTGCACTTAATTATCAGTCACTGCACGATATTATTATCCCCACAATTTAATTATGATGACAGAAATATGATGATTAACTTTATAATATAAGAAATCCAAGTTAATTATTTATTTCGTACATTAAGGATTGAGAACAAAACCATGTCGCATATATGGACCAAAATGCTAAACGTAAACATATTTACCTATATAAAAAAAAAGTTATAAAATAACAATATTAACTTCTGTTACTTAATTATAAATCTTATGGAACAATTATAAACTTTAATATCGTTTGCGTTATATTTGTATTTAAGACCTTCTATATTTAAATAGTAAGTAGAATCATTCAATTTATAAATGACATTCGAAATTTAAACCTCATTTTTAAATGTGTTCAAAATTATTTATTCCAAAATTAAATCTAATTGTATGTAATAAGGTTTAAAATAAAATGTCAACAATGGTGTTTTTTTTTTGTTAGCCTGTTCTGTCGCACTCGTGTTTCAGGGTACCAACTTTGTGTTAGTTTGTTTATATTTTTTTACTAGACTGATGTAATTTATAAAACTTAGAACAGAGTTTTAATTATTATTTTTTATCGAAAGTACTTTCTTTTTTGTTCAAGTTGCAAATATTAACTTACCGGTTTAAATATTTTAAGGATTTTAATGGTTTTCTTTAAATTTGTTTATCTACATATAAATAAAACGTCTGAAGAATTAAATGCAGCGTCTTTGTAATATGAAAGTCTCCGCCTGTTCCAGCTTATTTCCGAAACGGCTGGACTGATGTTGATGGAAACAGCTGATATGTTATAAGGAGTACATAGGCTGCGAAAAAGAATTGGGCCTAGCACTTTTGGTGGAATGTGGTGCGTATATTCTACCGTACGGTGGAATAAACGCATTCACGGAGCAAGCACTGCGGTGAAACAAACGCATTTTATTGTTCCATTATATCCTGTCAACCTTTACTAAATAAATATTATTGTGTGTATGCACGTACGTAAGTGAAATATTAATTTGTAGGTACCCCCAAAATGTGGTCACCCTACACACTGAATTTACAAGAAAATAGTTAATGATGGTTTTTTTCAGAATCTAAAGCATATACATTGCTGAATTGTACTGGTATATTTAGCAGAAATTTCTGCTAAATGTTAGTATATCTGGCTTTAGATTACCTTGAGATTTCAGGTGGCTACAGTCAAACATATATAATTAGAACGTCAGGATTGAGGAGCCATATTAAAAGTATTGTATTTTCTTTCATTTTAGTGCTACAGAAGCGAAATTTTTAGACGGTTATGTGCTAAATAGCTGCTAAATGCTGCAAAATTTTCATAAATGTGCATCCATTACTTAACCGAGTTTTCAGGTGGCTCCTAAATCCAGACGTTTAGATTGAGGAGCCATATTAAAAGTATTGTATTTTCTTTAATTTTAGTGCTACAGAAGCGAAATTTTTAGACGGTTATGTGCTAAATAGCTGCTAAATGCTGCAAAATTTTCATAAATGTGCATCCATTACTTAACGAGTTTTCAGGTGGCTCCTCAATCCAGACGTTTAGATTGAGGAGCCACCTTTGCATTAAAATAACTAGTGATATATTTTGCTGCTAAATCTAGAATTCGTGCTGCAAAATAATCTACACTGCTGCTAAATAATGGTGAGATCAGATTTAAAAAATCTGATGTGGCTCCTCAATCCTTACGGACATCTTTATTTTGGAAATAGCTTCTGCAAGCGGCTTCGCCTGCGTGAGAATAGGTCCCCGGTTTCTTTCCTTTAGGGGGTGAATTTTGGAAAATCCTCTCTTAGTGCTCATCTACGTCTTAAAGGAAGTCTTGTGCAAAGTTTCACGGTCCTAGTTTTAGTAGTTTTGGCTGTGCGTTGATGTCAGTCAGTCCGTTTCTCCTCTTATATTGGAGCTTTATTTTAAAATGATTATAACAAACGAAGTGAAGGAGAAGACATTCTGAGTGCCTGATGAGAATTTGTTTTACGTTAACGTGAGACACATTTATGACGTCGTTTCAGTACTCCAATTGACCCGCTCCAAACTCTTAATAGAGCAAGAGCCAGCGGCCCGCAGACCTTCGGTAAAGTATAAAAGCTGTAAGTTTCTCAATGTATGTCCCCAACACAGGTAAGAACGAATCCCGTCTATGTAACTTGGGTCGCGGTGGCTTTCGCCGGTATGAGGTAATAAAGGTGTGTAAAATTGTGTGTTAGATTTGGTAAAATATAAAACTCAGTTTTTACATATTTTACTTATAATAGTTTTTGAAAATTTACAAACAGAAAATATTTTACAAAAATCGGCTTTTATTCTCAGAAAATTAATACTAGAAATAGAGAAAAAAAAAAAATACCATCTAGAAATATCACTGCAGAGCATTTAATATCCGGAGAAGTTATAATATATCCCTTGCGCTCGCATCTACATTAGACTTTTTATGTGCCTGGCAACATAGAGGAACCACAGAAACTGTCTGGCTATTGAAAAAACATTATTTTATAGTTATCCAAATAACATATTATATAAATTGCAGCTTTTATACTATACCGTAAGTATAGTAACAATTAAATATACTTTAAGGGTGTCTGGCAGAGGGTTGGAACCGTACGAAGTGTCTGGCTTTCGGCAAGATGACTTTTCGGATTATTATAAGTAAAATATGTAAAAACTGAGTTTTATATTTTACCAAATCTAACACACAATTTTACACACCTTTATTACCTCATACCTGCGAAAGCCACCGCGACCCAAGTTACATAGACGGGATTCGTTCTTACCTGTGTTGGGGACATACATTGAGAAACTTACAGCTTTTATACTTTACCGAAGGTCTGCGGGCCGCTGGCTCTTAGACTATAACCAACCACGGCCTTTACTCTGCTATTAGAATTGTATCAGAATGGTCGATCATTGGCTCCATTTTGACAAGTTTGGTAGTACCAAACTCTCAGAATCAACAATTATGAAGCCAATGATCGACAATTCTGATACTATTCTAATAGCAGACTTGAGGCCCAGAGAGCAAAAAGTGGTAAACTTTTCGATCACGTTAACGTAAAGAACAGCATCAGTGCATTTTACACAGTATCTGCTCATGACAAACACGCGTAACTTTACGTACATTATATACTGACTGCAGCTTATCTTCTATTTATTTTTCTTCTGTGTCTTTGTTCTACTCTCCTTCCCTTTCCTTCTCCTTTTTGATTGAGATGGTTAGATTCTGCGTCTCAGGCATTGATTTGATAATCGTGTTGCAAATTAAAATTGTTTTGCCTGTTTTCTAGCTTTATTGTAACACGGGAACTTTTACAACTTTCCGAAAAGCAACTAAGTCGCTAAACATTCTAATACTAACATACTAATGATAGTATCTCAAAAAGCTCTTGGAACGAAACCTTTCTGAGCAGGGAACCATGAGTTATTGCCAAATTTTGACGCTCCAGTCAATCGAACTTCTGAATTATGTTTGGCTTTAAAATGTTTATCATACTTATTATTTTTTTGACATGTTTGTTTTACTGCTATTCCCGATACAGTGTCTGTATACGTACCCCGTAACGTTAGCGACGGAGTTATTTTTATAAAATCTTTTTCAGTCAAGAGCTTTTTCAAAAGCAATTGTGTGCGCTGACAAAGGTCAAACCCATAAAGTATAGAAAATAAATAGTATTCCAGTAACACGAAAGCGTACTTAACACGCAAATACGACTTCATTTTAATACTATTAAAATATTTTCCTGGTTGATGGCCTTCCGTGTCGCAAAAGCCTAGCTTTTTAGCCTATTAGGCACCTAGCTTACGACTGCCACGCCCAAATACAGGCTAATTAGGCTGCCTAGTATTAGTGGGACCGGACTAGACATGTCTGCTGCATGCCGATCGAGCGATGGACCCGTTAGACCCAAAATTGGTGCCTTGATATCACACGAGGAGGTTGCGGCGGACCATGAAGGAGATACCGGGACTACTTAGAATTTTTTCCTTAGGAATTGGCAAGAAGTGGCCCAGAGCCGAGAACAATGGAAGGAATGGAGGCAAGCCTTTCCCTAGAAGTGGAGCATAAGTGAGATACTCAGATTGCTTTTTTACTTCCTAGTTTTGCTAGTTAAACTTACTTCCAAATCGTTCTCATGGGACCCCTTTTTGGCCTTCTAAGTTGCACCTTTCCACCAAACTGGTGAGTTTATTATTGATCTACTAGAAGGTAAATATCGTCAATAAATTATATGAAATTCTGCTGATAATATACGTAAGGAATCACCTTAGGATACCCATAGGTTATGTAGTCTCGATAGAGTCGATAGCGTCTTACAGTGTCCTTCGTTTTAGTTTTTAAGTTGCCGAAAACATCGTGAGTACCAAACAGGCTCTCTATATCAACAAATCAATATGCAAATATAAGTGTGACAATATGCAAAACCTGTCCAAAGTACAATGTCAGTCATCGAACCCAGGACTTCACGGTTCAAATCTCTTTATGGACCATTGTTTCTATGATGATTTCATTTATACAGCTGGTGCAATAAATGGCTATGTATCACGCTAATATAATAAAGGCGAAAGTTTGTATGTATGTTTGTTACTTCTTCACGCTCGAACGGCTTGGCGAATAGGGATGAAATTTGGCACGCGGGTAGATCGTGTCTTAGAATAGTACCTATATAGGATATTTATATAGGATATTTTGTATCTCGAGAATGTGTTCCCTTAGCACAATTTTCTGCTTTCACGCGAACGAAGCCTCCTGCGCTTGCAACAGCTTTTTTTTGGAAGTGGAATCATCAGAATGACTTCGCCCTCCCGCTCTTGGGCGGAGCGGGAGGGCGTGTCAGACGATTACTGACTAAATCCCACCCCGTTCCTTCGTTGCCTTCGATCTGGGGGACACGGTGACAAGCACAGAAATCTTAATAAAGACTGATATTATTTTGTGGTGACAACCTTTCGAATTTTCCATGTTCCACAGAGGCTTCGGCCCTACCGGGCCGAACACGGGCAAACTCTCTGCGTTTGCAACAGCTAGTATATACATATTATCATAATTATTACCGGGGTGCAAATACCGGATAGTCAGAAGCCAGTAAATCTGACTCCAGTCTTGCCATGAAGTACCGTTTTACCCCAGTTAATGGGTTGTGGAGGTCTGTTTGGCAGCCGCTCCTCGTAAAATACTGGTATTCAGCTAAATCCGGCTTGACTGGAAGTTGACCCCAATATAGTTGGGAAAAGGCTAGGCAGATGATGATGATGATTACCGGTATGCAAAGCCCGGGCGCCTTTTTAAGGTTTCCCCTCGAAAACAAAGTAAAAACACATAACAGTTTCTCTTTCTGTTTCATAAATAAAAAGGTCTGCACGTTCTTCACTCAGTTCCAGATGAATATAATGTCACAAGATCTGGCCATTAAGGACTGGTCGTGTGAAGCAAGGTTATCTTCAGCAAAATACAATAAATCGAGATTATTTAAATATAGACTCTCGTGTAATCGGCCGTGACATTGGTAGTACAATCGCATGAAAAACACTTCAAGAGCTAAAAAAAAACTTATGACTAAGTAAATTTATGGCATGGTTAGTCATTCTTCTTACGTTTTACTATATGGATATTTTTGGACATATCAATGGTTTATCAGCACATTAGAAGGGGTCCCGTTACCTCCTCCCTCTCCCGTCAAAAGACCATTCCGAAAGCCCCTTTATTCCGGAACCCCCTCTGTAAAGAACGTGCAGACCTAGGGTGTTGTGCGTTTTGATTTCATAGACGTTAATTCAATTGGGCATAGACATTTCAGCCAGTTTTTCTCTTTTCTTTTTGATTTCCCATCAGACGATAGACGTGGATAAAGGTTTCTTTTCTAAGATGGAAACCATCCAATATCTTCTCTTGCTCTAAGTGGAGTGGGAGAACGTGTTAAGACTTTACTGGCTAAAACCATACCTGTCCTTCAGTTGTCCTTTGCGGTCTAATACTACGGGTTTCCTTTTAGAAAATCCCTGCAGATGTTTTATGGCTACAGCAAGCTTCGTGCCTTTCGATATGAACTATCTTGTATCCAACATTTATAAATCAGCTGGAGAGATGCTCCACATATAATTAAAATGGTAGTTTGCAAGCCCGATTCATAAATGTTTACTCGCTGTGTCTGTGTTTGTGTAACGCAGACGGTACGGAACCCTCCTATCTCGTTAATTATTGAAGTTATAGCCGGCGTTGTTGTCCACAACTAATTACCCGCATTCGGACATTCCCAATTGGAATCGTTCGAAATAACCAGTCGAGTCGTTAAATGCAGGGACTACTGAATCATTGTGTCGAGTTATTGGCTAATTTCCTCTCTTGTATGCAGCGCTATTGAGCGAAGCGAGCGATAAGGCGAAAAAATTATTATCTTATAAGAACTGAATCCGATTTTTACCAAACTACGAAAAAAGGAAGGTAGTAAAATTTTGGCGCATAACATAAAATCACGCAACCGGTATTCTCTGAATAGATAAGCAGATATAATTATGTACTATAAGTACACATCTGCTTAGCATTTCAATTCTTCTTCTACTTCCTGCCCTTATCCCATATTACTTGGCTTTTCAATTCAAAGAATATTATTTTAAATAAACCCAAATGGCATGGAACATGCGTTTCAAATAGGTACTTTCTATAGAGAAGACGTACCTTCAAAAACACCAGGAGCTTAACCATGACGTGTTAAAATGTCAAGCATGCGAGTGATTAAGAGGGCTGGACCTGCACAACTACACCCTATATAGTTATACAGTTCAGTTTAGGTCATCAAATGCAACGCGTTAAGAGCTCTCGGTAGGGCTGTATTTGAGTTATTAACAATATCAAAACTAGCACCAGTACACACGAAACTTAGTGAACACGAAAACTTGAGGTGGATAGATCATGTAAGAATAAATATAAAGATACAAAATGATGCTTACATTCTTATATTCCTAAAAATATCCGGGCAAATAACAAAAGACGCAACATAACATTTATTGATTACAACTCGTACAAAACAGCTGCAAGTAATAGCGTTTGTTTTAGAAGTCTGACTAGTGCAACACTTTTAAATTAGATCAGATTTTAAACACATTGTTTGCCACAGACTAGAGTTTGAAAGAATAAAATGGTGTTTTAGAATAGAAAATTAAGAGAAGAGCAGGATATTAAAATCATTACATAACTTGAAATATGTGCTTGGTTTTACAAGAAGCCTTTAGTTTTTTTTATTCATAAATTATGTAATCACAGGCACAGATTACTAAATAGTTACTACGTAACAGATACTTCACTCAGTAGAAAAATTACAATACCTACTACTATAATAGCCTACTACGTCGCGTCGGCAACCACTGCATGCTAAAATGTGCCTTAATGCTCAAGCGTACAGTTGTGATTGCTTCGCACCGCGCGATCCCGCAGCAATCGCAGGGCTGCCTCTTCGATAAAATTAAATTAACATGACTTTTTGGGTTTACGTTATTGAGAACTGTGAATGTTCTGACTTGTAGTTACAATTTATTTATAACTAAATACAGTTTAAAATGGTATCGTTTATAAAATATTTATTTTATAAATTTCGTCGTACTTTCGTCATTGTCAGGTAAATGGAAAAATGTTAGGTGTTTATCCCTTCTTTTATATGATTTGCACCCATCTAAAGCAAGCAAGGCATCATAGGTACGCGTACGAACGAACAGCACTATTAAAATTGAACGGCGTGCGCGCGCTTCGCTTGCGAAAACCGCACTGAATTTGATCCGCAAGCGGACCGAGACCGCTCGGCTGGGCGGTAGGCACTTATAGCGCGCAAGTACATGGAGTGACGGAGGCCTGTCACAGGTCTAAATGACAAAACATGGTATAAAATACTTTTTAAAGTCGACATGACAGGGACAGCTTTAAAGTCGCGCCAATTACCGAAAATAAAAATCATGGACATGTTAGGAGGAGAAATGAGGAACAAGGCCTGCCAGAACAGAAAATAAGATGAGGATGGTCCTAAATTGACCTGCTGGTCCAAAATTTAGAGAGACCTGCAAATTTCCCGATTGCCCAATCTTGCCAAATCCGGGGTAGAATATTTGGGCACAGAACAGTGGGGAGACAATAATAAAACATGAAAATAGGAAAGAAAGAAAACCATTACTGTGCATAAAAGTAGAACATAACTGGGCATGCCCATGGACACAATATAATGGAAATCCACAATATAACTGAGTAAATACTATCCAAAAATAAAAGTATACATAAAGTTATCAGAACGGCTTGTTTGAATGCTGTATAAGTACAGACCTTGCAGTTTTTGCCTTGACTTTTGATAAAATCTGCCTTATTTACATGTCTTAAATAAACAAAATGATAAGTGTGTAAATGCATATATGGACTTTAAGAGCGAATCCTTTGTAAGTACCATATTATTTTATGTCACTGGAACAAGTGCTATTATTAGCTACTTGGCTAATTCTATGGGTCTTTTTGTATGGGAAATCATCATCTGTCTCATCCTGCGCAAGAGTGAAAGGGAGTGTTAGACTTTTACTTATTAATTCATGAATCCCCAAACGGTCTCATTGGACCGTGCTGTTATTGTTTTACTATTGTGTCTCGTTTCGTAGGTATTTATAGGTTAATTCATGAATCCGCGAGCGGTTGCATGAGACCACAGTTTCTTCCATGTTCCCTTGTGTGTTCCGAGAACACGGTAACAATTTCAACAATCCCACAGCCCTGGAATAGGTCTTCAAAGTTAAATCATATAAGTAGCAACTAGCAGTAATGATTCATCTCAATCAACCTTTAAACCTGTTTCAATACTCAGAACAGTTAACTGGGAACAGGTGAGTCAGTGACCATATTGTTATCACCATTCATTAAGAGTTTTGTAAACAATGACCAGTTGTGTTGTTTCAAATAGAAATTTATTGTCCAATTAGTATTTATTGTCTTTAGTGTGTACATAGTTTTAATTAGAATGTTTTACATTTTAGCTATTTTATTATACTTAGGGCCTGTTTCACCACCTATGATTAAGTTTAGAGTATCTTACTTGGCAGATAATTACATACAAATACTTTTTCATTTTTGAATTTATTCAGTGAGTAGTGCCTACTCGGACATTGTGAAACAGGCCCTTATAGTAGCAAAAGTTTATATACCTAGCGTACACATATGCACATGGGTGAATGTTTGTTACCAGTTTACGCACAAACGTCTGAACAAACTTAGATAAAATTTGGTACCGATATTAGTTCTTAGATTAGGTTAAAAGGCTATAATTTAAATACATTTAAAGCAGGCGGAGTCATGGATAGCGACTAGTGTGAATATATTTTCTATTGAATTTTATATAAATTGAGCCCCATCAATTTATATAGTTTTATAAATTTATTGAGCTCAATTTATAAAACTATATAAAAGAAGGAAATTAGTTTGTTTGTGAAAGGTATCACTGGATATTTTGATTTGATAACAAAACTTGTAACACTGATAAAAATTACACACAAGGTATAACAGGAAACTTTTAGTGCTGGAGAATACTTGGATAAGGTACAGGAAGAAGCAGGATAAGATCTGTTTACTTTTGGAAATAGATTACTTCATTCATTTTGAATTTCAAGGTAATACTTGCACAAACTTTACAGAAGATCAAAAGCTATTTTGTTTTGATTCTCTTTCAAACTTACTGGCTATTCTTGTAACATACTGCACAGTTAATTTAGTGCTAATTAATATACAAAAGAGTATCCAATTAAGTAACTACATCTAAGCCAGCATGGATGTTTGCCTTACCTACTCTTTATCAAGAAAAGAACTTTATATAAAGTTAAATTTAACTCAGAATGTATCATCTAATTCTCTACAAACTTAATTCGTCACGTATTTTAATTAATTCTAATTATACTGACATAACATTCAAATACAGAACAGCAACAACTGAATCACTTCACACTTCTTACCAGCCAAGGTTAACATACGACACCTCACCCTGGTTCGCCCGCTAAACCAACCAAAGAAGCCGATACAGTCTCGCGACCAAATAAAGTGATTTCCATCGCATTCCTCCTGCGTTAATCACTTCTATGACATAATACACCGATAATATTATAGTAAACGACCGCTGTAAACAATAATCTACTGATCTTACACCTACACCACTAAACTAGAACATTTTTCTATAAATAATATCTTTTAAACTCTCACCTGTTGAGCAACTGGCTCCAAAATACTCTCAATTATCTTCGTATGAAACACCGGCATTTTGTATTTTTAAGTCTGACACTTAATTACATTAGATAATAAACACAAATAACAATGATCTCACAAAATATTCACAAAATAAAAATAACACAACCGAACGAGATACGCGACCGAAAAATACTGACGGTTTAGTGTTGCGCCACGCTAGTCGACGTGCACGGATGTGTTGTCGATTGAAGTGTCAAATAGTGTTGTGAAATAACTGTGTTTTTACGTTACTGCTTTATCGGTGCTATGTTAGTTTTATAATGTCGTGTATGTTTTGTGTAAGGCTCGCAGAATTGCATGAATAAATTAATGCTTACTAAAATTAAACAATGAAGGCCTTATCAATAATTCCGAGTTATAGAACGAAGCTACAATTTTCCCAATAGGAATCTTATTGCAGGGATATGAGAAAACTAATCTTATCAGAAGAACCGACTAGGATAATTCAGGAAAAACGAAAATTTTATCAGCCTAGGGACTTATAGGAACAGTCACTCAGTATGGTGACTGGTTAGAAAGGTGTATTATAATTGTTATTTTGGGCGCATGAGCCAGGTAGCTTGCCGTAGTAGGTACTTATGCAGTCTTTTTCTTAAGTTTGGGACCATCTAATTTGCAGACTCTGTAGCTTTAGTATTTTTCAATAAAATTGCCTAAGGGTTTAATGTTTTAGGACCGAAAAAGGGTTTTCTGTAGAATAAAAAATTATTCGTAGTTGCAACTAGGTACCTATAATTTAAAGACTAGCTCTTGATTGGAACTGAGGATTAATCAGATTTATTTTTGAATACGTATTTCAGGTCTTTGACAGCCATTAAAATAGCTAGAAACCACAAAATCTGCCACCAGTCCAGCCAAAGGGTGATGTATTGTAGAAGTCAAATAGACTATGTAAAGTGCTGATCAAGAACTGAACTCCTAATCAAGAAAAGCTAATAAGATACTTATTAAAAAAAGGGTTTGAACAAACATGATCAGCTTTCTTTAGCTGGACTTGGATTTAGTGGATTGAAAAACTATGGATAAATTTACATTAAAATGCAAACATTTCTGTAATCAAATCATTTATTATCATCATATTTTAATCTTATAAATATCAAGTCTTTAAAATTACGTGCAAATAGACAAAATTTTGTTTCTTAAATATTAGGAAAAATGATACAACAGTCGGTTTTTCATTAATTGTAGGTACGTAATTAATAACTTTAACAATGTAGGTCGTAAATTGAACATCTGATGGTGTAACCGACTTTCTAGTAAACTATTATACCTACAAATTAGATAAACTTTGTAAACAACTGAACACATTATAATCTAACAACTAATTTGACTAGGTTTATCACAAATAAATAGAATCGGGAAGTTTGCCCAACAGTGGGAATCCATTGTTGTGCGTTAACAGATCCTGTGCGATTCGACTAAATCTTTTTACACTTATTCGATGTTAAAAATTTTATACTTTCGATATTTTTACAATTTACGTAGTAGACCCGTGAGCGAACTTGTCGATGACTTTTTTACATCTAAAATATTTATTTAGAATCTTTTACTACCATCTGTCACACCAACTTTACTAATAACTGAAGATAAAGCAATTTAATGCCAAATATAACATTAAAACACATTTACATAACAATTTCATAAAAATATAACAGTTGCAGCAATTGCTAGTATTTTCACTATCCTGTTCCGTTTACAAAATACCAGGAACAGGCTGTTACTTTATCTACATCTCTACAAACGACAAATGGCGGGAAAAACAAAGATAATGTTTGGATTTGGTTTAAAATCTACCCGAAATCCAGACTAATATCTAAAACCACAACAAAAATAGAAATCTTGTAGAGAAACAAGAACAACTACCTATGTCTGTCTGTCTGTCACTCTGTCACACTTCAGTATTTCCTAAATTCACTTTAGTCCCACTTTTTAATAGTAGAAGTTCTGTTACTAACTAAAGTCTGTTTTTTATACTGTGAGACTAAATTGACACAGGCAAATGTCAAACTTACAATAATAATGATTCCAGTTCTTGTACAAGTGTGACAATCCACGTAATGTCATTTTAGTCTCAAAGATTAAGAAACAGACTATAAGTCATTGCGATGTTTTTACAAGTATTCAACTATGTCGCACTTGATGGATATATTGGGGCAGCTGACTCCGTAGCTGAGGTTGAGGCCATGCGGCTGGCTCTTGTGCCGCTCCGTGAGGAGTTTGTGGAAGATGGGCAGGATGGCGCACTCGAACAGTTCCGACTCGGAACTGGCGGTGTACATCTTGCGTGTATCTACTGATTCCTGGCGCTTGGAGTCGCCTCTGTATCCTGTTGATTTTCGGTCTTCTCGTTTGTTTGGAGAATCTGAAAAGTGAAAGGTAGATATTTAATTAATAGGTAATCTGATTTTTTTTAATTTTCAAGGAGGTATGAAAGAGGCAAACGTAGTTATTGATTGGAATGAATTGTCAACACACATAGGAATACCCAAAATTATTCGAAAATTTTGATAATAATAATGATGATTTACATTCAGTTTCTAAGGGGTTTCATCAATTGTTCCATTTCTTTTTGTAAGGGTGGAACTCATCTAATGACTTCTTCCGCTCTGGGTGGAGCGAGAGGGTCAGGGGCGTAGCTACCGCCGTATATGCCGTATCAATTATACGGGGCCCCCAGGCTTCAGGGGCCCCGGTTGGTAGCATAAAATTACTGTTCATAAACTCAAATTGTTACTAATAAAAGAATCTCAAGTTATTGGCTTATCAAATCACTGAATTGTCAGTTGATATTTGAGTTTGTGTTTATTGCGAAATACATAAACCCAATCAAATAAAAGGGGGGCCACAATTTTTTTTATTATACGGGGCCCCATAGGGACTAGCTACGCCACTGGAGAGGGTATATCAGACTTTTACTGACTAAAACAGCACCTGTGTCACTTATGCTTCGCATCCTAGGACTAATTTTCCTTTTCAGAAATCCCGCGCGGTCCTAGCTAGTGCTGCTGGGCAATTATGGTTTGTTGACAACTATTCCATGTTAACAGAAATATTTCAAGAAGTGAATGAAATTTTTTTCTTCGCCTCTTGTTCTGTTAGTTTACCAACCTGTTTTATGCCTCGAAGCTACATTAGGACTACTCTTATGATGATCAGGCCTAGGTGTATGAGTCGCGTGACTTGCTTGCGTCAGCCTCGGAGAGTCCCCAACACCCTTCGCCCTCTTCAGAGGCTCAGCTTCCTGCCGCAGCCTCTTCGCTGGAGAGTCCTGCGTCTTCACCACTCTGATGGTGTCAGGGTTTGGTTTCCACGTGTCTGCTTCAGGAACAGACTCTGGTAAAGGCTTCCGAGGGATGTCGTCGTGTCTTCTGGGTGTTTCTGTTTTCGTTTTGGTTCGTTCTTCTGTTCTTTCTTCGTGGTATGGCCTTACCTGGCAACAAAAGATCTTTGATTGAGAACCGGTCACAGATACAAAGCTACGAAATTTAGTTTACAACGTAGTTTCGATCTCAATTCTTTAAGAACTAGGTACTTCTCTTGAAACATTTTTCTAGGTAGTAAATCATCTAATACTTCTCCCGCTCTAGGGTGAAGAAGGAGGTGTCAGACTTTTACTGACTACCACCCTCTCCTATGTTCCTTGTTTGCCTTCGTTCCCAGCATTGGATTAGTGAATTCTAGCAGTAAAGTTTCCAACAGATTCTGCTGCAATTGTTACTCAGGTTCATGTTCAGACTTTTGGAAAGATTTATAATTATGAACATGTTCTTATAAAATTCCATACTTTCTTGCCTTATAATGTTCCTATTTTTAGGACTCGGGCCTCCTCTCTAGGAAAGGGAATGGGCTATAATCCACCACACGGGCCCAGTGCGGGCTGGTGGTTGTCACATGTCTTCGAATTTTCGGTTCTAGGACATGCCGGTTTCCTCACGATGTTTTCCTTCACCGTTTTGAGAGCTGCGGTGATGAAATAAATACTTACTTGAGCTGCAGATTGTCTTCTTTTGGTTTGACTCTGCTGTGGAGGTGTGCTGACTGGCTGCGGGAATTCTGACCCACGGCGCTGTAAAAAAAAAGGTTGCAATGATGCCATACAATAAATCAGGATACCTCGATCAGTAATCAGGGAATTAGTACAATTCGTCGAAGAACTTACTACTGCTAATACAAAATGAAGCAAATATATACGAGTATGCATTTGGTTTTTACCTTTGATAACCTATCTGTCATTCTTAGTGTTTCCGCTTCCCGGTATCCTTCAGGAGTACCTCCTCTGGCGACAGGCCCCGTGCCTGCTAAAAATAAGTTTTAATACGGAGTAAATAAGGTTGCCTTTTGTTTTTTAATTGCTATCTATTGTTCAGGTGTAAGTAAGACTTACCGTAGTTTATGGAAGCGTTTGAAGCTCTCCTTTCCATACTTCTTGTGTCAGTTTCCCTGAAATCAAGAGAATTAGTTTTAGAAGGATAGTTTTGAGTCAAACTCAAAAAGGACTATGTTGAGGACAAAAGGTGTGGACAAAAATAATGATGATAAGTTACCTATGATGATGAGGAGAAGACTGTGACTGTCTGGTCTTTTCTGAAACACTTCTCTGCATCGGAGAATGATGGTGACTTGGTGCTGCAATCAAGAAGTAATATTTGTCACGTCAGCTCATTTACTAGAGATACTTTTTAATTTGTAATGGGTAGGTAATCATTAAATAACTTCTCCTCAGAGTGCAGGAGATGAAGTGAGTGGACGTGTCAGACTCTTAAAGATTCAAAATTCAGGCACGCGCAGTACCTACACTACGCGCCATCGATTCGGACTTGGTCAGCGAACTATCCATTGTTTGTCTAACGCAAGTCCGGTCCTATAGTGGTTAGAAATCGCCTTAATAATTCCGACGCCCAGGGCGTCTCCTGATGCACCAGCTAGGGCGTGGGGATGTCCATTCCCTCACTTTTGTGGCCATCCTCTTCGCTCGCATTACTACTTCGTAGAAAGAGGCAGCTGCTTCCCATTGCTTCTCACTCTGAACCATGGCACGAATCAAGGCCGGACGCGTGAGGTTTCTGCTGCCGTTTCTGCTGTTACTACTGAATTGGTGGCAAGCATTTGAACCAATCGATGTCAAGTGAATCCTAAGTATACTGATGGTGGTAATGGTTTTTTTTAATAGCATTAGAAAGACAAGAAAAAGGTTTTTCTCTAGAGTATGGAAAATGCAAGTGTTACACAACATACGAAGTCTGATACTAATTTAAATACTGAACCACTACTAAAACTGTTACTACAACTTATTACTACTGGTATCATAATTACTAGTGGACTGGTGAATGCTTTACGTCACTAACTATCCGCCTATACTACCATTCTACTTTACATCTAGTTTAAATACCACTACAACTCCTTCCCTGGTCCCTTTATTTATGGTCGGATTTCCTCACTTCCGTGCCCCAATCAAGTGTCTCTATTTTGGATTTTCAATTTAGATTACAATTTTTATTGTGCTTGTGGGTACAAAGCTCACGGGTCTAAGTTGTCCTCTCATACCAATCTATTAATATTGTAATATAAACATAACCATGGAGTTTTTTACCGGTTCTTCTCCATAAGAAACGACCAATTGGAACCGAGCGCTAACTTCTGACATTTTATAAGTGCACATGTAGGCTTAAGTGAAAAAAAAATTGAACTCAGTGGCCTCAACCCTCTTTTGTTTTCGTAGGCGTAGCGTGATCGAAACTACGTGGTCCTATGCACTGGTCCACGTGTTCTATAGTCAATACTACCACAACTCCCAAGATTTTGCTCAAAATTTTAACAAAGCCCCTGACACCAGAGGTGCCTCTCTACTTCTAACACTACTCTACTGTTACATCTTCTACTGCTAGAAAATGGCAGTCATCACCACCTGTGGTAGTCTTCACTACGTGGTCTTCACTACATCTTTAGGAGGGTTCATACTCCCAAGATATTGCTCTAAACTTTAACAAAGCCCCTGACATCAGGGGTAAGTCTCTACTTCTAACACTACTCTACTGCTACATCTTCTACTGCTAGAAAATGGCAGTGTTCATCACCTGGGGCCTCACCTGCGGGCGGAGACTTCTGGCACGTGTACTGGAACGTGTTCGTGTCCCACAGGTCACTCTGCACCACTATGAACTCCTTCTTTCTCTTCTCTGAGTCTCTTCTTTGACCTGGAGAAGATTTTGTTAGTGAATTAAGTGTTAGACGGTTCTAAGGGCCGTATCACACTAGGGGTTTGAGAGCGGTTACAGGGCGGGCCGGGCGAGCAGCGAATGCGTCGCGGACACTTGGCAAATTCGCAACGTTTTCGTCACGTATTTGTTTGGCGGGGAACGGTCAGGCGTTATTGCGAGACAGTATACAATGGCGTCCACGCTAATATTCGCGGCAGCCTCGTTACGCGTCCGCAATAAATAAGCTGCGTTTCTGCGACGTGTTCGTTGCGTGCTTGTAAAGTATTCGCTGCGCACCCGCTCCGCTTTGAGGACGCTCCCAATCCACTAGTGTGATTGAAGCTCAAAACGGATAGCCAGACTAAGGATGTCAGTCTGTTTCCAAAAAGATAGAAAAAGAGACTTTGACGAGGGCGAGATATGAGGAAACGTTTACTTACATGATTTTCTTCTTTCTGTTGAAGAGTAATCATGGTCTACGTCTAGAATATCTTCTGGCTCCACCTTAGGTTTGATAATCGGAAGTGGATCTCTTTCTTGACCTGAAAACATAACGGGCAAATATGTAGATATGTTGTTAACTGTACTCTGGACAGTATGGATTTGTAGCGATATATAGGATATATATGATGCCACATCTATACTATAATACTATCTATACTAATATTATAAAGAGGAAAGATTTTTTTGTTTGTTTGTTTGTACCGAATAGGCTCCGAAACTACTGGACCGATTTCAACCGTTTTTTCACCAATAGAAAGCTAAATTGTCAGGAAGTAACATAGGCTATAATTTATGTTAAAAAAAATTAGAGATCCATAAGAAAATTGCAATAATGAATCCCAGAGTAGCAAAATTTTGCCTATGAAATTCATTATTTGGCGTGCGCTGAGAAAACTATTGATGATACATAAAAATTATGTACTACATGATTAAAGTACTCATTATTACCTACATAAAAGTCCGCGATGGAATATATCTAACTACCATAGTTAAGTCACAATAGCAGCTTTTGTGTTCTAAAATTTAATTAAATCGCCGGTAGAAACAAAAGTTGGTTACATTCGTATCGTAGTATTAATTCTTATTCAAATAAATAGTTTTATAATCAAGGGCATTTATGTAGCAGTAAAATACTTTTTAATTCATTCGAATCGGACATTTAATTTCGAAGTTATAACAAGTATAAAAATGCAATACGCGAACCGTTCCACGCGTGGGCGTTGCCGAGGTGCGGGAGGGGTTACGTATATGACAATCGGTCAACAGCTATTACTTTTTATCCCGATATTTCCACGGAATCGAAACTTACGCGGGTGAAACCGCGGGGCGCAGCTAGTAATATTATAAAGAGGTAAAATTTGTAAGTTTGTATGTTTGAAAGTTTGTATGTAGGGGGTAATCTCTGGAACTACTGGTCCGATTTGATTGAATTTGAATGAATTCTTTCAGTGTTAGATAGCCCATTTTTTGAGGAATGCTATAGGATATATACCATCACGCTACGACCCACAGGAGCGGAGCAGTAACGAAAAATGCGGGTGAAACCGCAGGGGATAGCTAGTAAAAAATAAAATTGAAAATCGCGGTATTGGAGTCCTCAGAACGATTGGAACATTATACAATAGCCCAAACATTAATTTTATTCATTGCCCTGCCCAAACACGATACCCGAAGGTGTGAGAATACTCTCTTTTCAATGGAGGTTTGATGGCGAGATTTTACACTCCACAATACCTTTAAAGACCCGTGAACAATTGAACACCTAGAAGTATTATTTTATCACAGAGCGCGTAGTGCTATGTTTTCCAAATTGGGTTTATCAATAACTATTTAATTTTCTTTGGTATGAATGAAAGTGAGATAGATTAAGTGGCCATACCTATAACTTTCCTCTCCATCCCAGGAGGCGGTTCCATGTCATCCTGGTCCACAGATACGTGCATCAGGTCAGTCAGTAGCGCCGCCTGACTGACGCTGGACATCCTCCGGTGACCCCGTGACGAAGGCTTGTGGTCTCTGGAGGGAGTGGTCTTGGTGGATAAGGAGTCTTGCCGCTCTTGTGATGATGTTTGGGACTTGATGATTTTCTTTTGAAGTTCTGGCGTCTGTGAAGAAGGTTTAAAAGGGATTGATTAACATAAAATAATGTTTGTGGAAGTTGTTTTAAATTTTAATCTCGAAGTAAAATTTCATGAAGTTTTTTGGTAAGAGCTTCAGTTAACGACTGTCGTAGCTGTAGGGATCAAACAAAACCATCCTTCTCTGTTATGAATTCACGTGGCTCATCTGGAACTTTCAATTCTAATACTTAAGTAGTTACTTACGTACGACTTCGTGCACAAAGGTACAATGGCAGACTTAATGCCTTAGATATTTTTTTGGGACAAGGACGATGAAGAGATATCATCATCATCATCTGCCTAGCCTTTTCCCAACTATATTGGGGTCGGCTTCCAGTCAATCGGCAAGTCAGCCGGATTTAGCTGAATACCAGTATTTTACGAGGAGCGGCTGCCTACCAGACCTCCACAACCCATTAACTGGGGTAACACGGTACTTCATGGCAAGACTGGAGTCAGATTTACTGGCTTCTGACTATCCGTAACGACTGCCAAAGATCTCCAAATGACAGCTGGGACCAACGGCTTAACGTGCTTTCCGAGGCACGGAGAAACTCGTTATGTTAAGATGGTCACCCATCCACAGACCAACCTAGGCAAGCGTTGAAGATCGACCTGTGCGGCTGTTATTAAGAGATATATAGAATAGAATATTTCCGATCCACGAAAACACTGAGCATAAATAGCATAATGAGCCTTATGTTTCCACTGCTGAGACTTAGGCCTCCTCTCTAGTAGATGGAATAAGCCGTAAACCACCACGCGTGCCGTGCGGGTTGATGGATAATACATGGTTTCGAAATTTTGGTTCTAGAACATGCCAGTTTCCTCACGATGTTTTCCTTCACCGTTTTGAGAGCAGTGGTGAAGAGATAAATTATACAAATTGAAAAGCTTTCTTGGATTTGAACCATTGTCGATACACAATTCGTAAGTCGGGGCTGTTACCACTGGGTCACTATTCCTCTGGATCTACTAAATTGCTCTTCATTATTTATTTAAAAATGAATTACCTTATTGACTTTAGGTGTGGCTGCCTTAGTATACATGGGCTCCTGCACCTTGGCAGGTATAGACTTGACAGTGGGCGTGTCGCTGGTCTTCAGCGCTGGGATAGTCTTGGCTTCGGCTCTCGCTGGCTCTGGAGTCTTGGTAGCCTTAGGAGGTGGCTCTGATGGTTCCTACGATAAAAATTAAATAGTAAGTTTTGAGGTGCAAAAACTGGCAAACTCTCAGCTAGTGCATCTGAGTAATATTGCTGCGTCTTTCGATTTTGACTACGATTTCTGCAACAGTGGTTACCTACTGAGGCTCTACCACGAGCTTACAACGCGATCCATCTGACGACCTAAAATGAACTGCTAAAGGGTCGAGCTATATAAAGTGTATAGCCCCAAGGGCGTCGCCAGCTTATGACAAAGGGGGGGGCAATGGGGCAATATTATGGATGATAAAAAATATGAACGCCGAGAGCATGAAGCATTACACTTTGGAAGTCTTTGCCTAGATAACGATTTTTTTTTTCAAGTGTGGAATCATCAGACTTCTCCCGCTTTTGGGCGGAGCGGGAGGGGACTCGCCGCTTCGCGGGAGATCGTGCGGTATCCCCGCTCTATCCGGATGGCCATGACCCTCTGGCAAGCGTTCAGTTTAGCCGCTAGTCGATTATCCAGCGTCGGCGCCCAAAACGGCTCTCCGTAAACAGCCATAGACCGAATGATCCCCGCGCAGAGCCTCCGGTAGCGGGCGTCTGGACCCCTAGGTTAGGCAGGAGCCACTTTAGAACAGCCCCAATCTTGTCCAGTTTGGGAGCCAGATGTCGAAAATGCTCCTCGAAAATCCACCGGCTGTCGAGGACGAGTCCCAGGTACTTTATCGTCGACCCGACGCCGATGTGGACCCCCCTACCGATTTGGGAACCGGTGGTAGCGCGGTCCGAGGACCATAAAAGCACTTGTGCAATGCCACCTTGAGTCCCAATTGTCGCAACCCCGCGTGTCGCTGTTTCGGTCGCAGCCTGACCAGCGTGTCGTCTCCGTCGTATCCGATGTTCCACAGGGGTGGTCCTTGTACCGATTCCTACGGAACACGCCGTCTCCACTCTCCCCGGTAACCAGGGTAGATGATGAACCTATCCGACAGGTACCAAAGTGCCGAATCGATGCTACTCCAGGGACTTCAAGGGAGGTGATAATTGAATCTAAATATGGTAGTACTAAAGATCTCTTCCAGTATTCTGAAGGGCTTTCTACTTAATGATTGTTTTAATTTAATGACGTTGTTTCCCCCGTAATACGCGGCATTGATGTAAAGTCCAACTCCAGTCCGACTTTTTCCGCAACAGCGGTAGCTTCCTTTATAATTTCTTGCAGTTTATAATATAGCAGCATAAGTATAATTTCATTAATTTCTGCATTTATTCATAGTTAAAGAAGTCAATTGCTCGCACTTTGGTCGCTTTGCGGCCAGCTACATTTGATCTCTAGGGGGGGGCAGCTGCCCCCCCCTGCCCCCCCCTGGCGACGCCCTTGTATAGCCCCATCCGTCATTCTCGTTCGCTCGCTTGACATTAACACGTCATGGTATAAAGCTCCTGGCCTCAATTCTGCTATTAGAATTGTATCAGAAATGTCGATCATTGGCTTCATAATTGTTGATTTTGACAAGTTTTGTACTACTATAGACTTGAGGCCCTGATCTGACGACAACTATTGAAGCTTTGTAACACTAATGACCGTATTTGATTATATAATTTCTTGCTCTATTATTCCTAGTTTCTAGATACCTACATCTTCGGATTTGTTTTGGATTATGTTTTTTAATGCTATGATTTAAGCATACTTTCAAAGTGCAGCTTACCTCAGCGCTCCACCCGCCATAAGGCAGCTTAGCGAGCTGGTCCTTCTCCGGAACAGCCTTGGAGGAAGGTGGACTAGTGTAGTCCAGGTGGTTCTTAAAGGACACATTCTTCGTCTGTTCCTTCTTGGGTTCCTTTGGAGGCGGGTCCTTGAGCAGTGGCTCTGGAGGCGCTGATGGTTTTGGTCTAGAATACAAGAAAAACACAATGTCTACTTATAACTTGTTGAGTTCATTATAAGCTTCAAACAATCGAACTATATATCTAATATCTTTAAAGCTAGGTACCAAAACTATAGTAAATACCTCCAAGTGAGCTGATAGTTTCATGACTTATACATTTCTTTTCATAAGCTAGGAGAAATCTTAATATAATGCAGCATAGTGACTCAACGCTTAGAAGGGATTCTGGTACCTAAACAGGCGTCGGACTGGAATCCCTTAGGGAAAGGAAGCGTGGACGCCCACTGGATTGACATGGAGGGAGTGAGGTGAAGCGTCAAACTCAAGACCGGTCGCGATGGGCGACTACTGTCACCGTTCTTTACCCCAGCTAGAAGACATAAGATCTTAAGTCATTACGGCCTAAACAAAAGCCCTTTATTGTTAGTGGAAACGGGCATTCGATTAAATTTTTCTTGTTTTCCCTGTTGATTAGTTGATTGACGATGATTAATATTAATGACTTCCTATCATCAGGTGAGAGTTGAAACTGCTATAATAGGTTATAAGAACTTACTTCTCAATAGGCACTTGACTCTGAAGATTGATGTACTCTGCTTCAGCACCAGCGGATGCACTCAGGCTGCACACCGATGTTATGTCACTGGTTTCTGCAAATTTCAGAAAATTGTCTTTAATTAAATTATTGCTAATATCATATTCCTACTGTGCAAAGACCTCCCTTAAATCTGTGCCTTTTTCAATCAGTCCTAAAGTGTAATGGTAATTGGGGGTATATAAGTTAAATAAATAACCTTCTTAAATAAACCCAATATTATCTTTTTATAATTTTTGACTGATTCAAAACCACTAATGAATTCGGTGATTTAGTAAGCGTTGGATTTGCAGCTAATTTGTAAAATATATGAACAAATAATTACCAGGATGACTAATATTCTCCTTGGGCACTGGAAGCCTAGTCCTCGACGGAGCTGGTGAGCGGGAGTCGCGCGTCGTCGACGACTCTGAGCTGGCATCGCTTCCCAGCTTACTTAGCAGCATCTAAAGGGAAGATGTTTTAATTAGGGATTTTAATTAGGGAGACACTGATGTAGTAAACCTTTCCTAGGTTTACTACATCAGTGTCTCCCTAATTTTTCTTTTTAAATTGCATGAACCAGTGCTTGACTGCGGTCCCATCTGATGGTAAGCAGTGATGCAATTGGCTACATAATTTTTAAAGTAGTTGCGTATAGTAAAATAGTTCTATAGCTAGCTTCTAGCTTCCTTTACGAGACATTAGGTTTCTTCTTACTACTTAGGAAGTTAGGAGCCGTTTGTTTCATTCCCTAACGTGAATTTTGGAAAGTAAAATTCTTATTCTTCGTCGTTTATACATTAAAGAAACCTCAGCATTCTAAGTCCGAAGATTTGGTCTGATGAATCATTAAGTGAGTCAGGTTTTGCCATTTATATGTACAGATAGGCATCGTAAAAGTTTCCCCAATTCGCTATTCTTTATATAGGTCATCAAGATTCACCATCTACTGAGAGACATAATGTAAATAATGACGATATTATTTCGATTCAGATCAAAGTCCTCCGTAATACAAATGATGAAATTCTCTGAATGAGTAGCTTTAAAAATAACTCTTCTTCATGAATGAATCCGGAGTTGAAGTATTAACCGTAACTAATTTCGTACAAAACTTCAAACGTGTCATTAAAATAATCTCTGTTTGATGTTTATTCGCTTGGCAGCATATTTATATTGCTACTAGCTTTTACCCGCGGCTTCGCTCCCGTCAAATGACTACCCTACATAACCTACGCTACCCTACCCTACACTACCCTACCTACCCTACACTACACTACCCTACCCTACACTACCCTATACTACCCTATACTACCCTACACTACCCTACACTACCCTACACTACCCTACACTACCCTACACTACCCTACACTACCCTACACTACCCTACACTACCCTACACTACCCTACACTACCCTACACTACCCTACACTACCCTACACTACCCTACACTACCCTACACAACCCTACACTACCCTACACTACCCTACACTACCCTACACTACCCTACACTACCCTACACTACCCTACACTACCCTACACTACCCTACACTACCCTACACTACCCTACACTACCCTACACTACCCTACACTACCCTACACTACCCTACACTACCCTACACCAACTAACCACTAACCTAACTTTTTTTTTTTAGAATTTTTCTCTCCGTAAGAACCATCATTGAACTTCAAGGAACATTTTAAAAAAAGAATCAGCCAAATCGGTCAAGCCGTTTTCATGTGATGTCGTGACAACGGAAAACGGGTTTCATTTTTAGGGTTCCGTAGCCAAAATGGCAAAAACGGAACCCTTATAGTTTCGTCATGTCCGTCTGTCCGTCTGTCCGTCTGTCCGTCTGTCACAGCCGATTTACTCGGAAACTATAAGTACTACAGTGATGAAATTTGATGGGAATATGTGTTGTATGAACCGCTACAAAATTATGACACTAAATAGTAAAAAAAAGAATTGGGGGTGGGGCCCCCCATACATGTAACTGAGGGATGAAAATTTTTTTTTCGATGTACATACCCGTGTGGGGTATCAATGGAAAGGTCTTTTAAAATGATATAAAGTTTTCTAAAAAACATTTTTCTTAAAGTGAACGGTTTTTGAGATATCAGCTCTCAAAGTCGTAAAAAGTATGTCCCCCCCCCTCTATTTTTATAACTACGGGGTATAAAATTCTAAAAAAAATAGAGGTGATGCATGCTAATTAACTCTTTCAACGATTTTTGGTTTGATCAAAGTATCTCTTATAGTTTTTGAGATAGGTTGATTTAACTGTAATTTTGGTTAAGTTATTATATTTGCTGCTACGGAACCCTTTGTGCGCGAGCCCGACTCGCACTTGGCCGGTTTTTATATATATAGATGATAGATGATGATTCGACACAAATAGCCTTTCTATGATTCTTTTGTTTTTATGTTATTGTGAAATTTCTTTAGAAAAAAACGTTGCTTCACACTGTATTATCGTAGGTGCGTTTACAAACATACAGGAAAAGTTTTTAACCACTGCGTAAATTTTTTTGGTGGCTCAGTGTAAGTAATAGATCACAAGTCGACTTCAAGGAAAAGCACGTTAAGCCGTAGGTCCCGGCTGTCATTTACATTTGTTACGGATAGTCAGAAGCCAGTAAATCTGACTCCAGTCTTGCCATGAAGTACCCTGTTACCCCAGTTATTGGGTTGTGGAGGTCTGGTAGGCAGCCTATGCTTTCCGAGGCACGGAGGAAACTCGTTATGTTAAGATGGTCACCCATCCACAGACCAACCTTGGCAAGCGTTGCTTAACCTTGAAGATCGATCTGTGTTCTATTAATTACACTGAGCCACCAAAAAAAAATTACGCTGTGGTTAAAAACTTTTCCTATATAACACAAGCCACCCAGACACCTAGACCATCGAACCAATTGTGGTTTGATGTTGTAAGGTTTTAGTATTGATTAATGGCCATACAAATACTTGTTCCGTGTGGAAAGCAAACCTGCAACATTCAGCGCTGCAGCTAATCTAACAACCACTGCGTGTGTGCATAAAAGACAAGTAATATCAACCGTGTCGTTTGACATGAGTGTCTGACATTACGCATTGCATATTGAATTTAGGAGATGTAAATTAACATATCAAATTATTATTATTATGTCCAGTAAATGCCTTTTTTTTTGTATTTATATTTACGTTTGTACATACTTTTATCTTTAGTTTGTATATATATCTATTAAGTTATTAATATGTAAATATCTGTATCCTGAATAAATAATCTTAGAACATATCAAATTGTTTTCTTATTAAAGGTAGAACTACATTAGGCACACGTGTGCTACGCGGACCTGAGCGTGTTGGTCTCTATACATTTTATATGGCAACAAGACTTGTAGAGCTACATTAGACCACGCCACACGACGTCGTTTTATGTACAAATCAGGCGTCGTCGCCCACGTGTGCGTCTGTCTAATGTAGTTCCCACTTAAATAAATACTAACTAAATCCAAATTCCTCACCTGCAGTTCATTCTCCTTAGCCTGCAGCGTCCTCCGGTAGCGGTTGTTGTACTGCCTCAGCTCCTTCATGCGACGCTCTAGCTCAGGTCCGGGCGACCGACACTCATGCGTGGACGCGGGTCGCAGTGTCGCCCGAATGCGACCTGTACCTGCACCACCCGGTCCGTTGCGACGAAGCTCTAACAACTGGAGAGATAAATGAGATAGATGTCAGATGTAATCTCTTCAATAAATAAAGGTTTTTATTGATTTGCTTGACTGTGATCCCAACTGATGGTAAGCAGTAACGCAATTGTTGATGGTTAGGCGCATTAGTTTATTAAAAGCCTATTCACTCTAGCCTTGAAGACACCAAAATTACAATCGGATGGGAAGACCGTTGCAGGCAAATAGTTCCAGTAGTAGGCCAGGAAATCAAAGGCCCTACCACAAGCTTTTAACGCAATCCATTTAACGACCTCAACTGAATTGTTAAAGAGATGGAGCTATAAAGGGTGTATAGCTCCTTCCCTGTCATTCATTTGTCATTTTAATACCTTATGGTAAAAAGGACCTAGAAATTAGAAAAAAATATAATAATAGATCAAAATAATAATAAAAAATCTTACCTTTGGCACAAAGACCAAACATAGAGTGCCCGTTGTGCAGAATATGATGAAGATGGCGATGAGGACGAATAACGCATCCTTGTGATCTTGCAATACCTGAGAAATAAAAGAGGAAACGAAAGTAACTATATTAAAATACTCGTAACGGGAATTTCTACAAATTATTTGTTTGGCAATAATAATCACGTCTACTGTCCATGAATGCGTAGCTTTATAGACGCGTATTCTAAGTGTACGTCTATTCACAGCTTATTATATACAAAATTATGAAGCCCTGTCGACGACAACGACACGTCATCGTATCGTTGCAGCTTCCTGGACAGCGTTTCATAGTTTTCTATGTAACACGTCTATGAAGTTACGTGTCCTTAGGCAGTAGACCTTACACATTTGATTTTAAAAACTAATCTATAAAACAATTAGGTATATAGTATAAATGTGCGACAGACACTGTTAACCACAGCATACATGGTAGAACTTTGGTTTTAGAGATTGATTACCAAAGGTAGTAAAACTATTTGGCTTCACTTACTAGAGTAATAGCAGCCCCCATAATACACATGATGAGCACGTTGTACACTGATAGGCCGATGTGCTGCGAGTCGTTCAGAGCCGGGATGGAAACATGGCGTGTCTCCCAAGCAAGGAAAGCACCGAATACCTAGTGAGAAAAGACAATAGACATATGCATTTATAAACATGGAATAAGAATGGTCCTAGCATCGATCCCTGAGGTACACCGACATACTCAGCTTAATTTATTGATCAACTGCCTAGCCTTTTCCCAACTATATTGGGGTCGGCTTCCAGTCAAGCCGGATTTAGCTGAATACCAGTATTTTACGAGGAGCGGCTGCCTACCAGACCTCCACAACCCATTAACTGGGGTAATACGGTACTTCATGGCAAGACTGGAGTCAGATTTATTGGCTTCTGACTATCCGTAACAACTGCCAAAGATCTCCAAATGACAGCCGGGACCAACGGCTTAACGTGCTTTCCGAGGCACAGAGGAAACTCGTTATGTTAAGATGGTCACCCATCCACAGACCAACCTAGGCAAGCGTTGCTTAACCTTGAAGATCGACCTGTGCGGCTGTTATTATCTAGCCACGAGTGAACGATTGATGTAGTGAACATATTTTATAAAAATAACTACGATATTAATACACTGACAACATTAGAAATTATATTTTAGAATGATGTCTGTGGAACTTATGTTATCTTTTCAGATTTATTTGAAATCAAACATTATATATGCCTTTAATTATTTTCTTAATGTTTATTAATTATGCATTAAATAGTTTACATGTAAAAGAACCTAAAAAGACATTTTAATACTACTAAATGGTAGACCACAGATACTGCGAACATTTTGCATTAAAATGTGACGTTTTGTCATCGGTCGGGTTATACCCGCCATTTTGAAAAAATGATTTCTTTGTTTACCTTTTGGCTCATGCTCCGGCGAATAGACCATAGGTGCTTTTATAAAAGCGATTTACTAGAGAGTATTATTAGTACACTTACAAACGTGCCTCGGAAAGCACGTTAAGCCGTTGGTCCCAGCTGTCATTTGTTAGATCTTTGGCAGTCATTACGGATAGTCAGATGCGTAAATCTGACTCCAGTCTTGCCATGAAGTACCGTGTTATCCCAATTAATGGGTTGTGGAGGTCTAGTAGGCAGCTTAATTTATTGATCGTGCGCCTTAAAACATTTGGCATTTGCATTTTTTACACAAAGAAATTGACACTGTTACAAGAAATTGCAGCATTGAAGTATTTGGTTTTATTTACTTATGGCGATTTTGTAAGCGTTATTGAAAAGTATGACATGGTAAACCCAGTCAAATGTTTTACCTGGATCAGGGTAAATCAGATCTTGTATTTAATATAACTTAGAATATAGTTTATTTTAGGGGAGAAAATGTGGGTTGGAAATGGATATGAGTTGTTTTTGTAAGCACATACCAACAACAGTCCTTTATAAGCGTAGATGATGCCGATGAAAATAGTCATTCGCTCAGACTGGCAGTACTCGTTCTCTTGAACTATCACGATATCCTCACTTGAGGGGTGAGGCTGAAACACAATGTTTATTATAAAATATAACTCTTGACTGCATCAGCAGCTAGAATCTTACAACCAAGCTGACGTAAGGAACTCCAGTAATATTTATTTATAGAAGACTGAAATGAAGATTGTAGTGAGAAATTAGTATATATTAGAGAAAGTTTGAATGTGGCATCAGTGACTGAAAAGTTGAAAGGAAATCGTTTGTCTTGGTATGGTTATGGGAAGAGGAGGGATGAAACTCATGTTTCTAAAAGAGTTATGAGATCAGATGTAAACTGAAGGAGAGGAAGAGGGAGGATAAAGAATTGATGGACGAATTGTGTGAGGACTGATATAAAAGAAAAGGGAGTTAGTGATGGTGTGACAGATAATGGGACGCCTTTTGCGCCTACCCCAAGTAATATTGGTTAATGGCAGAAAGAAGAAGAAGACTGTTTTCTTACGTATGGATCCATCTGTTTAGTAGCCCGGTAGAAGGGGTCGGAGACCTGCCATGTAGTCATGATAGCCAGGTCGATTGCCAGCAGTACTCCCACCACCATAAACAGTTGGTAGTCTTTGATGACCTGTAACATATTTTTATGTGAACTTTCTAGTAAATGCATATGGTCGACCCATTAAATACACCTTATTTATTACATTTTTATATTTAGATCTTAATAATCCTTTAAATACTTGATGGAATTAGCTTTATTTTTGACTGAACATGTGCCTCTACATTTGTTTCTTTCAATAATTAATTAATCGGAATATGAAGCTTACTTATTTAATTCACTGGATTAAAGATGATAATAGAAGCAATGTGAGACAACGAACCTTCTTATTCAACTTGACATCAGTGAAGATGGAATGCACTCTCCAGGTCTTAGAGAACATGGCACCGAAGGCGAGGCTGAAGCCAGCCATCAGCAGCCAGGCTCTAGCCGTACAGATATAGGGAAACGCCGCTGTGGATTCAGAGGTCAGCATATTATAGGAAGGTATTAGAAATTATATATGTCACAAAGTATAATGGTGTATTATACAATTTGTATATTGGCGAGACTCAGCAAAAAGGTTAAAAAATGAAAACAATCATAATTATTATTGATTATGCTGAGCCTCGGTTTGTACTCTATTATAAAATTATCGTCACACAACAACATTACTAATTTATTTATATTTAATTTCACACATTTAAACACACTTTATTTACATTTTAGTGGCAAAACTGAAAAAAAACCATGCTCATTTGCATAAATAAATTGAATAAATAAAACAATACCTAAATAAAATAAACTAGTTGATATGAAAATGGAAAGTAAGTAAGAAAGAATAGATGATGCAGGTGACAAGAAATATGATTCCCACACTTCATCAAACAGTCCACGATGGAAAGAAAAATAAACACACCATAACACACCACTACAGACCACAGATGTAGACGAAACACGAAATTATTCAAACAGGAGGAAGAGCAATTCATTCAAAAGTTATCACAGCACATCTCTGGTCTGTCAATAAAAAGCGTACCAAGAATAAGAAGCTGTAAGAGAATACAGAGACATACGAACCAACAACAAGCATCGCGGATGAAGGAGCAAACAAACCAAAACTTGGAAACATGCGCGACTCCTTGGACCTAGAAAACTGCCTAGGTCTTTCTCAGAATAAGGTTTGGTGAGATTCCCAAAAAATAATGCACTATGGCAGCCATGGCAGGTCTCCATGCAATCTCAGTGTCGCATTTAACGACTTTGCGTACGTTGGTTCTTGACAAGATCAAAAGTATATTAAAAATAAAAGTTCATAGCATATTTTTCTAACAATGGGTATCGTCAGAAAAACCGTTTTAGTGGCCCAGTTCACACCGACCAGTATCCAATATTAGCATTAATTAAAATGGCGGAAACGGACAGTTCCAATCATCAAGGATGGGTGAGAGTTCCCAAAATTTGGTTGAGGATCCACATAGCCCAGGATTGAAGCTCAAGCTTTGGGGGTGGGATCAAGCTTTTACCTCCGTGCGGCGTGTCCTGAGAAAGACCTAAGAACCAATGGCAATGATGAGATCAGATGACTTTGTAGCGTGGTCGATGATTGTGCTAGCGTCATGCGAGTCGAGGGTGCCTGTTTAACAAGTTAATTTAGATCTGCTTTTTAAAATTTCATTATTAATGGAAGTGGGAGCTAAGCAACGTTGGTTGTTGTTTTAGGGTTATTCTGCTGTAACTATGTTATTAGGAGTTTGAAAAAGACTTCGTTAGATGGTTTTTCATATACTTTAACTATAAAGTAAACTACTGCCCCAAATGTATGTTTTATGATGATATTTAAAACCGTATTGACTTACATGGTGAAACCAAAGCCTAGGAAGGTTCCTGAATGAAAGATTAATAAAAGATTTTTCGAATCATAAAAAGAATCTTGAAAATGTTTTGGCAACATAACTTATAGCATAACTGCGCTTGCTTAGCACCAGCACTCCTCAGAATGATGAGCATGATGGTTACCTCCGGCTCCGAAGTGAGAGAGAACACAAAGATGTTAATAAGGCAAGTCAGCAGAGTGTTGGGGCTGGGGAGGTACGTACCGATGCTGCTGAGGCTGGAGTCCAGCCCGAGGAAGATGACGCTCAGGTATGTCAGCATGCAGCCCACGATGATCAGGTTGTTCAGGTGGGGAGATGACATTTTTATGTACCTGAGAAAGAGAGCATTATTCATAACAAGTACGAAATTTGCTTTAGTGAGTTGATTAACGGTGATATCAAATAGAAGATACCGGTACAAAAGCTAGTCTATGATAATAAAACTTTTGAGCAAGCCAATACCTGAATGCTACAAGACCCTGATAAAGTTGAAGAAGCTATATCAGATTACCTACACATTCGGTAAAAACGTAGTCCTTTGAAAGAAAAGTCTGAGTCTAGTGGAGTCGCTCACTACTACTACACTAACCGCCCTATGTGCGAGTCGGACAATAAATACAATCTAAGTATATTAAATAGATAGTCTTTTGGTTAAAAGTCCACAGAGTGCCTAAAAGTCGTTACACTGCGCACGTTACCCGTAGAACGATATAAGTGGAACGTATAATTAGTTTAGCATAGCAAAGCATCAGCCTTATAATGCTCCCACAGCTACAATCCATCACGCGGACCCAGTGCGGGTTGGTGGATTTTACATGTCTTCGATTTAGTAAAGATCGATTAGATTTAGTATAATAATTAGTGTAAGAGTTAGTAAGCCAAGGTCCAACATACCTTTGGTTCCGATAGTGGATGTTCATGGCGAGGAAGCCGGTGGCGAGCAGGATGCCGAGCACGGAGCACGACACGAGGATGGAGTAGATCGTGATGTTCACCTGCGTGTGCTCGATCAGCCGGAGTGTGCGGTCTTTGGGAGGGTTCCTGTCGAAGAGAGTGTGATCGAAGTATAATTTTGATGTGGAGGGCAGTATGTTACTGTATAGTCTACGCTTTTAATAATAAATATATTCTTTGTAAGATGAGATTCTGGAGGTATGTGAAACAAAGCGTAAAGTCCTACATGCCTCTGTTAGAAATGATAGGCTCGATACATGATTTTGGGCTGTTGTATTTGTTCAAATTGCACGGAGAACTTTAATTGAGCGATTCATAGTTCATGTGTCATTGTCTATGTCGCTACAGATTTATTTTTAATGTTTATATTGCTGCTAAAAGTCACTGTAGAAGAAGAAAGGAATTTCCAACAAAAAATACATCCTGAAATTACATAACGACCGCTCCCATCAATATACAGAAACTGAGTTTTATGTTTTACATAAAAGTACTTTATGACAAAGGATTTCCATGTTGCTTCACTTAAAGTTATCTTTGGTCTGGATGCACCATAAGGTGCTAAATACATTACACATACTTGCCAAACCACTTGAAAGGCTCCCCACTGGCGAGGTCGAGATGGTCCCTCTCGGCGCAGTACTCCCCGACCTTCACCTCGCCCGTGCCGTCTCCCTGGAACTGCTTCAGCAGGATCGAGGCCTTGCGCTCGTTGTCGTAGAAACGGACTGGACCCTGCCATCAACAGTTTTAGAACTTGGTTACAAGATCTGTTTAAATTAGTTTGTGAATAGATGGATCGTCCTGCAATAGGGATTCTACGTCTGAAAACGACTGTTAATTATTGTTCTGTGTTAATTAGTTAGACAAAAATCTTTCGAATGGATAGAGGGACACTTTAGGACCCATCGAATCATCATTTCAGCCGAAAGACGATCACTGCTTGACATAGGCCTCCCCCAAGGGTCAACGACCGGTTCTATTCGTTTCGCATCCATTGGATTCCCGCGGCTCTTACCAGGTCATCGGTGTCCACCTGGTGGGAGGCCGTGCCGACGCTGCGTCTTCCGGTACGTGGACGCTACTCCAGAAATTTTCGTCCCCATCGATCTCATTTGTTCTGTGAGCAATGTACTCTGCCCGCCGCTTGGCGGTTCTACGACCCATCGAATGATTTGTTCAATTTTGAAAATAATTATATTCTTTGGTTTTGGTTTCACCAGTCCTACGTATAAGAACTAAATTCCATTATCAGATTATGTAACTTACCGTGACACCTTCAAAAGTGACATTGCTAAGAGCATCCAGGAACAGTGACTCCCATTCCTTGTCTCGATACTTGAAGTCCTGGACCGTCTTCTCTTTATACTTGGACCTCACTCGTTGAGCCACCGTCTGGATGGCTAGAGCCATCGCCCATATACCTGGAAGACATTTCAAATGGTGTTCGTTTTACATGTAGTAAACCATGACCTATCCTATACGACATATCGTAAAGCTTACCGTCATAGGTGTAGCCATGGAATCTGGAATATTCTAGACCTCTTCTCCGATCGTATTCCACTTGGTAATCTTTCGCTGTCTAAAAGAAAGAAATACGTTAATACGTTACGACAAAATTATTGATACAGTTATACGGAAATAGATTTCAGACACAATTTGTTTCATTGTTTATGAATCTTCCTATCACTCTTTCGCAAAAAGATATCTAAGGGAAAAGGTTTTTGCAAAACAGACGATTTCGTAAAAACCATTGATACAGGTAAGGTATTGGTATTTTATGGTATATCGGGCCTGTATCCGCAACTCCACAACTAAAGCGCGTGTTTTGCGTACAAGTGGGACAAATGTGTCATTTGATCCACCCGAGCTCCTAAAGGAAGAACGGGAGTACCTTGGTGTTACTATTTCGCGGAGGGTACCAGGCTAATTGATTATGCATTTAAACTACCAGGAAAGCAGAAACTGGAACTAGGTGCTTTAAGTGATTTACTAGAGAGTATTAGTACACTTACAAACGTGCCTCGGAAAGCACGTTAAGCCGTAGCTCCCGGCAGTCATTTGTAGATCTTTGGATGTCGTTTCAGATAGTCAGAAGCCAGTAAATCTGACTCCCAGTCTTGCCATGAAGTACCGTGTTACCCCAGTTAATGGGTTGTGGAGGTCTGGTAAGCAGCCGCTCCGCGTAAAATACTGGTATTCAGCTAAATCCGGCTTGACTGGAAGCCGACCCCAATATTGTTGGGAAAAGGGTAGGCAGATGATAATGATTAGTATACTTACAATCCCCGACACGGTCATCTCGCCAGTAGTGGACAGCGGCAGCAGATCAGTGAGGATGGTGGTGTCGAGCGCGGCGGTGAGGTTCCTCTTGGAGCAGGGCGCGTGCCGCAGCCACCACTTGTTGCTGTACGTGCCCAGCAGGAGCCACGTGTAAGCGCGACCGTACATTTCCAGGCTGCAAAAGTGAATACACGAGGTGACCAAGGTATTTAACAGTAATCATTAACATCATCATCATTTCAGCGGAAAGACGTCCACAGCTGGACATAGGTCTCCCCCAAACGTCGCCACAGCAACCGGTCCTGTGCGTCTCCATATACCTAACACTTATAAAGTCAGTATTTGAGTACCTAAGAACGCGGTAAAAGTTTCGATCGAGTTAACAGTAACTCGCACTCAACTCACTGACACAATATTACAATATGTGGCACTTATTAGTATAAAACCTACCATTTTTGTTTAAAGGTTAATTAAGTCTAGAAATTTATGAAGAAAAAAAATCCAGATGTCCTGAAGACGAGCTGAGTTTTAACAAACATTTAACAGCGTAATAGCTCTAGGACCTTACCGTGACGTCATCACGACATCATCATTATTTCTGTGTGAGAGAAAAACAGAGCTATAAAGACTGTATAGCACTCTCTTTATCACACCAGATTTATGATGATTTTAAGACGTCATGGTCTGCCCTTTTTCTTTTCGTGTAAGTACATCGACTTCAGAATAACTAAATTTTCTTTCACCAGTATTTAAATGGCAACTTGTACGGTTCTATTATTGGCACCTGAAGGATACTTAGTAGGTTCTATTTCTGGCGAGTTGGTTAAAATATTTGAGTAACCAATACGAGTTAAAAGAGACGAATAACTAAAAAGAATGTAAAGAACTTACTTATAAGCTTCGCAGAATATATGTAACGCCCAAGTCTCATTGAAGTTTCCCAGGATGATCCGGACGTCCTTCTCCTTCAGTTTAGACAGTGCGGTTTTCACCTCGGTTGCAAAGCTCTGGGTCTCTTCTATGAGGAAGCCGTTGGTGTCCAGGTCGGCTAGGAGACGGTTGTGAGCCTGGTTAAAGTAGAACAGAAGATAATTTTGAAATACAGGTCAAATTTTGCAGACTTTGCGAATTTATAATGTTTCCGGTCAAAAACCATTTTTAGGATACACGTTTATCTTAGGTGTGTGTTTCTGTGTTTGTGTTAATTGTTTGTTGTTTCACTATGCTTATGTGAAACCTGATTGGCAATTTATTAGGAATAGCCATAGTTTTCGCCTTCCCTTATCTAGGTACCTAATGTAAGTATGTAAGAATACCGTATTTAGATATGTAAGTTTATGTTGTATGCTGGATCTTAATCGCGAATGTGATCTCTGTCTGCCACTCAAAGGTTTGCTGGGAGAAAACTCATCGCCTTTAATACATGCATTGTCAAATCACTGTTTTCAATAAAAAGTTTTGTGTACAATTAAGACTAAAGAAAAATTAAATGCCTACAAAACTTACCAAAGCATATCTCGGCTCATTTTGGTAGATAGTCCCGACTCTAGTCCAGTTGAAGTGCTGCAGCAGTCTGATCCTCGGCAGGTTGAAGGCGTTCTCCGAGGGTACGATGCGGAAGAAGTTGGGGAAGGCCTCCTTTGTGAACATCGGGTGGGTGTCCGCGTAGGACAGCTGGAAGATAACGGCAAGGAGGACAACCGCACCAGAGAACACATACACGACGACCAAAATGTGTATAGTGCTCTAAGGACCATCATTAATGGTGTAAGAATTAGAACTAATAGCAATATTCTGTACTACTAGGCCAGCAGAGAGGAGTGATGGCGTGTTATGAAGCTTGCCACCAACACCTGCAGTGATGACCACGACCACTCTGTCAAGAGTGATACCGACGAAGAAGAAGAATATTCTTTTGAACCCTTAGGTCCTCTACAATGGCAAAACTCGTAAAGTTCAGATTGACAACCCATCGATCATCAATCCAACGCCTTAGCTGTTGCTCTATAGTATTTTATATTCCTAAAGCCTCATAAATTTTCATGAGATCTCAAACGGCCAACCAAACATTCAATTAAAATTCTATTACCAGCTAGAAATTTTAATTTTTTTGGTTAGGCCCTGTGTGTTTGGCCTGAAACATCAAATGTACTAGATGTAATTAATCTAACTTAGCTATGTACACTAACTTATCCCCCTACCTGGGTCAGGTGCCAGTGTTTGGAGGCTTTGGCGATGGGGTCGGTGACGTGCGTGCAGGCGGCTCCGAACAGCATCAGTTTGTGGGGGCCGCTGTGCATCATGTCGAAGAAGGACTTCACTCCGACTGCGGCGTTGCACTGGTGGTGGAAAAGAGTGTTACATTTGTTATAGGAGATATCTCTGTTTTTTTTTTTCAAATTAATTATTTATTGATTTCCTGTTCATCCTTAAATATGTTACACATATAATCTTTCAGTCTTTAGTGAAGTAGATTCAGCGATCAAATTAATTTCAATGGTTTGCAGGTCCTTGCATTGGAGTCGGTCGACAACAAGAATTGGTAGTAACTGTCATTTGAGTGAACCAAACTAAATGGTTGATCGAGGGTCTATTAGCATCAGGATACAAGTTAGGTGAACAGTCCCTGTTACCGTTAAAGAAGTTGGAATGATTCTATCTTTTTCTCCCTCCCCCCGGGGCCTTACCCGGTATAATGTGTAAAGCCTCCATGGAGTCGGTGTGACTTGTGAAAGACGAAGATAGAATTATGCAACGATGAATAGCACGATTCCTTTTTTCACAACGTGTCTTATTTGCCTTGACTCATCATAGAAGCGTCCCTGAACACTTAAACATGGTAGTTTCCTCTCTTACCTCGGTGTCGTTCCACCACATGTGAAGCCGGTAGTTCCTGAGCACGGAGTCGTGCTCGTTCACATGGTCCAGGGCGAGCTTCACGCTGGGCATCACGCCTCGACCTAAAACAATATTTACCTCGTGTTAGTATCCGAAAGGTGCTCACCGTGTCCCCCAGATCAAAGGCAACGAAGGAACGGGGACGGGTTTAATCAGTAAGAGTCTGATACGCCCTCCCGCTCCGCCTAAGAGCGGGAGAAGTCATTCTGATGATTTCCAAAAAAAACCTCTTGTTGTATTTATGGCTACACAGACCAATCTGTCAGAGTGTAATACACCTCAACTGTTTCCCATATGGTGTGAATCCTTCTTAGCCTTAAGAGGTAAAATCGTAAAGCTGCAGGGTTGTTCGAAAGAGTCACCAAGGCTTTGAATAGCACAAGGAAATGGAAGGAACATAGGTGTCATTTGGGTTTGTCAGTATAACTCTGATACTCTCTCGCTCAACCAAGAATAGGAGAAGATTTTTGATGATTTGAAGAAGATAAAATAGGAGTAAGTCATTAAAGCATGTGGCATTGGACCGTTTAATTAGCGCTCATGAGAATCATTCCAAAATACGTGTTTGGTGAGATTGGTCTTTGAGGTGAGTGTTGCCAGTAACTCACAGTTGCAATTGACAATTCTTCATATATTTGCGTTCGCTGTTTGAAGGTTGTCTCGACGTCGAGCTTGTCGCCATGAAAATTACTTTTAGAGAATAGCATAGCAGGGCTATATAATTTTGCGAAAGAGTAATCGCAGTCTTGGACAGCAAAAAGTCCGTAACTAAAAGGAACAGGTAGGTTTTAGATTTTCGTTAAAAGTCTGACACGAGATTTTGCTGTCCAGCAGGATCAAAGCCTACTGGGGTCATGGGTTCGCCTCTGAAAGGAAAATCCGGGGTCCTGGACGTAAGACAGAAAAGGAACAAAGGAGTAGGTTTTAGTCAGTAAAAGTCTGACACGCTCGCTTCGCCCAAGAGTGAAAGACGTTATGATTATGATTTCTCACTTTAAAAAAAAAACCAGGACAGGAGAAGTCATAATAACGATGATGCCTCACCAAAAAATTGCCCTCAAGGAATGAACAAGCTTTATAAAAACTTTGGCTCCCCAGGTGAGTAGGTGAGCAGACTCGCTCATAGCTCTTTAAGTAAATTAACAAGCAAACTTGTCCAAACTTCGACATTAACGCAACCGCAACTTCGCCGAAACTGTCTGAAGTCGGCCCGTGTTCTCAGGTACCTTCTTACTTAAACATAAGAGGTGATTTTACTTGAGCAATGTTATTATTCGTTAGGGAGGCATATACCTAATATCCAATACTTAAGTAGGCCTGTAGTAGCCAACATTTGATTTGAAAAATAATCTACAAAATATTTACGTGGTGAATGTGATCATTGTAGGAAGCATAGCATAGCATTAACCTTATAATCTTCCCAGTGGCTTAGGGCTCCTCTATAGGAGACGGAATGGATCGTAATCATACAACCCAGTGCGGGTTGGTGGATGTCGCATGTCGATGACGATGATTTTCTTTAGCGTTTTGAGAGTAGTGCTGTTGAAATAAATTACACAAAGTAATGCGCCTGGCTACGTTTTGGATTAACTCTCAGGTAGAACCAACGACCAATGCCGTACGCGGTTGTTGACTAGAACGGACGTGTTACATATGAATAATTTATTAATTGACGTCAAAACATTTGAGTCATCTGTGACCTAGAAAACATTGAATGCATATGTCAAATTTGGTAGAGATCTGATGCAGAACTAATATACTAAATACTGGTATTGTCACACCAACAACAGCCCCATTTCTTGTCCAGACCAACTCTGTCCATTCCAGGTTGCCTGGAAGAGATCGCGAAATGCGATAAGGCCGCCCGTTGTATGTGTAGTATTAAGTTTCTTTTTGTAGTAATATACGTAATGGTGTACAATAAATAAATAATAAATATAGAAGGTATTATATCGTATCTTTCCCCGTAGAAAAGATACCAGCATCTATAATTAATTACGCTAACTTAAGGAGGCTTGACGTTTTCAGACTTTATAATTCCGTTTTCCTTAACAAATTTATTTGTGTCTCAGCTTTAATTAAAAATTAAATAGATACATAGGAAGGAGTTTTAAATTAAATAGATACATAGGAGGAACTTTTAGTTCTGTAGTTCCTAAGATTTTTTTAATTGTATATAAGTGCTTATATATATTTTTAATGTACAAAAATTGTTATAAATATTCGAAAATAGATACTTACCAGTATTAGAGTTCTCGACGCCCTTGCCGAAGGGGAAGAAGCCTGCGATGTAGACATCAGTCCTCCTGTTCAGGATGGCGTCCAGGTTCGGCTTCTGCGGGAAACCCTGGCTGATGGTGACCAGCACGAGAAGCAGCAGCAGGTACATGGCTGGAAGTAAAGGTTATTGAGACATTGGAGTTAAAACGAATGGTGTTATTAGGGTAAAGGGGTTTTACGGCGTGCAAATTTGGTTATCAAAGAAGTACACTCTCCAAGGGCCTACAACGGGCATCTTATACCAAACTATTGTGTTTGTAATGGCAATCCTATATACCCTAGTAATTTATATGGGACACCTTCACAGGAGATACGTTGTCTGCTTTGCTGAGTGTCATGCACAACCACCTACACCTTTTTTTTTATAATTTATATAAACTAATGCTTGACTGCGATCCCACCTGATGGTAAGCAGTGATGCAATCGTAGGCGCACAAGTTTAATAAGATTCAAGATCCTTCCAGGATTTGAACGAAGCCAGTCAGATTTCCACAATGTTATGACATCTATGGCACATCATAGGATTTAAAAATTCAGAGTCATGCATCACGCAATTAGAATTCTTTGCGCGATTTGAACATATATAACGGCCCGAAATTATCTGTTGGATATAATTAGTTGACCCGGATCAGACATAACACCCGTCTGGTAGGAGGACCCGTGCTTTTCAACGGAGGTTTGGTAGATAAGAGTTGTCTAAAGTCATGCAAAAACTGAGTTAGTAGTTTATGATGATAAGATGTCATAATATAAGATGTCTAACAGAAGATTTCGGTCGCAATGGGTGTCGACGCCCTCTGCCCCAGCTAGGGGACATAGGATTTTAAGTCAAGTTACGCCCGTTTTCAATAAGCTATCTATCATATATCGGAGATAGAAAAACAAATGAAACAACAGAAACATGTCAAATTTTTGTATTGGATCTTTTGTTTTACTGTCTTTAGTATGCCAAAACCGGAGGTAGATAGCTTATTGAAAACGGGCGTAAGTCAACAGAAGATTTATTTTGGATTTCTTTTAAGTTTCATAAAAGTGGCTTGGTTGGGAACGTATCGTTTGTTTCAGGAAAAAATATTGGATTTTAGTCAACATTATCATTTCGATATTCACTACTGAAAGACAATACACCTTCCTTAAAGTGTCGTAAAATTACTGAGTTTAATAATATAATATAAATTTCTCTTCATTTATTGTATCTTGCTGGTGTTAATTAAAATCTACTTTGAAGTAGGTAATTAGGGACGCAAAATGAGTCATTAAACGTAATGTAGAATATGATCTCAAGCAATAACAAGTAATTAGAGATAATTTTCCAAGATGGGAGGAAATGCCGATTAAATTTTAACACTGGCTCAAAATAAATCATTTAGGACGTCACACAACTGAGGTAAAAAATTCTGCGGAGAAGAAATGCATCTTTTAGCTTACGGAGGCGTATTTCCAAGTAATGGAAGCCATGTTTAATAATAAGTGCAAGATTATAAACATACTTGTTCCCGTTAATGTAAACTTCGACTTATACCGGAACATAATAAGCATCGTCTGGAGAAAATACTTTTCGTTTCGTTAATTCATAAACTCACACTAAACCCCGCGAGGACTCAAACTGCATGATCTATCGTCGGCCACATCATCGCTTACCATCAGGTGAGATAGTGGTCAAACGCGAGTCTATGCATAGTTAAAAACGCCTAGTTGGAAGTCCCTACCTACTATTTTGGAACGAGTTGATCAAGTAAGATTTATTTAGAATGTACGAACTACTCTTAGAACAACTATAGAATATTGGCGCCCAACTGGGACCGGTTGGGCGCCAATAGTCAATTTAGCTCAATTCACGTTAATTACAACTTTCATGTGCAATCACACTATCTCACTGCATACTGGTTATTGATACAATTTAAAATCATTACCGAAACAAAAAAAAAACCTTACTTAATTTTTTTTTGTACATATTGCATTAAAACTACTTTTTCTCGAGTATTTATTTTCATTTCAGCTTCACATTATAGACTGGAAATTTGAAAATATTACCAGCTTACTAGAAAACAATTAATGTCCTCAAAAGGTTGTCCAATTAACTAAGGCTTAACGAGCGTGAAACCGTAACGCACCGCGTCCGACCCCTCGCCATTACTACGCTGCGTTAGCGTAGTTTGTAACGCAGTAGAAAGCAACTGGTAGCTCATTAGTGTCATTGTTTTCCTGCAGGATTTGCGTCACAATTTACATGCACACACCATTACAATCCCACTCAAACTAAGTTATTAAAAATATATGGAATTACAATATTGATTGGTCTACACTGTCCTCGCATATGTGTCTGTATTGTAATGTGGAAATATTGTAAACCCAATCATTTTTTTTTAAAGAGTAGGTAACCATGGAGTTTCTTGCCGGTTCTTTTCTATAGGAAACGATCAGTTGGAACCGTGCACTAACTTCTGACCTTTTATAAGTGCCCATGTCGGCCTATGTGAAATAAAAAGATTTTTGTTTTTAATTTTTGAAATAGATATCAATTAAATCATAGCTTATAATCTTTATAAAGGCAATCAGCTACCTAATTGCTGCCAATTTCAATGTGGCATGTAATAAAGTCCCTTTCATTACTGAAATCACTGGCAACACTGCTTACCATCAGGTGGAATCGCAATCAAGCACTCATTTCTTCTTCTTCTATCTGCCCTTATCCTATACCTACTACTTGGGGTCGGGGCACCACGTTTTTTTCTTCCTTTCTGTCTTGTTGCCACCCGTCGTATTATCATTTTATCCCTTTTCTTTCATAGTGAAGCACTAATTTATGTTACATAAAAAAATCACTTGGTACCTACCTACTTGTATCATCATCATCATCATCATCTACCTAGCCTTTTTCCAAATATGTTGGGGTCAGCTCCCAGTCAAGCCGGATTTTGCTGAATACCAGTATTTTACGAGGAGCGGCTGCCTACCAGACCTCCACAACCCATTAACTGGGGTAACACGGTATTTCATGGCAAGACTTGGTAACTACCTATAATTACTATTAAAAACTTTACTAGCTTAGGTCGATAATCTAGTTGTAGCTAGAACCAGGTCAAACCAGCTGCAATTCAACCTTGTTTCATTGGTCGATATTTCCAGCTATCTATAGATGAAGAATCATTTATTCATATTGCAATAAGGTCATTACACTATATTAAAATCTAACCCTATCGTAATTTGCTTAGGCTGCGAATTGTTCAAAAAGAGTTACCTGGTCTTGGAATGTGAAGGGCAATTGAAGGAACACAATTTGGTTGTTAGTTAATTAAACTCTGATACTCCCAAAAATAAATTTATTTGGTAATTTTTCACCCAATAAACCCTAACATACTTTGGATATATAGATCTACTTAGGCTTTAGATGAATTTATTCATCTGAGAGCAAGGCACGTCGTTTTCCAACCATTTAGGGGTCACCTTCCAGCGGATACAACTAACTACTAGTATTGTACATGAAGCGACTGCCTAAGTTACGTCCACAACCCAGCCACTAAGTAACATGGACTCTCATACCTAGGCAAATCCTATTTTCAAAGCTTCAGTTCAAAAGTTTGCACAATTACAGTCCAGTCAATCGCGAATAAAATGCCAAAAACTCACCTTTTCCTTCCAATAAAACACTTTTCCGTACTAAAACCTCACAATTTGTGTGCTATAAAAAGATCGGCATGAGGTCACCGCGAAATCACCGCTTTTTCACCAATCACCAATTATAATAACCAAAACTACAACCTCTTTTAGCTAAAAACACCATTATTTTACAATTTTTTACTAAGAATCATTGAGAAACGTGAAATCGCAACTGAAATCTACATTTTCACCTGGAGCCGTACTGCCCGACGGTAGCAAGGGACAGAAATGCCGACCAGCCTTTAGTGTAAAGGAAACTGGGCTCTATTATTAGGCACCTAAGATTCAACAATTCGCCGCTAACCTTTCTCCATACAATTTTTCTTTCAGAAGCTATAGACGTATAACACGCTTATATTTCAGTGAAAAATAGACTTTAAACAGCGGGCATAAAGTGCAGTTTCAGTTGTTGGTCGATGCTTGTAAGGGTGTTTCAGCAAGGGTAGGTTTGTTCAAACAGATAAAATTAGGCTTCGGCGGTGGAAATCGATAGAGGGGTGGTTTTACATGTAGTGATGGGCAGTTCAACCCCTGATATCGATGAAATGTTTACCGTTACGTTGTCATCCAATGCCGAGAGGGGCAGACCAAGTTTAGGAAATAAATCATAATTAGGGAGTTTTCGGTAGGTATCTAACTACTATTAGGTACAACCGTAGAGCATTCACTGTATGACGCCTTAGCCAATTTTGAGTTGATTCTACATACTTTACTAAGTACATACCTACTATAGCTGCTTCAAGTACTTTTATTTGTTTTGACAACTCAGTGACGCTAAACAAAGAAGAGTTCCTGCGTCAACAGAAATATTAAACATCCTTTAACCCCCACGCATTAGCAAGCGGTTTTTCTCATAGGTTACTTTTACTTTAAAAACCCTGTTACGAACACCGAATTATCGACCATTCACTCCCTGCCATCGATATCACCCGTCTGCTACGCCCATCCCTTTACCCAGCTCACAACGCATGCGCGGTCCTCCGGGCAAGGGGTGTGTCTCTATTTGTGGTCCAGCTCACTATCGCCAGGGAGGCTCCGGAGTACTTTGTAGCGGTCCTCCCAAATTCATATATCAACACACTTTATTGATATTCGCCGTGTTTTTGGTACTTTTCTCTTATTTATTAATAACGTTGAATCTTTTATGTTGTTTCGGTAGGATTTTCCTCACGCAAGCTTCTCGAGATGTTTTTTTTCTGTAATTTTTCGTTGCGTGTTTTCTGATAGTTCGAGATTTGAATTTTCGTGGAGAATGGCAAGCGTCATTGTCCTAGGTTCTCATTGGTTAGCGTAGGAATTACGTAGGCTACCTATGTTGCTAGGTACCTAAGAGTATAATATAGGAACATTTAGATTGAAATGAGAAAAAACGGAGTTGTCTACTTATTTGTTGGATGCGGTGGAGTAGTAGATAGATGTTCAACAGCCCTAGGGTAAAACTAAACTGGGGTCCTTTTTTTACGTGGAATATAATTAAATAACTTCTTTTGCGATGGAAGGAGCGGGAGGGAGTGACTGATTTTTACTGAACAAAAAGATTTTCCATAACTAGTCTTGCAACCTTTTATTTATATTTCAAAGAGGGAGAATTTTTCGCTAGTTCAATAAGACATTTGTTAGTCAAGTTTGGGCCTTTTTCGAGCTTGGCCCGGGCACTTCCCTGACTAGCCCTTCGGTAGCTACGTCATTTATTGGAGAACTAATTGACTACTACTTAAGAGGTAGGTACTTACCTACCTCGATAATTAGTAGGCACTTACAGTTTGCGCTTACTAAAGTGACTATTAGCTACGTACTCAATATGATAAAGCAATTTATTATATGCATTAGCTAGTAAGTAGTAACCCGATAACGTAATTAAATCGATCGCTTTATTGATTAATTAATAGTTATTGAAAGGACTAAAAAGCAAAGCCTATAAAATTAAATGATGAAATCCAGGCTGTTAGTATTGCAGTAAACGGTATGTAGGTTATCCAGAAAAGAGTTATTTTTGTACCTACCTACTTTTAATTTATTTTAACCTATCAATACCCGCGAAACGAGACACAATAGTAAAACAATAACAGCGCGGTCCTATGAGACCGGTCGGGGATTCATGAATTAAAGCGAATAGAACAAAATTAATACTTACAGATTAGAAGAGCATAATAGGTGCTGCTTATTATGGGAAATCAATAAATCATCGATATGACTTTTCCCGCTCTGGGCGGAGCGGGAGGGCGTCTCAGACCTTAGCTATTTCTAAGCAAGTTATGCAGTGCACATTAATGAATTGTGCTGCGACTATTCCGTGTCGATTTTTCAATTCGAAACAATAAATTACATTAATTAAATCATATTTAGTTAATGACAAAACCCGAAACCGTGACATAATTTAAATTCTTTCATAAATGTAAAACGATTTTGAAATCACTTCCAATACGATAGAGTTCAGTTTCGAATCTATAGTTTGAGAATTTGACATTAAAAGAATCGTGATTGCCATACTAACTGAAAACATTCCGTTACTCCCAATACGCCTTATATGTGATGTAGTTTTATAGTTTTTATTTCGTATTGATCAATAGTTTATAAATACTTTTATATCTAGATTATTTGAATGGTATATAAAAGTATTTTTTGGTACATAACAAACATAAATTAGTCTACATAATTCCAGCATTATTTTTGTTAATACGTTCCGTTTCATACAATTAGAATGAAAATCAAAAAGTTCCACATAAGCGGTATCCGACTGACAACACTGCCGAATACGTGGCCCCGAAGTTGTGTGATTAGTGAGACTTGTTTATATTTTTTATTGTGTTATTTCTATAAAAATCTCCTCGGAAGCCGTAAGTATTTGAAATTATATTATTCGCCTTCATCCCCGTATATTTTTTTAGGCGGAATCATTGTAGGTCTTTGCGTAAATTATTTACAAAGTTTAGGTTGCAGCTGTCAAAATTGTCCTAACAAGATTTCGTTGTATTTTTTGTGATTATCTCAATATTTTAACATTATATAACGCGAATCTCCAGGTTTGTACTGTAGGCGATTGTTACACGGCCTCTGTATTCATAAAAAGGTGATATTTTGTGTAATTATAGTGCTGTGTTAGTTGTCTTGTCACAGGTATACCTTCCAATTAAAACTCAAGTTTCGTCGTCATTATGCTCAAGTTTCCGTGTTGGTTTCCTGAAAGACGTTGCATTGATGACACTGCACCTAATATCTCTTTGTAATAACATTCAAACATAATTTGACTGGAATGTATGTCAGAAGAAATGTGTTGTGATTTCTTATCAGATTTCGTAACTTATATCTGTAGGATGTATTCTAAATTGCAATTGAGATAGAAGCGCCGCTGCTATTATAAATAATGAAGCAGTGTCCTCAATATGTTAGTACAATATAAATATGTATGAGCAATATGTCAGCTGGTATGAGTTAAACAAATTGTAAGAATAGACGTTGTCAGTATAATACGTATAGTGGGTGAAAGTGACCTTTCATAACAGCATTATTTACTACTTCTATTATTAATTATTACTCAGTTCTAGGGTCATTAGACTCAATACATCACCTATTGTTTCATATTCTTTGAGGTTACTTTGTTTCATTTGATTGCTGTTAGGTGGAAGAGCTATAATATTGCTATTATCATCAAGTTGGCCTATTTGTTATACTGACTGTATATTACATGTACTAGGTTTTATTGGGGTTCCAAAAATACAATTGTCGCACACATAGTTAATTCATGAATCCCCAACCGGTCTCATGCGATCACGCTGTTATTGTCTTACTATTGTGTCTCGTTTCGCAGGTATGTGATAGGTTAAACATTTAAGCATTAGCCTACAGATGTCACACATCTGATCAACATCATTGTTAGCTACAATGAAAATTGAAGTGTCTATAATTGCATTATCTAAAAGGACAATGCTATCTCATACTTATTACTTAATGATGAGAACAGATAATCTCATGTCATGGACGAAGAAATCCTTTACTATTGTGGTGGTCTGCAAACTGATTGGTAATGAATTGGTACTAATTGGTGAAGGACGGCAGAAAGTTACTGACCTAAATTATACTATGTTTTGCCATGAGTTTTGCATAGTTTTCAGAATAATAGTGTTTGTTTTCTGAGGGTGGCAATAAAAAAGATGACACATAATCATAAAGTTGCACTTGTGCATGTATAGGTTGTTTAAGACTTAGGCTGATTGTTACATACATACTTGAAAAATGCTGCACACAATGTTTTGGTTTTATGTTAACTTAACCTATCACAAGAGAGATGAGTTGGACAAATATCGGAGGGACTGGCCCGCAATGGCTAAAGATAGGCGTGTGTGGAAAAGGGAGAGGGAGGCCTTTGCCCAGCAGTGGGACACAACGGGCTACTAACTAACTAACCTATCACATACCCACGAAACGAGACACAATAGTTATGGGCAGACGTACAAGCTTCCCCACAGTTTTGCCTGCGCAAGCCGGTTTGTACATGGAACACCGTGACAGTTTTAGCAACCATATCGATGGTCCCTAGGTAAAGTATCGAAAGTGAAAATCGCTACTTTGCAAGAAAGCGATTTAAAGTTAATTTTTTGCATAATTTTGTCACGGGTGATTAAATCTTTATAAAATATAGGTCTCTAACTATCGGGAAACGAAGTTGTATTAAAAAATATCCTTTAAAAAGAGCTCAAAACAGTAATAATAAAAGATTGCTATTTTTTTGATTCGATACTTTACGTAGGGACCATCGATATGCACGGTGTTCCATGTACAAAGGCTTGCACAGGCAGATCTGTGATGATGATTGTGCGTGTGGTCTAATAATGGGCCTACGAATCGAGACTCGGTGTTAGAACTGAGAAACTCGAGAAGGAAAAAAGTTAAATGTAATGATAATAACTCCTAGCCAAAGAGCATGTATACTCGACTGTGGGCTGATTAAGTGACCCATTTAAAGAAATAACTGTTTTAATTAAATGATAAAATAATTTATTGTTATCATTTAATAATATCTTAAGTGCAGTAATTCCTATGTTAATTCTGAATAGGAGTACTTATATAAATTTTATTATTCACTACAAACTTTTCATAAAAAGTTTTCTGGGCTGCAAAAGTTGCAGCTAATTTAAAATCTTTGCTTATTTAACCTATCAATACCCGCGAAACGAGACACAATAGTAAAACAATAACAGCGCGGTCCAATGAGACCGGTCGGGGATTCATGAATTAAGGGTGCTATTACAATTTTTCTTAAATTTGAGCGTTTTGACAGAAATGCCATTACAACACAAAAGAACTGGCATCATCTTATAGTAATTTTGACATTTCCTGTGTCAATATAGTCTCAGGGTATAAAAAACAGACGATAGGTAAATTAAACGACGACGGGCGGCAGCAGTCGCGCTCGATTTTTGCATTGCATACAAAAATTATTTAAAAATATTATTTAACTTTTAAATAGCCCAATTTATTTTTTTCAAGATATATAGAAATACCACCTTAGTTGGTTAATTTTTTTTATTTGAGTTTGGATTATAATTTCGTAGATAAAAATTGTAGTTTCGTACGGAAAACTGTCAGTAGATCTTGGTTTTACAGAATTATTTTTGGTGTATTACTGTATGAATAGTAATAAAGTGGTTTCAGCACTCCAATGTAGAAGATACAGTTGTATCATAGACATTTTTATAAATGATTAAACTTTAATATATTCGGTGTACCAAGGCGTCAAAAGATACCCAAAAGCAACATTTTATAAAACATCCTTTGCGGAGACAAGGATTTTACTGATGTAGGTAAACAAATTCAAATATTTATTTAAAGCACTCCCAAGATAAGTTATCAAACTTTCTTATCCATATTTTTGTTTTTTTTTTTTATGGCTATATCTAAAGCATCGTCACACGTCAAAAATCGGATAAAACGCTGAAATTCATCAAAATATGCGACAGCCCTCTTAAGAGCAATCAGAGTTCCTACTGTTTACCACTCACACAGTGTCCTGAAAATTAAAAACAATTGATTTTCTACTGCGATGGCTTACGTGGCCAACCGCACGTGGCTGCGGTGTGGCTACCGGCGAAGTGAAGCGGACGCTTCAGTATTAATATTAATAATTAAAAAAAATATTAAACGAATATTTTCACGCGTACTCTAACAATGCGTTCATTTAATGCTGAAAGTTGTAGGAAAAACTGCCGCGTCGCGTTGAATTGGCAATACGAATTGCTTCGCAACCGCAGTCGCACACGTAGGGTCAGCTCACACCGAGACGTGACGCGACGCGACGCTGCTTGCACATTTTAATAGAGTGACTCAAAATAGAACTTTATTTACTAGACGAAAAGATACACATTTCATTGTGAAAATTTAGAATACGTTGCTTCAAGCAGCGCTACGCCGCGCGGTGTCTCGCTGCGCAGCGGAACGTTTTTACATTCGCGACGTCGCGTCGTGTCGCCGACGATTTTTACTATGCGCCTCGCAACGTTACTCGGTCGGTTTCTCGGTCTGAACTGACCCGTACGCGACCTTACGACATTCTGAAGATATTCCATCATTTCCAATTCATATATCATTACTAACAATATTTTCTTCAAAACATACATTTCTCATGATTGTCTTAATATTCGTCGTCTCCCATCGCATGTAAATTAATAAAAAAAAAAATAGAACAGTGCTTACGATAAATCGGTCTTCTCGTGTGGTTGTGTACTTTGTTCAGCCATTTTTTTTATTGTTATAAACTAGTGCTGGACTGCGATCCCACCTGATGGTAAGCAGTGATGCAATTGTAGATGGTGAGGCGCACTAGTTCTATTTCTTAATCTTTTGATGTTCATGGCGGTCTTTTGAAATCTCTGCAGTATTAACAAAAATTGTGTTCAATATACATGTGGCCTGTTAATTGCCTTCAATCAAGTCTCCAATTGCTGTCATTGCCTTAGTAGTATGATAATGGCTTTATTGATTCTAAACGATACGTTTTAGCATCAATTAGTGTCATTCATGCAAATTCTCTTATTTGCAAGTGATCGTTTAACTTTCCCTTAAGCAGTTTAAAAATTGGCCCTGTTGTTTTTGTGTTTTTATTAATTACATACAATTTATACGATCTATGTACGTAACTTGGAAGTCATCGCAATTTTTCTTTGTGATAATAGATTTTAGCGACCTATATAGGGGTGGTGTGTGAGCCGAATGAAGGTCACAGGTTTGCACTTTGAGAGACGTATAATCAATATACTAACGCAAATGTAAACACAAAAGACAATAACGATTGACTTATCGATCGCGGTCGAGGCAGCGTGTGGTCACGCGTGCGCACGTCTATATCGGTCGGGCTCTCGTCGCGGACTCTCGGTTGAACGAGACAAAACTATAGGCGTGCGCGGCGCGGGCGCGGGGCCCGCGCTGCGTGTATGCGAGCCGATCGCTGCCTCGGTGTAGATGTGTGAGGGGAAGAGCGTTGAAGGCACGCTATACCTAGTGTATTAATATGTTTCTTCCTTCTTACAGGATAATCGGCTCCAAGTACAATGATGAATCCGCAATATCCACCGCCAGGGCAGAACAACAACGCACCAATCAACCCCATGTTTCCACCGACGTCTCAGGATTACAATGGCGTCCAGAACGCCAACATCTACAGTCAGATGCCACCAAACGGCCCACAGATGCAACAGAAAGCTTTTGATCCCCTGGACATGTCCCAGAAGATGCAGGGCATGAACATTAACGGGCCCCAAGCCTTCCAATCCATCCCACCTACCCAACTACCCCCTGGCCAGGCTCCCCCTGGGCAGTTCCCTCCCGGAAGTTTTCCACAAACACCTAACTATGGTCCCGGACAGGTCCCCGCCGGTCAGCCACCCCAGCAAGGCATGCCCGGTCGCCCACCTGTTAGTGGAGCCCCTCAATTCCCTCCAATGGGCCAAAAGCCTCAAATGCCCCCGTCATCAGCACCAGGGCAAGTGCCAACTTCCCTTCCTCAAGGCTATGGGATGCCTCCTCCAAGCCAAACTCCAGATCCTCAGAATAGACAGTACCAGCCTCCACCTACAATGCAGCAGCAGCAGCAGCAAAGACCTCCAAGTGCTCAACCTAGTCAACAGCCTATGGGACAACAGCCTGGTTTTCAAGGCCCTGGGCAGATGCCTCCACATTCCCAACCTGGTCTTCCACCCCCGCCTGGCTTAGGGCGGCAAGGAATGCCGTTGCAAGGTGGGCAGCAACTTCAACAGGGAATGCCTCAGCAACCTCAGATGGGTGGGCCTCCTGGTATGCAACCTGGCCAGCAAGGAATGCCGCCACAGATGGGTCCGCAATCCCAGCAGCAACCTGGCATGCCTCCTCAACCGAAACCTCCAGGTCCACCTGGACAGCTTCAACCTGGTCAAATGCAGAGGCAACCTGGACTCCCACCACAGCCAGCTATGATGTCAGCAACTTTGCCCCCTCAACCTGGACAGCAGCAGCAACAGGGACAAATGCCTGGGCAGCAGCAACAACAGGGACAACTGCCAGGTCAACAGCAGCAACTAGGTCAAATGCCAGGTCAACAGCAACAACTAGGTCAAATGCCTGGGCAGCCTGGAAAATTGCCTGGTCAGCAACAGATGCCAGGTCCTCCACAACCGGGGCCACCCGGTCTACCACCAGGGCAGCAACTACCACCTCAACCTGGACAAATGCAGGGCCATCCCCAACAACCTGGGATGCCTCCACAACCGGGAAAAATGGGTCAACCTGGAATGCCCCCACAACCGGGGCAGATGGGGCAACCGGGAATGCCACCACAACCTGGTCAAATGAGTCAACCAGGCATGCCACCCCAACCTGGGCAGATGAGTCAACCAGGCCTACCACCACAGCCTGGTCAAATGGGTCAGCCGGGCATGCCTCCTCAACCTGGCCATATGGGGCAGCCAAGGATGCCTCCTCAACCTGGACAGATGGGCCAACCTGGAATGCCTCCTCAGCCTGGTATGCCGCCACAGCCAGGTCAAATGTCGCAGCCAGGATTACCTCCCCAACCGGGAATGCCTCCACAGCCTGGTCAAATGCCGGTCCAACCTGGTCAGATGTCCCAGCCTGGGTTACCACCACAGCCGGGACACCAGGCTCAGCCTGGTTTCCCGGGGCAGTTCCAGGGGCAAGCGCAGCAGACGATGGCTGGTCTTCCTCACATGCCGCCTCCGTTGCCGCAGCAGCAGAGGCAGTACCCTGCGCAGCCTAATCAGCCGGGGTATGGACCTCCTACACAGCAGCCGGGTGGTGCTCAGTATCCCAGTAAGTGTACCAACATTCTAAAACGTATTCTTCTTCGTCCATTCAGTCCTGCTCCTATTGTCTGGGGTCGGGTCTCCTCATAATTCTACTCCAGGCAGTCTATCCTCCGGGGCCAAGGATCGGATTCCGAAAGGAAGCTCGTGACCCCAGGACGAAGGCAACTAAGGAATGGGCCTTTTTCGTTAATTTCTTCAGGTTTAGTCAGTAAAAGTCTGACATACCCTCTCGCTCCGCCCAAGAGTGAAGCAGTCATTCTGATGATTCCCCACTTGAAAAAAAATTCAGTCTGTCTGGGTTTGCCGATTTCGGAATCAATCAAAAAAGTTTGAGATTTATCAGATTTATGCTGTCCCCAATTATTTACAACTTATGAAGTAAGTCTATTCCAATGTCTGCTACTCAAATCTCCAGGTCTACCACCAATGCCGAACCAGATGCCTCCCCAGCCGCCCATGCCAGGCCAGCAACAGCGTGGCTACCAGCAGCCTTCCTCAGGGTACCCGCCACAGTACCCTGGCCAGCAGCAGTACCCTGGACAGCAGCCGTACCCTGGCCAGCAGTACCAACAGCAGCCCGAGCAAAAGAGGTTGGACCCTGACCAGATGCCTAGTCCCGTAAGTAAAAGGGTTTTTGTTTTGAGTGTTAGTAGACTCATTGCAATGTCTCGACGATGAGGTGCGCGTTTTGGTTCTTCCAATTTGCATCAGAATACTGAACGAAATCCCTTAGCTGTTCCTGTAGCGAGAGGATCATTCTCTTGTGATGTTGTACTAGGTGATGGCCACACTGATGTTTGTTTTTAAAGTGAATTCAATAATATTATTATATTTGATTGAATTGCGGGTTGTAAAATAATACTTAATATATTAGTATCTTTGAAAAAAGAAATGGTGGTAATCTACTCTTCTTGATGGTAACATCAGTTAGGATTGCTCTGTACTGAATTATTCATTATAATTATGTTTTTTAACAGTATAGGTAAACATGCAACATCTATTGAAATCTCGTTCCCATGTTTTGTCTGGGTGGATCGGCAGGGAGTGTAAAATTTTTATTGACAAAAACTATCTTAGCATTTTACGAGAATATTGTTAGTCTGTTGTGTGTGTGTTAATAATATTATTCTCGTTTAGGGATATTTAGCATAATCAGCCTCATAATGTGCCCATTACTAAGACAAGCATAGGCCTTCTTTCTTGGAAAGTGTATGGGCCGCAATCCACCACTGGGACTCAGTGCCGGTTGGTGAATTACACAAGTAGTCCAATTTTTGGTCCTAGCACATGCCAGTTTCCTCACGATGTTTTTCGTCACCAATACAATACACACCTACTTACCGTCTATTCGTTTCTGAATCTTCTGTTTTCTATGAAGCATCAACTATAACATCATATTACCCTTTCTCCAGATCCAAGTGATGGCAGACGACCAACAGAACCGCGGCGGCATCTTCGTGACCAACGAGAAGGGGCTGGTGCCACCGCTGGCCACCACCGACTTCATTGTCGATGACAAGGGGAATGCTAGTAAGTTAATTTGTTCAGATAACCATACTTATATATTTCTAAATACATTTAGGTACCTTCAAGACAGAGTGAATAGGGTCTTAATAAACTAGTGCACTTTGTCATCAACGATTGCATCACTGCTTACCATTAGGCGGGATCGCAGTCAACAAAAAAAAAAAACATAAGTAAATTACACCTAAACGCAGAACAAATGATCATGCTCATTACACAAACATTTGGTGAGAACATGCATGGACATGGGTGAGAATCGACCCACGATCTACGATATAACAGTCAGCAATCACTGGACCAACAGGCCAGTCCAGTTATTTGATGATTTCCCGCCTATTATGCCACTGTTTCGTGCAAATAAAGAGTTTTTCGTTCTTTCCTATCAAAAAATCCATATGTCGTTTATTCTAATCTGACAAAACAATCTTTATAATACAAGAATATAAAATAATATCAGTGCTTAATGTTACCTTCCAGGTCCTCGCTACATTCGGAGCTCAATGTACACAGTGCCGGTGACAGCTGACCTGCTCAAGCAGACGTCTATGCCTTTCTGCTTAGTCGTAAGTGACTCTTTCAGTGTTATTATTGATTAAATTTATATAAAAAAAAATTCATATAGCGCGTTGTAGAAGTTCAGCCGTTGCTATAGGACATGGCTACCAAGGTTCAATCCCTGGGCAAGTAAATGGGTGACTGTCACCTCCTTCTGCAAATCAGTAATGTAAGCAATCAGTCGTTACTATAGAACATGGTTACCAAGGTTTAATCTCTTTTCACGTAAACGTTTGGAGGTGACAAGCCTCACGTCCCGGGTGTCTAGATCTACAGGACGATTACCGGCCACCGTAGGCTCTGGTAAGAATCAAGTCCGGGTCGACAGCGCGCAAAACATGTTTCCCATTCAGCTTTATCTACTTTTTTAAGGCGTGCAGACTCCAATTTTTTACTTGATCAAGTAATAACAACATCTGTTTCATCTCCACAGCTGTCTCCGATGGCAGAAACAGTTGGAACCGAGCAGGAGCCGCCCCTGATCGACTTCGCGGCGCTGACAGGCTCGCCCACCATGGGCCCGGTGCGCTGTTCCCGCTGCAAGGCCTACATGTGCCCCAACATGAAGTTCGTGGACGCCGGCAGACACTTCAAGTGCGCCTTCTGCAAGGCTACCACTGAAGGTATGTTCCTATAGACAAGTTCGCGGCGCTGACAGGCTCATCGTCTTTTCTGTCGAAAAATGTCCACTGCTGGACATAGGCCTTCCCCAAGCGTCGCCACAACGACCGGTCCTGTGGGTCTTGCATTCATCGCGTTCCTGCGACCCTCACCAGGTCATCGCTGTGTCTTCCGGCACGACGTGGTCTGCTCTCCAGATCCTTTCGTTTTTTATTGGATAGACTAGAATAAATTGCAATTGTGTAGGTAAAAAGGTTTGAAATTAAAATAAGCCTATCAAAGGAATGGCCCATCTCTCGGATTTAGTCGACAGTCTCATAGTTTTGTACGCAAGTTTCATGTGGTGTACAACAAAAGTTTCATGCCGAAGTCTCGTCTATCTAGCTGCTCATCCATGGACAGCAAGCCATAATGTTTCGCTACATGTTATTGCCTTTCTCTTTCAGTTCCGATGGAATACACGCAGTACATCAACAGCATGCAGCAGTACGGACGCGTGCCCGCCGAGATGGCGCTCGGCGCCTACGAGATCGTGGCCACCAAGGAGTACTGCCGAGTAAGTACACGCATTTACGGTGTTTCTAAAATTATCGTTCGGTCTTTATATTCTTTTCGTGTCGGAATACTCAGGATAGGACAGGCAGCATAGCAAGTGCCGCATGTCCTAAGTAGCGGCTCTATAATGGCACTGTGTTAAGGATTGGTTGAAAAAGCCCTATTTGGCTAGATTGCTCGGCATTGAACACGCATGCGGAATTATCCCGCACACGTAACCCCCACAAATGTCCTGCCCGTACAAGTATTTATTGTAATGCGTGGAATACGCACGTGGTATACGGGGCGTGATCCCAGGCAGCTGCCCGCACGGGGCCTTCGCGTGTTCGTCGTCCATGCACACAGCAGCCCGCAGTAAACTAGATCGTATTATTATTACGTGATAAAATCGCCTTACTGCTTTAAAACTAATGAGTATAAGGGCCTGTTTCACCACCTATGATTAAGTTTCGAGTATCTTACTTGACAGATAATTTCATACAAATTCTGTCATATTTTTGAATTTATTCAGTGAGTTGTGCTTACTCGGACATTGTGAAACAGGCCCTAAGCCTATTTATTTAAATAATAGGCGGTGACAATTCATTCATTGTCTCGCCGGGGACTCCCCGGGCATTAGGGCTAAGGGCTTCTCCCACTCAAGGGAGGAGCAAGAAAGCGTGTCAGACCTTTACTAAAACTCATCCGTGTACCTTGTGTTACCCTTCGCGTTCCAGGACGTGGTAACTTTTTTCATAACTAGTGTTCATAACTTGTGTTCTAACCTTACAGAACAACAGCCTGCCGAACCCGCCGGCCGTGGTGTTCGTGATCGACGTGTCGTACAACGCCATCAAGAACGGGCTCGTGCACACCGTCTGCGAGAACATCATGGAGATCATTGACGTAAGGAACCCTTTCTTATTGTTATACTGACAGAACAACAGCCTGCCGAACCCGCCGGCCGTGGTGTTCGTGATCGACGTGTCGTACAACGCCATCAAGAACGGGCTCGTGCACACCGTCTGCGAGAACATCATGGAGATCATTGACGTAAGGAACCCTTTCTTATTGTTATACTGACAGAACAACAGCCTGCCGAACCCGCCGGCCGTGGTGTTCGTGATCGACGTGTCGTACAACGCCATCAAGAACGGGCTCGTGCACACCGTCTGCGAGAACATCATGGAGATCATTGACGTAAGGAACCCTTTCTTATTGTTATACTGACAGAACAACAGCCTGCCGAACCCGCCGGCCGTGGTGTTCGTGATCGACGTGTCGTACAACGCCATCAAGAACGGGCTCGTGCACACCGTCTGCGAGAACATCATGGAGATCATTGACGTAAGGAACCCTTTCTTATTGTTATACTGACAGAACAACAGCCTGCCGAACCCGCCGGCCGTGGTGTTCGTGATCGACGTGTCGTACAACGCCATCAAGAACGGGCTCGTGCACACCGTCTGCGAGAACATCATGGAGATCATTGACGTAAGGAACCCTTTCTTATTGTTATACTGACAGAACAACAGCCTGCCGAACCCGCCGGCCGTGGTGTTCGTGATCGACGTGTCGTACAACGCCATCAAGAACGGGCTCGTGCACACCGTCTGCGAGAACATCATGGAGATCATTGACGTAAGGAACCCTTTCTTATTGTTATACTGACAGAACAACAGCCTGCCGAACCCGCCGGCCGTGGTGTTCGTGATCGACGTGTCGTACAACGCCATCAAGAACGGGCTCGTGCACACCGTCTGCGAGAACATCATGGAGATCATTGACGTAAGGAACCCTTTCTTATTGTTATACTGACAGAACAACAGCCTGCCGAACCCGCCGGCCGTGGTGTTCGTGATCGACGTGTCGTACAACGCCATCAAGAACGGGCTCGTGCACACCGTCTGCGAGAACATCATGGAGATTATTGACGTAAGCCACACTTTATACTACTAGAGATACGTTGTATTTTTCAAAATCACGTCCTATTCTGCGACGCAGCTTCATATGCCAAAGTTCTTGAGGCAATTGAGTGTGAAAGAGTAACAAACATGCAAACTTTCACCTTCATAATAGTTATTTCTTGTCTAAGCTATGCATTAAAGATATATCTTCTTACCGTCGACGATGGCTGCCGCTGAAAATCAGCGCTGCGGCTCACGAGTTCCAGTATTTTGCTGAGCGCTGGCCGTTTTGTGCGGACGTGACGAGTATCTTCCCAAAGTATAAAGTTGTGATTGTTATTTTTATGATATGCACCATTTATGACGCAAATTAACTCTTACTTTTGTGTATATTATATGAAGATAATGTTTTTGTTTGCAGGCGATGCCTCGCGACGAGCAGACTGGCAAGAGCTGGACCCGCGTCGGCTTCATCACGTACAGTTCCACCGTACACTTCTATAATATCAAGGTAAATATGACACCTATTTCTAGGACAAAATGAAACAGTAATGTGATTGTGAAATATTGGGTGATTGTGAATCTGTATGTTTCCAACATACAGATTCACAATCACCCAATATGAAACAATTTTTATAGTCGTACTAGTAGCATGTTATTTGTTTTATTGTGAACAAATCTGTCCGCTTTATCTCGGACGTTGGCAATTCGTAAATGTATAAAGTAAATAAGGGAGGTCCCGACACACTTCCCTGTGGGACACCATACATAATTTCACGTGCATGCGAGCGATGTGATTAATATTATTATTGAAGTAATGAAGTATAGTATGTAGATTCCTAGACCATTTAATTCTTTTTACTTGTTTGTTTTTTTTATTTCGTTGTAGTGACGATTTCTTATAACGCTACATAGATCTATAATTCAAAATTCTACACCACGGTGTCAGGATTCTCCGTGCGATTAGAACACATACAGCAGTCCGAAATCAACTATCGGGCAGTTGCCCGGACCAGACACAAGAGCCCTCTAAGCAGAAGATACTCCAGATCTTCCTGTCTCAAACTACTTCTATTATTATGTCTTAAGTTGGCAAACCTGATTTACTTTTAGTGTTGAGTTACTCTTACGGTGCCCGCCCACGACAGACTTTTTGTCGGACTGATAATCATCACAAATTATAATCCTAATTAATCCTATAGTATATTCTGATCGACTTTTTGTAGGCCGTGTGCGTAGCACTATCAGTGTGTTCTATTTTTCACCTACAAAAATTCGTTCACCGATTGTCGGTCGTGGGCGGGCAGCATTAACCTCAACTCAACCATGTACCTCCGCAGGGTTCCCTGGCGCAGCCGCAGATGATGTCAGTAGGCGACGTGAGCGACATGTTCGTGCCGCTGCTGGAAGGGTTCCTCGTGCTGCCCGACGAGAGCGGCCCCGTCCTGCAGGCGCTGCTGCAGCAGCTGCCGCTCATGTTCCACGACAATAAGGAGACGGAGACCATACTGTTGCCGGCTGTGCAGGTGAGATCATCGTCATCATCATCTCAGCCGAAAGACGTCCACTGCTGGACATAGGCCTCCCCCAAGGGGGGGGGGGTTTGCCATAATCGCCACGCTTGGCATGCGGGTTGGCGATTGCAGTGTAGATGTTGAAATGCACAGAAAATATTGCTGCCCATTTTCTGGTTCCGTATGGTGTCTGGAACCGAAGAATTACACCATCCCATCTCTTCCCGTGGGTGTCGTAAGAGGCGACTAAGGGACACACCACAGGTGAGATGTGGTGTTGGAAAAATAATATGAGCGACTACGATCTACTACATATGACGTCACAGAATCCTGCATTGCGCAAGCAAAATTCTCCGCGCGATTTGAATAGATACTTACAACAGCCCGAAATCATCTATCGGGCAGTAGCCCACCGGACATAACACCCGTCCTCTCGGAGGATCCTCCCTTTTCAACGGAGGTATGTGGGACTTTACTCTCTGTTCCATTACCTCCAAAATAACTTTAATACCTACAGATAAGGCCCAGTTTACTGTAAGGCTTTTTAGGATCTAATGAGAATAAGATTTAATATACAACCGTATAAAGTTTTGGCCACTACTGGAAGGCTTTTGGGCTACAAACATATAAAGTTGATCTTTAATTAAGTGTTAATGAACATACATGCGGTTATACTCCAGAACCTTTCGACTCCATCAACCATCTGTTCTGCAAGCAATGCGCCCTACCCTACTGCCAGTTTAGCTGCTAGTTTGCGGCCCATTCCTTTTCAAAAAGAGGGTTTAAGTCCCAACAGTGGGAACATTATAAGGCTGATTAACCTGTGGAGCCCCGGGGGGCCGCCATTATTTTTTTGTATTTTAATATAATTAATATTAGTAAATTAATATAAATTAATATTAGTTATATAAACTGTTATTGCTCTGTTTCTGTTGCTTCTGTAATTATACTACTAGAGTACAATTTTAAATCGGTCGGGGTTTGCTGGCACAATTTTTTTTTCCAGCGGTTCTCAAAGTTGAAAGGTAATACTTGTTTACTGGCACCTAAAACGTGCCACGGGGTCATCCTACATTTTAATAGTTAATTTAAATAGTTAAGCTATACTTGTGTGGTTAGTTATAAAAATATCAACAATTGACTAGCTCTTTTAACTTTTTCTCTTCCACGTCAAAATGGAAGCAACAAGAGGCAACTTGAATAAAAAAACAATACATTCTTCTAAGATTGAATAGCATATTAAGTCTGTCACGAAGTCGTGACTATGGCGTGGTGGACACATTTTTCTTTTTCATTACGCTTAACCTATCAAATACCCGCGAAACGAGACACAATAGTAAGACAATAACAATGACGCGGTCTCATGTGACCGGTCGGGGATTCATGAATAGGCTAGAACAAAGTACCTGCTCAAGTAACCTTTTCTTTTCGTCCCCAGGCGGGTCTAGAAGCCCTAAAGGCAGCCGACACAGCGGGGCAGCTGCTAGTGTTCCACACGTCGCTGCCCACCTACAACGCGCCCGGCAAGCTCATCAACAGGGAGGACAGGAAACTACTGGGTACTGACAAGGAGAAGCAGATCTTGGGTGAGTTGATATTGTAATGGAGTTGGTCTGACTATTCATATCAGTGGTTTTGGTGGTACTATTTTATTCAACACTAGTTGCAGGAATCAGGTGGAAATTGATGCAATCTTAAGATACGGAATGTCCGATTTCTGCAGATACCATTTCCTTCTCTTCCTGGCTCCAATTATAGACATCAACGCTACATAGAAAAGGGATGCTCAGGCCTAAATTCCTCAGCTATCAGCTGTGATTCAATATTGTACGTAATAATACGAGTATTTGTAGTTAATAGTTAAAACATCAAAGTTTGAAAACGGCATGGTGCAAGATTCACGTGGCGTTTGATCATCAAAAAATAATAAAAGCATATCTTCGTGTGCTGATCTTCGAAACATATGAATGCTAAAGATTATTATGTATTTTTATAGCGATGAGCGATGGCGAGAGATTTTATTCGATTGTTTTCGACTTTTCGAACCTCTCGATGGTTCTCGATTATTTCGATTTTGACTCGAGTTCGACTGGGTCTGTTATTGCGAATGACGCACGGCGCGTACTTACGCGAATTGTTCCTCGATGGTTTAGAGTTTCGAGTCAGAGTGACAGATTTGAACAATCCTAAACTAGCAGTCGATTCTGTTGACTCGAAACAATCGAAAAACATGTCGATTATTTTATGGAACGGCGAATCGATAGACTCGATTGGTCATTGTAACGACTCGGATTCTTTAGATTGTTAAAGCATCTCAGAATCACCCATCGCAATATCCTTATATTTTGGTTTCTTCTTGTACAACTATGCCTGTTACGTTTTTTGAAATAGTTCCTAATGGAGTATTCTCTTTGGCAGCTCCTCAAACGACAGCGTACAACGAGCTGGGGCAGTCGTGCTGCGCGGCCGGCGTGTGCGTGGAGCTGTTCGTGTGCAACAACTCGTACGTGGACGCCGCCACCATCGGACAGTTGCCCAGACTCACTGGCGGACAGCTGCACAAGTACACGTACTTCACGGTGAGCTATTGTTACAGGTTTTGAAATAATCCAATAATTCTCTCGCACTATACTCCGTCGGTTTAGGTAGTTAACTAAATGTAAACAATCTTGTCATGTCTTTTTATCTAAAAGTTGTCTATAAATTGTATATAAAAATCTTTGCGACTAGGTATTTACCTAAATCGATGTTAGCTAATAAACTCAATTTAAATAATTTTTTTGTATATTATATATGACCTCTTGAATATAAAAAACATACCAAGATTGTTTACCTTTAGTTAACTACCTAAACCTATAGACCATAGGGTGCATTCAGATGTGTGAGATTTTAACTGCCAGATTCCGTCTTAAACGTGACCGGTCTTTTCCTTTTTAAAGCCGATTCAACTAATAAGTGGGTATGGGCACTAGGGTGTCCCAAGCTATAAGGGCGAATTTTTTTTTCTCGATTTTAAGTACGCATACCCTCTATATTTTTTTCTATTTCATCCTAAGAACTCAAATAATAAATATTATTGGAATCGGATAACGACAACCCGTGCCGACTTGATGTCAAAGTTTTAGTATAAAGTTTGTATGAGAATTAAATAGGACGTTTTAGAACTTATTTTTTATTTAACTTTTAAAACATTGTTTTACTTAGATCTTATGTTTATTAAGAAGGCACCGAGCTTTTTATACACAAAAACACGTTTTTATAACCCTTGTTTGAAGTAGTAAGTAATTAAATTAAAATCTAAGAAAATATGTTGGTATTATTGAGGATATATACTAGGCCGTATATACGATGGAAACACGATTTGATAAAGTTTGCTCGATAGAATAAATTCACAAAGATACCTCTAAAAACCACAATAAACGCTTAGTACGACGTGAATTCTTGACGGAAGGTTCTCAGATTTTTAATATTAACAAAACTACATGTTTTGTATACGGTATACACTTTATATTTTCAAAATGTTTATTTGTTTAACAATACGAAGGAAATACCTAAACTGGCGCGCAACCAGCCCATCATAACTAGAGCCGCCTCGCCTCCCTCTTATCCGCTTTAGTCATGCTTCGGCCGTCGAACGGGGAACCTGTGTCGCTTGCGATTACGCACGGGTTTAAAAAAGTTACGAGTAAAATTGTGTTAAAATTCACTGTAGGTACTCGTACCTATTTAAAATGAGGAATAAAGTAAACAAAACAAGGGAGAGAAGTGGTTGGCGAAAAATCAATGCTAAACGGTTGCATGAAAAAATGAATTAATATTCGTATACGTATATGTACCTACCTACATACTTATTTACCAATTATCTGACTTGGGTATATTTTTTTTTCAAATGGGATATTTTAAAAAACAATTATTTTATCTTTCTAGATCAAGATATTACAGACCGCGAATTTTGAAAATAAAGAGAATACTGAAAAAAATATATTTGAGAGTGAAAAAAAAATATCTTCGAAATATTTTTTTTTTTAGTTGGGGAATCATCAAAATGACTTCTCCCGCTCTGGTTGGAGCGGGAGGGCGTGTCAGACTTTTACTGACTAAAACCCACTCCTGTTCCTTCTTTGCCCACCTACGAAATATTTTTTTTTTTGTTGGGGAATCATCAAAACGACTTCTCCTGCTCTGGGCGGAGCGGGAGGGCGTGTCAGACTTTTACTGACTAAAACCCACTCCTGTTCCTCCTTTGCCCACCTACGAAATATTTTTTTTTAGTTGGGGAATCATCAAAATGAGTTCTCCCGCTCTGGGCGGAGCGGGAGGGCGTGTCAGACTTTTACTGACTAAAACCCACTCCTGTTCCTCCTTTGCCAACCTACGAAATATTTTTTTTTAGTTGGGGAATCATCAAAATGAGTTCTCCCGCTCTGGGCGGAGCGGGAGGGCGTGTCAGACTTTTACTGACTAAAACCCACTCCTGTTCCTCCTTTGCCAACCTACGAAATATTTTTTTTTAGTTGGGGAATCATCAAAATGAGTTCTCCCGCTCTGGGCGAAGCGGGAGGGTGTGTCAGACTTTTACTGACTAAAACCCACTCCTGTTCCTCCTTTGCCCACCTACGAAATATTTTTTTTTAGTTGGGGAATCATCAAAATGAGTTTTCCCGCTCTGGGCGGAGCGGGAGGGCGTGTCAGACTTTTACTGACTAAAACCCACTCCTGTTCCTCCTTTGCCAACCTACGAAATATTTTTTTTTGTTGGGGAATCATCAAAATGACTTCTCCTGCTCTGGGCGGAGCGGGAGGGCGTGTCAGACTTTTACTGACTAAAACCCACTCCTGTTCCTCCTTTGCCCACCTACGAAATATTTTTTTTTAGTTGGGGAATCATCAAAATGAGTTCTCCCGCTCTGGGCGAAGCGGGAGGGCGTGTCAGACTTTTACTGACTAAAACCCACTCCTGTTCCTCCTTTGCCAACCTACGAAATATTTTTTTTTTTGTTGGGGAATCATCAAAATGACTTCTCCTGCTCTGGGCGGAGCGGGAGGGCGTGTCAGACTTTTACTGACTAAAACCCACTCCTGTTCCTCCTTTGCCCACCTACGAAATATTTATTTTTAGTTGGGGAATCATCAAAATGAGTTCTCCCGCTCTGGGCGGAGCGGGAGGGCGTGTCAGACTTTTACTGACTAAAACCCACTCCTGTTCCTCCTTTGCCAACCTACGAAATATTTTTTTAGTTGGGGAATCATCAAAATGACTTCTGCTCTGGGCGGAGCGGGAGGGCGTGCCAGACTTTTACTGACTAAAACCCACTCCTGTTCCTTCTTTGCCCTAATTCCGTGGTCCCGGGGATCTCTTTCGTCAACCCAGGCCCCAGAAGGCTTTGGCCCTGTCGGTCCCCTACAGTTTGCTGACATCTCTTTGAGGCGCGCGTGGAGCAATACGCGCCGTCGACGACATGGGCTTGGTCCGGATTGTTACCAGACGTCCGGACGGCGAGCTACCCATTGCTCGTCGCCCGCAAGCATGCGCCTACGGTGGTACCTACTAAGTATGTGATGAAAATATTTTATGCAGCTAAATTCATACTGAATTCTCGGTAATTACTCAGTAAAAAAATAGAAGCAATAAAAAAAGATAATAATATAATTCTGGAAGAACATTATGGAAACAAAGTTAAAAAGTTTTTACTTTGATTGTCTTCTACTAGAAATAATTGATTCAAGGCTGGACAGAAAAATGGAAATTCGTGAGCAACAATATATTTTAGACGCAATAGATAAGAAAGAGTCAGCAAAACGAAAAAAAGCTATGCCTTCCGCGAGTATTATTCCAGAAGCGAAGCGGAAAAAAGTTACAAAATAGTAATACACGTAATAATATTGTACGGCGGCACAGCGCAGTGACGCGCGCGCGGCTCGCTCGCTCGCTTGCCGGTGTGCCTTACGCACACATACACAGAGCGCAAAGAAAACCTAAAGTCGATTAGCGCTAGAAACTCGGTGCGCTCTTAAGTATCTATTATTAAAAGAACATAAATAACTATTTTTTCTATTAAAAATTGGCTTTTTATAGTTAGAATAAACCCGTCTTTCTTGTACGTAACATAGAAAAAATGGTCCTGTTCCTGTTCAACAGTGATTTTGCCATAGAAGTTCTCAGCATCAGCATCTGTTTACTAGCATATTAAAACTAAGCAATATTAGACCATATACTGAATTCCGAACTACTGGTGCTTATTCACTTCCTGTAAAGTTGTCCAATTTTAGCAAACACAAAGTTGTTTTTTATCATCAGAAAAATAACTATCAGGAGATGTTTTTTATTAGACGCTGATTTTAGATGTGCACAAATGTAAAGTACTTTTGTGCACATCCAAAACCAGCAATAGTTTGTCATCCAAATAAACTGGTAGTTACAGTATCGAGGACCTACCTCGTTTTGGAAATTGACTTTTATAGCCTGTGAGCTGCTCTTTTCGATTCTCCGTACGAATTATTTGATTGGAGGACTTACTTATGGGAAGTTTTCGACAGTTTTGTATCCAAGTGCCTCAATAATAGCTTGAATAATAATCCACAGAATTTCTCATACTTAAGTGTCACCTATCCAAAGCTATAATTGTCTTTGAAGTGATTTTTTTCTCATACGTATTTTATTCGTATCGGGCGGTGTGCTCTCAGTTGGGATGGGCAAATGTTCTTGTAAATCCAACATTTTAGTATCTGAAGATAATTTTTCTTTATAAGGTGATGAAAAGAAGTTAAATTTAAGCCTCAGACACTTTTGTTCTTCAATATTTCTAAGGAGCACTTTTTGTTTGAATTTTTTGTCTACACCAGCCAAGTAACCAAATCATTCTCTCTCTTTGGCACTGCAAGAAGATTCTATCTTTATTTATCTTTATTAATGGAAACGCATCGGCACGCATATGCTGTGTCAAATAATTTGTCCTAACTTACACAAGCTCACACTTATAGGAACTTCTCGAATACTTCTTGAGTTTCGTTCGCATTTTTTGGAAATCTCTCCAATGTTTGAATTATTTCATTCGTTTTTTAACGCAGATAATGCTTTGAGAAAAGTATGTATATTTTTCTAATAAATAACGCACTTTTGAATAGTAGGATTTGCGTTTTTAGTACACATGAATTCACCTCAAAAATGTTCTACGCACAGTACTGTCAATACTGGTTTATTAAAGTGTAGTTTTGAACTCGTAATTGATTTTATACATCCCTTATTAAAAAATATTCCTTTTCTAATACTGCGTAAACCTATCGACATGTAAACTAAATGAAAATTATGCGTTTACTAATTAAATAAACAAGTAATATCAAGCACTTGAAACGGTAGTTGCGGCGCGCCAAAGTACGGAAATTCTGATATCTACCGATACAAGTCGGCACGGGTTCCTGTGGTCCTAAGGACATGAAATTTTATTTACAATAGTTTTGACACCATTCAAACAAAATTAGAGGGTATGCGTTGTAAAAAACACAATTTGATTTTTTTGGGACACCCTAATGGGCACGTAAAACACAAAATTGTTGCCCTGAAATCACGAGGTGAAGTCGCGGTTGACTACAAAGAAGGTGGCACTAGTTTATAACAATTTAAAAAAAAGCTGCAAGATTGGGATCAATATAAGAAATGGAGACAATAACAATGACATAATTCAGTTTACATAAAGAAAGTTATTCATTGATTTTACGCCATATGTAACAAATCAATTTCGTGCTCGCGCTGCTAGTCTGATAATAAGATTTATAATGGCTTATACAAATTTCAATTTTTATGTAAATATACGCAGTTAACGGTTTGTCGTTAACTTAGCCTTGGCCTTTGGGCAATGTAATGAAAGATGGTAATAAACTTCAACTTACTGGACTGTATTTCTTAAGTAAAATGGTATAGAGAATATTACAATAATATGGCGGCAAGCAGACGCGCAACGTACCAAGTGGAGTCTGGCTGGATCCGTTCTGTCGGCCGCAGCCGACGCGCGCCGGCGCGCTCTGACTGGTGCGGCTCTGCGGGCGGCGGGGGGCGGGGGTGGCACGCGACGCCGAGTGTGCCGTACACAGTTGGGTTTTCGGAACCCCGAAATTTTGGGTTGTGGCGATTGTTGAGTGTTTTTTGTAAAGACATTATTTTCGCTGTCCAGTGCCCCATCCTTATGAATAGTTTTTAGACTTGGCATTAAGTTTGAATGTACTAATTATTCTTTTCCTCCACTTCAGGCGGAGATGGACGGTCCCCGACTAGTGCTGGACGTGTCGCGCGTGGTGTCGCGCAACACGGCGCACGACGCCGTCATGCGCGTGCGCACGTCCACCGGCGTGCGCCCCACCGACTTCTTCGGGCACTTCTTCATGTCCAACACCACCGACGTGGAGCTCGCCGCTATTGGTAAGTCCCATGTGTTTTTGTGTTGGTAAATACCCTTATTTTGTTAATTCTTTAATGTAGAGGTTTTATTAAGAGCCCCCGCAGACTGCAGACTTTCTATCGGCCGATAGTTTGGTCAGCTTCTTAATCAGTATGGAGAGGTATGCATATGCGCACATTATAGCGATTCAGTATCGGCCGATAAAAAAGTTTGATGGGCTTCCCGATTCCCTTCAAACTAATCTGCCGGCCAACTATCGGCCGACTGCTAAATCAGTACGACTCCCTTCTACGCGCGCACACGGCGCCGATTGTTTGATCGGTCGACTCAGTTCGCTCCGAGCTCGGCGCAGAGATTTTCATGTTCTCTATACTAGCAAACTGCGAGAGCAATCGACCGAATGCTGGTTGGTGTGCGCGCCTACCACCAACTCGACAGTTTAATTGGCCTCGTGTGCGCGCTGCCTGCCCAACCCGATCAAACTATCGGCCGATTAAAGAGTCTGCAGTCTGCGGGGGCTCTAAATTGTATCGATTGTTCAAACATCTCGATCGATGGTTCTCGATTGTTTCGATTTTGACTCAATTCCGACGTGTTTTTCACTCGCGACGTTGTTTTTCAATGGTTTAGAGTGAGAGTGACTGATTCGTACAATCGAAAACTATCGATTCAGTTGACTCGATACAATCAAAAACATACCAATTGTTTTGTAGATCGGCTTTATGGTTATGGTTGACTCGATGATTTATTTTAACGACTCCGTTTCTTTCATATCAATTTCGTGAATCCTAAGGTTGATCTTTAAAACTAAAAATCTGAGAGGTGTCCACATGGCTATTGACAGAAAAAGGGAGTTTGTACACGCAGTTCATTGTTATACCTGCGCAATCCACGCGTACTGCCATTTAGACTCTACCAAGTGGTGACGTCACATACCACTGGCTTTCCGTGATCAAGCTGACTTCCGTACTATTGACTTCTAACCTCAATTTCTTCCACAGACGCAGACAAAGCAATAGGCATCGAAATCAAACACGACGACAAGTTAACAGCAGAAGACGGAGTGTACATCCAAGCGGCTCTGCTGTACACGCACCGCTCCGGACAGAGGAGGCTGCGCGTCCTCAACCTGGCGCTGAACGTGGCGCAGCAGCTCGCCGACGTGTACCGCAGCATGGAGCTCGACACCTGCGTCAACTTCCTCACCAAGCAAGGTAGACAAGTGTGCAAGCCCTAGATATATCCCTTAGACAAGTTAACAGCAGAAGACGGAGTGTACATCCAAGCGGCTCTGCTGTACACGCACCGCTCCGGACAGAGGAGGCTGCGCGTCCTCAACCTGGCGCTGAACGTGGCGCAGCAGCTCGCCGACGTGTACCGCAGCATGGAGCTCGACACCTGCGTCAACTTCCTCACCAAGCAAGGTAGACAAGTGTGCAAGCCCTAGATATATCCCTTAGACAAGTTAACAGCAGAAGACGGAGTGTACATCCAAGCGGCTCTGCTGTACACGCACCGCTCCGGACAGAGGAGGCTGCGCGTCCTCAACCTGGCGCTGAACGTGGCGCAGCAGCTCGCCGACGTGTACCGCAGCATGGAGCTCGACACCTGCGTCAACTTCCTCACCAAGCAAGGTAGACAAGTGTGCAAGCCCTAGATATATCCCTTAGACAAGTTAACAGCAGAAGACGGAGTGTACATCCAAGCGGCTCTGCTGTACACGCACCGCTCCGGACAGAGGAGGCTGCGCGTCCTCAACCTGGCGCTGAACGTGGCGCAGCAGCTCGCCGACGTGTACCGCAGCATGGAGCTCGACACCTGCGTCAACTTCCTCACCAAGCAAGGTAGGGAACTGTGTTCTACTTCTTAGGGTAGAGGATAATGTAGATGACTCATCATCATCATCATATATCAGCCGAAAGACGTCTACTGCTGGACGCCGGCCTCCCCGCGCGCGTCGCCACAGCGACCGGTCTTGTGCGTCTCGCATCCATCGAATTCCGGCGACCTTCGCCAGGTCGTCGGTCCACCTTGTGGGAGGCCTTCCAAAGCTGCGTCTTCCGGTACCAATGTACCGGTAGATGACCAATGGTAGGAAGAATTAGCCAGTTTCTTTCGTTAACGTGATTTAGAAGATGATAGCATTAATTATCTAATAAACAATACCACATATTTTTGCAACTTTTAATATTTTCCCCCCTTTAAATTAGTTGAGATGTCGTTTATTCGATCAGATTAATAAAACATGGGTTTTATGTTTCGGGTAGTTTTATATTACAGGCGGTCAAGAAATACATCTACCTGCTTTTAAAGAGTCATGGATAAAAAAAAACCGGGCAAGTGCGAGTCGGACTCGCGCACTGAGGGTTTCGTACCAACCTACCTTTAAAAACAGTTTAATTCTCGAATCGAGTCTTGAAGACTTTTCAATTTTTTTTTCTTGTGACGTAACTAAAAATTTTCAGTTTTCAGACTTTTCCCGATATTAGTGCTATAATACCTTGCTTCGTGCCAAATTTCAAGATTCTAGGTCAACGGGAAGCACCCTATGAGTTTTGATTCCTTTGACAGTGTCGAAATGTACGTTTTTTGCAACATAAACGGGCGTATCTTTTTTTCCTGTCAACTTACAAGTTTGATTTTTGCACAACTTCAAGGGACCGCGGATTTCAATATATGGTTTTAATTTCAACTTGATACCTTCACGCGTTCCTGAGAAAAAGGGTCTTGACAGACGGACGGACAGACGGACAACAAAGTGATCCTATAAGGGTTCCGTTTTTTCCTTTTGAGGTACGGAACCCTAAAAAAGAAATACTAATCTAATCTAAGAAATACTAATCTAATCTAAGAAATACTAATCAGGAGGCAGATTAAATGTCCCTCAGAAACTTATTCATATATGTGTTGTTCATCTTTTCCCGAAACTCCTAGGATATATTTTAAAGAGGTTTGGTTTACACACTAGCATTAGCCCAAGGAACATATTCCATTATGTGTTCATCCTGGGCGTCACTGGGGCGAATCGCCTACATGGGTGGCCCATGTCTTTTTTACTTAGAATTCAATAAGCTAAACTTCATTCCCCTTCCAGCTGTATGGGCGCTCCGCGAGCACAGTCCCCGGCAAGTCCGCGAGACGCTGTCCACCCGCTGCGCGCGCTCCCTGGCGGCCTACAGGAGACATTGTGCCTCTCCATCATCAGCCGGGCAGTTGGTGTTGCCAGAACCAATGAAGCTGCTGCCGCTGTATACCAACTGCGTGCTGCGCTCCGACGCCGTGGCTGGAGGTCAGTGTACTCCATACTTAGTGTGTTTTTTGTCTAGTAATGACCGACTCTGGTTCGCGCGGTTCATGGGTCCAGTACATGGTCAGGGCAGGTCAGCTCCAGTTCGTTCCAGTTTGGGGACCAAACGTCGGAAGTGCACCTCGAAAGTCCACCGGTTAACTCGTACCTTTACAACTAAATTTTTCCTTTTTTTTTTGTAATATTGGTGTAGATAACGCCGGTTTTTCTTAAAGCCGACAAGTTGACTTGTACTAACTTACCTTATTCTCTCCAGGCCCCGACATTACGTGCGACGACCGGTCGTGTGCCATGTACCGCGCGCTGGCAGCCGACGTGGAGACGTCCATCGTGTACACGTACCCGCGCCTGCTGCCGCTGCACCGCCTCGCCGACCAGCCCGCCAACACGCTGCAGCCGCTGCGGGCCTCCGTGGACAAGATGAACGAGCAGGGCGTCTACTTACTGGGTCAGTACATAGCAGTCTAGCCTGCTCACGTGGAGACGTCCATCGTGTACACGTACCCGCGCCTGCTGCCGCTGCACCGCCTCGCCGACCAGCCCGCCAACACGCTGCAGCCGCTGCGGGCCTCCGTGGACAAGATGAACGAGCAGGGCGTCTACTTACTGGGTCAGTACATAGCAGTCTAGCCTGCTCACGTGGAGACGTCCATCGTGTACACGTACCCGCGCCTGCTGCCGCTGCACCGCCTCGCCGACCAGCCCGCCAACACGCTGCAGCCGCTGCGGGCCTCCGTGGACAAGATGAACGAGCAGGGCGTCTACTTACTGGGTCAGTACATAGCAGTCTAGCCTGCTCACGTGGAGACGTCCATCGTGTACACATACCCGCGCCTGCTGCCGCTGCACCGCCTCGCCGACCAGCCCGCCAACACGCTGCAGCCGCTGCGGGCCTCCGTGGACAAGATGAACGAGCAGGGCGTCTACTTACTGGGTCAGTACATAGCAGTCTAGCCTGCTCACGTGGAGACGTCCATCGTGTACACGTACCCGCGCCTGCTGCCGCTGCACCGCCTCGCCGACCAGCCCGCCAACACGCTGCAGCCGCTGCGGGCCTCCGTGGACAAGATGAACGAGCAGGGCGTCTACTTACTGGGTCAGTACATAGCAGTCTAGCCTGCTCACGTGGAGACGTCCATCGTGTACACGTACCCGCGCCTGCTGCCGCTGCACCGCCTCGCCGACCAGCCCGCCAACACGCTGCAGCCGCTGCGGGCCTCCGTGGACAAGTTGAACGAGCAGGGCGTCTACTTACTGGGTCAGTACATAGCAGTCTAGCCTGCTCACGTGGAGACGTCCATCGTGTACACGTACCCGCGCCTGCTGCCGCTGCACCGCCTCGCCGACCAGCCCGCCAACACGCTGCAGCCGCTGCGGGCCTCCGTGGACAAGATGAACGAGCAGGGCGTCTACTTACTGGGTCAGTACATAGCAGTCTAGCCTGCTCACGTGGAGACGTCCATCGTGTACACGTACCCGCGCCTGCTGCCGCTGCACCGCCTCGCCGACCAGCCCGCCAACACGCTGCAGCCGCTGCGGGCCTCCGTGGACAAGATGAACGAGCAGGGCGTCTACTTACTGGGTCAGTACATAGCAGTCTAGCCTGCTCACGTGGAGACGTCCATCGTGTACACGTACCCGCGCCTGCTGCCGCTGCACCGCCTCGCCGACCAGCCCGCCAACACGCTGCAGCCGCTGCGGGCCTCCGTGGACAAGATGAACGAGCAGGGCGTCTACTTACTGGGTCAGTACATAGCAGTCTAGCCTGATCACAGCTAGACTGGGGCTACTACCAAAACAACTTGATGTAGCGACGTACAGCGAGTTGACACCTCTAAGATTCGGACAAGCTTTTCGCCTTGCCCTTTATAACGCATACATCGAAGGACTGGAACAATTTACCTTTTTGTCTTGCCGTCCGATTATAATGTGAGCGTATTCAAGGCTAGAGTGAGTGCTTTTAAAGTGAGCCTCGCCATCAACGATTACATCACTGCTTACCGTCAGGTGGAATCGCAGTCAAAAATTATTTGAGGTCGTACTTTACATCAATTAAAAAACAAATTGTCTAATCATATCAGCCCCGATGCGATGCCAGCCTACTTTCCTCTCGAAATTCCTCTCGTTAAAAAGTGAGTCTATAAAACTGTTAATTCACAAGTACCTTTATCATATTTATTCTTCTCCAACAGAAAACGGCGTCCACATGCTCCTATGGGTGGGCTCGCAAGCGAACCCGGAGTTCGTGCAGGACGTGTTCGGAGTACCATCGGCCACGCAGATCGACACGCAGGTCTGCGAGCTGCCCGTGCTGGACACGCCAGCCAACGCCGCCGTGCGCGCGCTCATCGATGATGCCAGGGGCAGGAGACGCACGGCTATGAGGGTGAGTAGATTCTGTGCAGTTTAGATCTAGATGGGGAACTTCTTGAGGGTATTTTTCTTTTTTGCGGTGTGGAAACCTTGAATGACTTCTCTCTATGTAATATTCAAGTGACTTCTATTGCTATTGAGGAAGATTTTTACTGATTAAAACATAGTATGGTCTGTTCAATAAACCCGGAGACTAAATTGACATAAGTAATGTCAAAATTTCTATAGAAATGACGCCAGTTCTTAGGTGTTGAAATGTCATTTTAGTCTCCGGAATTATTGAACCGACTGTAGTGTCACTCTTAAAAATTCCCGCGGGTCTAGCGGGCTTCGCCATTACTGGATCTTCTATTTCTTTTATGGAGATGACTCTGGCTTGGTCCTTACCGGACGGCTAGACGGCGAGATACTTTGCTCGCCGTGCGCAAGTCTGAACTTTTCGTAGAAAACATCACAATAATAGATCTTATTTATTATAGAATAAAGGCAATTTTTGTGCTTACATACTTAATACACCAATATGACACACACCACAGCTTACTTGATACTTGCTTCACTACTTTTACATAGTTTTATTAGAGCTTAGGACAAAAGTTCCAGGCATGATGTATTTTGTTTAAACTTTTTACACTCTGCATGTCTAAAATGCAGATACTTGATGATTTCTTGTACAGGTAATGCATGCTACGAATTGACAGTTTTTTGTTCCTATTTTTATTTCTTCTTCAGTCTATGATTTTCGGTCTATTGCCTGACGCTAGCTAATAGCATAACTTTTTAACGGTTTTTTTTTTAACAAACTATAAAATTTAGTAAAAGTCCGTGATAACCAGGTAACACCTTCCGTTGGTCGCTGTATTATTTAGTCTCAGCATACGAAGTTAATATTCTTTCATACACAAATCTTTTCCATATTTCTTCTATATGTTAGTCAGTCCCTATTTCTGTCTTTTCTTAATTTAAAGTAAAGCTACTTTTCTTAGGCGATTATAAAAAAAAAAATACCATGAAGTCCAAGTCCAGCCTTGGGAAGCGAAGCGAGACGGAACAGGTCAGGTTAAATGGTTAAGGTGGGAACCTTAACCTTTTAACCTGACCTGTCCTAGCTTCCTTGTTAGAAAATATAGCAAACTAAAACCTTGAAATAAAAATAAGTAAACTTCGAAAGAGTTAGACCCGCAACTTCCTTCACACCAGCGATAGACCGAAAAATCTGGCGTTTCCACGCATGGTACACTAGCACGCCCCCCTGACCCGCTTGTCCTGCAGCTGACGCTAGCGCACCAGCTGTCGGCGACGGCGCCGCAGTTTCGCCGCCTCATGGTGGAGGACCGCTCGCTGGACGGCGGCGAGGCCTACATGGAGTTCCTCATGTCCGTGCACAAGGCTGTGCAGAAGATGCTGTATGTTTGACGGGTTCTTGACGGGTTTCTAAGTGTTTTTGGGGGTTGGGATGGGTTCTCAAGTGTTTTTGGGCTCGGAATGGGTTCTTGAGGGTTTTTCTCAACGGATCTTGAAGGTTTTTGACGAGTTCGTCCATTGGTTTCTGACGCATGGTTTGGGTTGGAGCTTGGAATTGAAAGTATAGCATGATTATGTACTTTAAAAAAAATAATCGTGGAGATTCTTACCGGTTCTTCTCCATAGGAAACAATACATTGTAATAGTGCACTAGCTTCTGACGTTTTATAAGTGGCCTACAAATATAAAACTTCAGAAGCTAGTGCATGTGTTTATGTAAAATAATATAGTTTTTTTTTTAATGAAAACCATATTTTACATAAAATTGTTGTATTTGGGTCGGGAAATAAACATTAAGCGTTTATCATGCCGCAAAAAATTATTGGTATTGCTAACACAGAACTTTTATGAATTTATAGAAATAATGTATCATTCATTCATTCGTCCATAGTGATTCTGTTAAAAAAATACATAAGTTACTTTCAATTCCAAGGCCTCTAACGATCATCGAGTCTTTCTGGTACAGAGAGACACAAGGCTTTTTCTGGTACAGCGATTTTCTTATGGGTACAGATATTATATTCTGCAAAAGGATAAAGATGGCGATGGTGATTTTGCTATCTTTCTTTGGGTGTTGTGTGATGCTTTTTCTGACAGAATGATCCTTGCATATATTTTATATTTGTAGTTAATATAATAGAGAGTAACTTATACATTATAGGGGCACACATTACTACCTATACATATATGTGTAAAATAAATAACTTATGATTTTGTATAATTTATTTTACCGACATATTCATCCTTACATCACACACATCACATACTTACTCAGTAACACATAATGTATCAGTGTTTGTTGTGCATATGTCATTTACAGCCATTACAGGTCCTATACCACTTGGTAATCCAAATATTTGCATAATACATAATAATTTAATGTTTTTTATTTTTTATTTTCACCTAATTCATATTTACCATTTAGTAATAGTACATTATGATACAAGTGTGTAATGTGGGTTATTATCGTCGCGGTGGTATTAAGACCCGAGCCATGGCGAGGGTCTTAAGAGAACCAAGAACGATAATGACCAATTACTCACATGTATCATACGACGTTTTTCGACACACTTGTGAAGAAAATAAATTAAAAATCAACTTTTTTTGGTAACTGTAGGTATATGAAAAGTTTATTTAAAGAAACAGTTCGTAAATATGCAGTCAGTAAAGTTATAATTAACTATTTTTGACTGTATAGTGGTCCCATGATTTTCTACTTGAAGGCCTACAACATAAATCATTATCCTCATAAATAGTTGTTGTAGACATTTTTGTAAAATCTGTATCTTATTTTTAAATATGGCGGCTAAAAAATTGACTTTTGTTAAACGCGCGCATGCGCGAAAAATGGCGGCCATAGACTAGCTACTCTAGCTCTTGATTTAAAAAAAAATAAGAATGAGGTTGCATATAAACAGAAAATACAAATTTGATGAAAGATTTAATTAATCAAATATGTAAAATTTTAAACAGTTAAACACGAAATTGCATGAAATAAGTAAGTAAAACACTAATTCATGCCATTGAACGCAATAACAAATTTTATTCTTTTTTGTCTTAACCTGTTGGACCCCGTGGCACAAAAACGTGCCAGTAAACAAGTAATTACCTTTTAACTTTGAGAACCGCTGGAAAAAAATTGTGCCACCAAAACTTGACCGAAAATTATACTCTAGTAGTATAATTACAGAAGCAACAGAAACAGAGCAATAACAGTTTATATTATTAATATTATTTATATTAATTTATTAATATTAAATAAATAAATAAATAATAAATAATGGCGGTCCCCACGGCGCCCCACAGGTTAAAACTTTTTTTGACAAAAAAGAGGTTAAACAAAAAGGTGCTAATTACATTACCGCACATGTGCATAATAGTAATCAAAATGTCACAGTTTGGTAACGAGCCCCTTTATATACCTAAGTGCAGTGCAATAACAGCCACTTTATGAGCAAGTGTGTCGAAAAAATTGCTATAACCCCATTGATCATGTTTTATGAATAAGAAACTTACCACGGGTTGCTAGAGTTTTACAGTACTGTTCACATTATGTCATAGTAAGATAGTTAAAGCAGGGATATAATCATATCTCTAGAGATATAGCTATATACCCTAATAAAGTAATGAGTCAGTAAAGTAGTAAATAAAATCAAAGCGTTGGACCTATTTTTTCCGTGATTTTACTGAAAACTCTCTCTTATAATCGCTAGTAAGATACTTGAAGCATTAATATAATCAATAATCATGTCCCTAGCTATATGCCGTAATAATTTTGAGTGTGTAAAGCAGTAAACAAAATCAGACCTTGTGATGACCCCAATATAGTTGGGAAAAGGCTAGGTTAGGTTAGATGATAGTGACGCACCTATTTTTATTGTGTTTTTACGGACAACTCCCATCCGATTATAAAAGTCATTGGACGTATCTGACCCGCTTTGCGAAGAGTGGCGGACATTAATCAAAATAGTTTTAAACGAAGGGGAATAATATGACCTTTCATTGTATATAATTATTTATTTAAAAATCGATGGAGAAAAATGTACAGGATCGTTTAAAAAAATAAAAAGCAAACGGTTTTAAAGAATTTCGATAGCATACAGCATGGTGCACTGATGAGCCGATATAGAGGCATGTATACGCTGTCTCTTTCGCACATTAGTTAGACCAAACTAGTTTTGTTGCGCTCGCGCACTGACTCATTGCCCTCTGCGTGAGTCCTTCGTTAGCTACTGGTGGCTCAAATTTAAGTGACTAATGCCATAGTAAATCAGAGCCTTATATCATTACACTCTACTAATTTCATTTGTGTCCGCCATGGGTATGGTTTCCATACTAAGGTGCCCAATGACCTTGTAGTGTTTGCGGGATATTGAATAAAAGTCAAGCGTTCTTTGGCAGAGCTATAATTCGACTGGGTCATGTACAAGTTGCATCTACCGACATACTTACAAACTAATCAATAAATGTCTTCAAGGCAATGAATAGGCTCTTACTGAACTGCACTACCGACGATTCCATTATTTACCATCAGATAAGATTACAGTCAAACAATAGGTATAAAAGACCCTTCTCTTCAACTCTCCATTTCTACCCTCATATCAACATTATCATCATCTACTCAACTATATTAGGGTCGGCTTCCAGTCAAGCCGGATTTAGCTGAATACCAGTATTTTACGAGGAGCGGCTGCCTACCAGACCTCCACAACCCATTAACTCGGGTAACACGGTACTTCATGGCAAGACTGGAGTCAGATTTACTGGCTTCTGATAAGATTACAGTCAAACAATAGGTATAAAAAACCCTTCTCTTTTACTCTCCATTCCTACCCTCATATAATCGTGTTCATTGTTCTAGCTAACCACGATGCGGCAACACGACAAGCTAGAAGCAGTTCTCCGTCACTTCCTGGTGGAGGACCGCGGCGTGGACGGCAGCTCGTCCTACGTGGACTACCTCTGCCACATCCACAAGGAGATCCGCGCGCTGCTATAGCAGATGTACGGGTACTATTAAGCGTAGACCCGACGAAATTGCGCCGCCGAAATTCTGCCTATGATGACGTAAATTACGCGTCTATAGTTGTTGCGTTTTGACTTCACAGTAGCAGATGTCACGCACTGAAATTTATTGCCAGATGCAATCATTTTTCTTTAAATTTCTGAATGGATTTGTATCGTTCGTGATTCTCGACAATTTTTCTAATGACATAGTTTTTTGGAGTTTATGCAAAGCGATGTTTAGGTAAAGGCAATGACTGTTATTGCTGAACTAAATCGCAACAACTATAGTATGTTGTCTACTTTAATTTTGAATCTCAAATAATTTACATAAATCAGTGAGTTTATTTCATCATCAGTTGAACTTTGAAGAAAATTTAACCTGGAATTAGGTCTGTCCCGTAAGACGTTGAGTTTCTTATTCCAAAACTTGATATAATTTATCTGAGATTCTGAATTAAAGTTGAGATAATTTAAAGAGCATTATAGGCGCAATTTCGGTCGCGTATTTTCCGCCGGCAGAACTACGCTGTGGTATCGCCGCGACAATACAATGTGGGACACTTTTACATAGAGAAGTGTTTTTTTTTCAGTTGTTTATTAATGGAAACTTTTTAATTTTGGTACTTATAGAGAGCGAATGTTGCTAGCTAATAATCGGCTTCTGAAATGAGAATTTTAAGTCAAGAACTTATCAAAGTCTACTTTAAAGTTTGACAAGTTCTCGTAATAAGTTTATCTGGTTAAAAAAAGTTCTCAATACAGAAACTGTATGTTAATAAAAAGGTTCTTAATTTTTAAGTAATGTTTCTTATAAATTGTGGTACCCGAAAGTTTCATAAAACATGCACCGAATAGCATATGTGTATTATAGAGTATTTCATTTAAGGTGGACGCTCACTTATCCGGGTCGAACGAATCGAAAGAAAAGAATTTTTCATTCTGGAGTCCTTCCTTCCTTTCGGTACGGGCACGCTCGGCGCATTCTGTCTTTTTTTTTCTTCTAATTTACTTTGTGTTTGTTGTAATCGTTGTGCTGTGTCTGTCCCGAATAAATGTTTTTCTATTCTATTCTATTCTTCCAGATTCGGAAGATTCGACTAGGTCCAGATTCGGTTAGGTGTGGTATCATAGGATTTCATATAAAAAATCCAAAATTCGATTCTCTCCATTCGTTCGACGCTTTCGGATCTGACAAGTGTGCGTTCACCTTTAATCAGACTCTTGTTTTTTTTATCTATGTGAAGTATTTATAAATGTAGTTTTGTCTCCATTAAAATAATTTTCAGTCTAACTTTTTGCGTGATAGTATCTTAATATTATAAATTGGTAAACTCGTCAAAATGATGCAATAATATAGATATATGTAAATAAATTACGTAGGTTTGTATGTAAGTGTTAAAAGGCACATTATGTAAAAAGAAACTACTGAATGTAAAAGTTTTCCACATTCCTCATTTGTATAGTTGTGAAATAAATGATTTTGTTTTTGGACTAATTAGTATCAATGCTATTTTTAAAGGACTATTTGAGATTTCTACCAAAAACTACCAAGCAGGGTTGCTAGTAGTGAAAAATTGTTATTAGGAAAATCATAATTGCGTTTTGGTGATGGTTCAAAATGTATAGTTCCAAAGTATTCACTTAACCGAGGTTTCGGTACTACTATAGGCTCCAGTCACAAGTGCGACTTTCTGTCTCTCATGTATCGAAAAGTCGTGTCGCAAAGTCGCGCGTTTGTGTGGCAGCCTGAAGTCGATCGTGTATAACGTTCTCTATGCATGTTACGTCCAGATCTATACGTTAGGATCAGCATTTAATAAAGACTAGTTAATTCTTCGAATAAAAGGTGTTTGTCCCCTAATTCATACTAAAGTGTAAATACGTACTCACATCGCCTTTAGAATCGTAAATGGGTAGGCAAGGGTGTACTTATATAGCTAGGACGATGTTTGATATTGCCATACACATTTTTGTTTGCCAAATGAGTAAAGTACCTTGGATTTGATTCCCGGACGGTGTGTTTTTGTAAGAAAATTCTTACTGATTTTTGCCTACCCCTACTAAATGAATTGATTAAATTAGCACATGAATAAAGGGAATTTACTAAATTAATAGGATATTATCATTGTTAACGATTTCTACAAAGTTATTAATGAGAGGCTAATGCCACAGCACAGTTTTAAGAATAGACCTTGATATAGCTCTAAGGGCCGGTATACACCACATTTTTTAAACGCTTATATCCTACAGAAGGTGTACAGGCTGCGTCTTACTCGCGTGCGTAGCGGTACAAAACGCGCGTCAACAGCGCGTTTAATAAACGTGGTGTGCACAAGCCCTAAGGTCTACCATTTAAAGGTCAAATTAGACCAATAATATTTACAAGGCAAATGACAAGTACGTTAAAATTAATATTAGACTTGTACAGAATAAACATGTTAACGAAATGAGTTTTGTGTGACACACACTTAAGACTGTTTTTTAATCCCTGAGACTAAATTGACACAGGCAAATGTCAAACTTACAATAATAATGATGCCAGTTGTTTTGCGTTGTGACAAGTGTGACAACCCACGTAATGTCATTTTAGTCTCAGAGATTAAAAAACAGACTTTCAAGTAATTTTCAAGTTAAGAAGTCATTTTAGTTATTGTTTTTTCTACTTAAAACAAATAGGATGTTGATGTTATTTTGTTTAAGTTGAAAATTATGGGACCGAGGATACCGTAAATTGAAATACTGTAACAGCCAGAATCTGGTGGATTTCGAGACAATAATTTGACTACTGCAAATACTATTTCCTTTTTAATGCTCCAATACATCATCATCATTTCAGCCGAAAGATGCCCACTGCTGGACATAGGCCTCTCCCAAGTGTTGTACAGCGAACGGTCCTGTCTCGCATAGGATTCCCGCGGTTCTTACCAGGTCATCGGACCGCTTTTTGGGACGCCTTCCAAGTATAGGTCTTCCATTCTGCTGTAGTCGCTCCCATACATACATTAAAAACAAAATAAACTAGTTAGACTATGACCAGACTCGGAACTGTAGTGTTCATCTTAAACTTACATATTAGCCGGTCAAAATAATAACGGCTGAAACCAATAACCTATCGATCTCCAGTTTTGGCATACTGGAGATTGTAAAACAAATGATACAATTCAAAAATGTTTTCTGTTGTTTCATTTGTTTTTCAATCTCCGATATGTGATATATAGGTTATTATTGGTTTCGGCTGTAAGACAATCACACACAGACAATCTTTAATAACTGCAAAGATTTGCGGTTGTCACCAGCTGTCTAAAGGCTTTCATAGAAAGGTGCGAGTTGACAATGCGACAAGGCTGCAGCGCTTTGTCATAGATATTGTTCTACACCTAGATTTTTTCTAATAAAACACTTTGTTGTATCTTTTACGTTATTGTCGCTTCGCGCCTGTCTGTAAAAGCCCTAAGTCGAGTATCGAGTTTGGATTTGAACTCTAAGGGCCTGTTTCACAATGTCCGAGTAGGCACTACTCGCTGAATAAATTCAAAAATTTGACAGAATTTGTATGAAATTATCTGTCAAGTAAGATACTCTAAACTTAATCATAGGTGGTGAAATAGGCCCTAAGACTTTTTGTATGTAAAAACAATCAAGTCATCTTCCATTCGTAGTTTTTGTATTCCATTAACTTGCAAGTATTACAATATTTTTTTGTAGACCAATACTGAGACTTACAGAAACCGGTCGTAAATATGGCACATCGCGATTTCTAAAGACTTGTAGTCGTTTATGGTATTTATATCTTTGCGACAGTGTCTTTTTAGCTCGATGTGATATTGACGCCTGGCCACAGAAATTGGATAACTTGGCCTTTCAGCCCAAATATTGTCCATTGATGGCCTACTAATGTATATAAAATAGGCTTTTTGTAAAAGAGGCCTCTTTTACAAAAAGCCTATTATTAGCCTAAGATTTCATAGCTATGAATTCTTACAAAATTGTCGAGTATAAGATTTTCTACAATAATTTAAAGTAAAATTGTCCAACAAAAGTATTGAATGAACTGCCCGGTAACTTTAGTGTTACCATACGAATAAAATGATAACTTTTAGTAGAAAATTCCAATTACTACTACTTATCTCAAAAAATTAAGTTTGTTTTGTTAAAAATTGGAATAGGTTTTGTTCTCTACGATATTAAAACTAGACTTATTTTTATCTATATTGGATTGTATTGTAAATGTAAATAAAATATGGCATTATTTAATTTTATTTTATTTTTAGATTAGTGATAATGTTAGTTGATTTTCGGTTTACAACTTGCAATTAATTGGCCATAATCTAGGTAAAAGCCGAAAACCAACTAATTTTTATTAAAAAATCATTCATATTCTATTTTTTTATCTAGAATGTTAGTCCTAGAAGCGATTGAGGCGTTCCGACTATATTATCAATATTAGTTGAGAATAGATAGCATTAATACATAAGATAAAGTGTCCCCTAGATACTGTATCACCACATTTGACAAAAGACGCTCTTTGACGCTTACTCGTCTTACCGATTTGTACCATAAGTATTAAAGCCGCTCAGTAAGCAGCATTTACCAACTGCTAGCAAGCGCTGGCTTAAGTTACCAACTTTCTACGTGGGTTAAGGAGTCGAGTCGAAGCGACGACGCGTCAAAAGACTGTTGACTTTGACACTAGATTTGTGTTGGACTAGAGTAGCGTAACTCCACGCGCTCTATAATCAAACGGGGTGAATAGAAACGCAGGCAAAAGAAACAAAACTTTGAATATGATTTTACATTAATATCGTAGTTTTCGTATCAATCAATATTTTGCTTCTATTCATCCCTGCGTTACTCTTAACTCCGTTAAACGGTATCTAGATATAAAGTATGTGATCCTACTCCGTTATGAAGAGGTGTCAATACACTATTTACTTATACTAACAAAGTTGAAGCGCCTTGACTCATAAGCAGATAAACAGCGTTGCACGATAAAGTAAATATCAATCGGTTTGTTATGTGTGTTGACACTACATCGTGAAAACATGACAATTTGGATGCATTTATAATGAATTAAAATAGTTTTTTGCTCACAATGTGGTGATACAGTGACCCCAAACCCCGGCAGTTTGCAGCCAAACTCGTGAGTAAGTCGCAGTTAAACTTCCGTTTACAGTAGTTTAGTTAACTTGGAGTCGACGAGATTATTGTTAAATAGTGTATAATCCAGAACTGTATTGAGCGTGTAAGTTTTTAATAGTTAATAAATCTTTTTATATCAAAAAATGATTTTTATTTACTCTTTAGGGTTCTCTACGTGAAGGGTGCCAACGGGACTCCGTTAGGTACTAAGCCTCCGCCGTCTGTCAGTCTGTCTGTCCCCAAGTAATTTGACTGAGTCGATAAACCGGTAAGCAAAATCAGATCTTATGATGACACATTTTATTGTGATTTATCCAACAATTCCTCATAATCGTGTACATTGTTCTAGCTAACCACGATGCGGCAACACGACAAGCTAGAAGCAGTTCTCCGTCACTTCCTGGTGGAGGACCGCGGCGTGGACGGCAGCTCGTCCTACGTGGACTATCTGTGCCACATCCACAAGGAAATCCGCGTGGTACTAAGTTAAAATTTCGGTTTTTATGTGTTTTTATTCTGTGACGTGAAAAACTTGGTAAAGAATTTGGATGCATTTATAATAAAGTAATTGGTTTTTAAGCAAAATGTGGTGATACAGTGACCCCAAACCCCGGCAGTTTGCAGCCAAACTCGTGAGTAAGTCGCAGTTAAACTTCCGTTTACGTAGTTTAGTTAACTTGGAGTCGACGAGATTATTGTTAAATAGGGCTTATGTTTAACTGACCACCAGATTTAGTAAAATGTAACCGCAAATAAATAGCACTTGATCACCAGAAATAGTAAATGACCACCAAAAATTAAACAGAATTTTAATACAAATTGAGGTTTAACATCTGTTTATCCTATAAAAGTAAATTATCTCCAGATAAATACCTAGTACTTAAAAATAGTAAATAAATTCCATGTTGCTGGAGGACCATCGACTACTTCTGAGTGGCTTAAAAAAAATAACCACGAAGGGGATTGTAGGGTTCGCTCGCTTCTTTCGCTCACTAGACCCCACAATCCCCTTCGAACCTAACCTATCCTAGTCGGGGCGCCCTGTCTCGAAGTAGCATTCAAACGGTGTAGTCAGTTAGAAACACGTTAGAATTGTCGTTTGCTCATCAAAATTTGGTGATCATTTACTGGTTTATCTTTTTTGTTGATAGGTATATGTTTTAGGTAATAGATGTTTGTTGGTCACAAAGTTATTTTGGGTGGTCATTATATTTTATCCCGTTAAATAGTATATAATCCAGAACTGTATTGAGCGTGTAAGTTTTTAATCGTTAATAAATCGTTTTATATCAAAAAAATGATTTTTATTTACTCTTTAGGGTTCCCTACGCGAAGGGTGCCAACGGGACTAAGCCTCCGCCGTCTGTCTGTCTGTATGTCAGCGGGCTGTATCTTATAAACTGTAAGTAGTAGAGAGGTGAAATTGTCACAGAATGTGTATTTCTAACGACATATACCTACCTACAGGTTTAATCAAAATGAAACGATATATAAATTAAAATGTTGCTATAATCAAGTGACATAAATAATGTACATAGTGAATAAATATGTAACAAAGTAATACATTAGTAATTTTACAGTTAGCGTCGCGTCTTCACCGAAAATACCAATATTTTGACTGAAAAGAAAAAATATAAAATAATTACAAGCCCATCCAGCAACCTACATAATTATATTTTTTTAGGTGGGAAATCATGCAATGACAGTGAGAGAAGGGAAGGGGGTGTCAGACCTTTACTGATTACAACCTCACATGTGTATTATTTATTTATGTATGAAATCGCCATAGAGTACGCGCACCTGTGGCCGCTGGCCGCGCGCGGCCAGGTGCGTTATTGCTCTTAGTCAGTAAGGCCTCTAACGTACACGGTAGGTTTTATTTACCTATGCCTAACACACGGAGAAAAACGTGCCGTGTACAAGAGGCCGTACTGACTAAAACCCACTCCCAGGTTCTTTTGTTCCAGGTTGATGGCGTTGATGGCGAGGTGCACAATTTTATTAAGAGCTTATCAACTTTAAAATTCGGCGCTTGGGGGAGGTCTATGTCCAGCAGCGGACTTCTTTCGGCTGAGATGATGATGATAATGATAATAATGAACTTTAAATAAAAAACAACAATCACCCAGTTTATCCAGCGTTACTTATCCCGGTTGAGTGTGATCTCTATGATGGGATCGTTGAAGCTGCAGGGTGCGCAGTCGGTTGTGCAGGGCTTGCGAAAGCAGGCGGCCGCCTGCAGCGCCAGCCAGCTCAGCTGCAGCAGCGCCATTAGGAACTGGAATAGCCTCATCCTGGAACACCACATGGGCTTTAGAAAAATAAAATTGCGAAATCATCAGAATGACTTCTCACGCTCTTGGGGCGTGTCAGATTTTTACTGACTAAAACCCACTCTGTTCCTTCTTTGCCTTCGTTCCAGGGTCCCGGTTTTGTTTTCAGAAATCAACCCATGTCTCCAAAGGCTTCGACTCTGCTCAGCCTACACAGGTTTGATGAAATCTCCGAGGTGCGACTGGTAGTAAGTATCGCCAAACATAAGTGGCAGTGGGCAGGCACATCGCTCTTAGAATAGATAGTCGGTGAAGACGATAGGTTCTGCAGTGGTAATGACGTGCCGGAAGACGAAGCGTTGGAAGGCCTCCTACAAGGTGGACCGATGACCTTGTGAGGGTCGCGGGAACCCGATGAATGCGAAACACACAGGACCGGTCATTGTGGCGACGCCAGGGGGGGGCTGCTATGTCCAGCTTGTCTTTCGGCTGAAATGATAATGATGTTGAAGTCTTACTTACGTATTTGCTTAAAGATCTCTAGCTCATCTTTATTGCTGCAAAAAGAAAAAAATAGGTTAATTTTTTCTACCACTATTGGGGTATCGACCTAACACTAAGTTTGACTTGCGGGTAATATCCATTTATCGACTGATGTCACAAGGCTAAATATTTTTTTTGGGGATCAGTTACCCATTGTAGTTATTGGTCACAAAAACTGTGAATACAGCTTTCTCAGAGTTTCGTAGAAATGATGACGGGTGGGCGTTTCGGGGGATTATATGAATTTTGACGTTCAAAAAGTGCTGATTGACCCCCAATTTGAATAACTGACTTGATTTTTTTTAAATTTTGTTAATTATTGTTACTAAGGTGAATTTTATCAACTAGAGACCACAGTCCTAACATCCGTGGATATTGCACATAATAGGGCATTATCGCAGCAGGTGGTGTAAAAAGTAACTGTTTATGTGGTGCTGTTACACAAATGATAGGACACCTGAAGTCAACACGACAGTTATCACGATTGAGCGTGATCTCCATCACCCGGTTGGAGTGTCCACAGGGCTCGCAGACGGCATACTCTCCTGCTCTTCGATTTCGCCAGCAACCCCTCGTCTGGACCAGTAACGAGCTCAGCAACACCAGTAGCACCATGAGGATCTGGGACAGTCGCATCCTGGAACATCGTATGGACTTTAGTGGAAGAGGAACAGGACACAGACTGACAATATCAGAACAGAAACTTTGTACGTAGAACGACGTTACATGGCGTAGATCTAATGTAGCTCTACGAGTCTAGCTGTCATATAAAATGTATGGAGAACGACTTGTCTAGATCGGCGTACGTGGGTGTACGTTAATTCAAAACAGTCCTTCATTTTCCGCGACTCCACCTCGTGGGAATCAATCTTGTATATTGAGGGCTCACAGTTATTTAGGCATGAGGCGTATACATATCCAGCCCAGCCAAAAAGATTGTTTCATCATCATCCTTTTCACAGTTAGCCATGGGCCACCGTAGCCGTCGGCGTGGGCTTGTGGACGGCATTGCGTTCAGCCGTCTGGTAACCATCCGGACCGAACCCAAGTCGTCGATGGCACGTAGTGTTCCATGCAAGCCTCAAGGAGATGTCAGCAAAGTCATAGACCCACCAGCTTCGAAGCCTACTGGAGCATGACTTCGCTTCAAAATAGAAAACGGGGTCCTAGCACGCAAGCCAAAGAGGGAACATAGTGGGTATTAGTCAGTAAAGGTCTGACCTTCCCACAAAGGTCGAACTCAAGCGTCGGCCTCTCATCATCTATCACCGATTCGCCCGGTACTCTAATTCTCTCAACAGATCAAAGATTAGGATTAATGACCTGGTATCATGGTATACTGGCATACGTGGTCGTAGACGTCGCCTAGGAATAAAAAAAGGAAAGTATAAAAATAAATTGAAGTTGTTACAAACCTTCTTCCATCGATTTTCGAGAAGATCTTATAATATCTTTTACTGCAAAAAAGAAAAATGACAAGGTAAGTTTGGGTTCCATTGAATACAAGTCTGTCGAGATGGTAGCGGTTCACTAAGCAATAGGTCGTCATCATCATCAGCCGAAAGATGATGAGATGCTTGGGAAATGCCAATGCCTTCCCCAAGCGTCGCCACAACGACCGGTCCTGTGCGTATCTATCTACTAATATTCATTATCTCTATAACCTTTTCCTTACTAGATAGGGGTCGGCTTCCAGTCTAATTGTATGCGGCTGAATACCTGTTTTACATAGAGCGACTGCCTAGCTCTGCTACCACACTACTACTAACACAGTTACTGGGTGAGTGGGAAACACGATACCTACTTCTTGGTTAGACTGATTTTTCTACATATTATAAGGTTCGAAACGTCTAGAAATATCTATCTCTATCAATATTTTTTATGACTTCTCTAGGGCGAAGCGGAAAGGCGTGTCAGACTTTTACTGACTACAACCCACTAGGTACTATGTTCCTTCTTTGCCTTCGTTACAGGACCCCGGGGGACACAACGTATGAGAGAGAACCCCGGGGTCTTGGCCATGGCCGGAGTATAGACCCTGCTGGGCCCCTATGGTTTTGCTGCCATCTTCTTGAGCCGCGCGTATAACATTACGCACCGTCGACTACTCGGGCTCGATCCGGACAGTTACCGGATGGCCGGACAGCGAACTGCCCATTGCTCGCCGTAAGAGTAACGTAAAATAAGATATCCGATATTGTGTTCTGCGTGCCCTGATATTTGCACGCTGCAGATACTGATAGACGCCACCTCTGATAGCCAAATCTGGCCAATAGGTTGGCTATGATATGTTAAGAAGTGCTCAAGTCGAAAAGGGAAGTCAAAAACTTTATTTTTAACTAGCTTTTACCCGCGGCTTCGCTCCCGTCAAATGACTACCCTACATATCCTACGCTACCCTACCCTACCTTCCCTACACTACCCTACCTACCCTACACTACACTACCCTACCCTACACTACCCTACCCTACACTACCCTACACTACCCTACACTACCCTACACTACCCTACACTATCCTACACTACCCTACACTACCCTACACTACCCTACACTACCCTACACTACCCTACACTACCCTACACTACCCTACACTATCCTACACTACACTACCCTAAACTACCCTACACTACCCTACACAACCCTACACTACCCTACACTACCCTACACTACCCTACACTACCCTACACTACCTTACACTACCCTACACTACCCTACACTACCCTACACTACCCTACACTACCCTACACTACCCTACACTACCCTACACTACCCTACACTACCCTACACTACCCTACACTACCCTACACTACCCTACCTACCCTACTTTACCTAACTTTTTTTTTTTTAATTTTTCTCTCCATAAGAACCATCATTGAACTTCAAGGAACATTTAAAAAAAAAAAAAACAGTCAAATCGGTCAAGCCGTTTTCATGTGATATCGTGACAATGGAAAACGGGTTTCATTTTTATATATATAGATGTTCCTTCTACAATCATATCAATATAGGCGAAGTGAAGGAACTCACCGATTTCAGGCTACACGTGGCCCCCATACTGAAGTAGGCAGTGGTTTCATAGGCTCCTCAGTGGTGCTCAGGTCCCTGATCGAAGGCAGGCCCACCATAACTGGTTTCAAGCCTTCGGCTGCCGACAATTAGGTAGGTAAGTTATACAGGATATGACGTATGGTGTGTGGTCGGGTTATGTAAGGGGGAAGTTGATTTTCTTTTGCTTGTTGTAGATTTGATTGATTCTACGATTTACGATGCCTTTGTACATGAAAAATCTATAAAACGATATTGTTTTAATGTTTTTTTTTTGTGAACAATAAAGAATTAAGATGTTTTGGTTATGTGGGTAGTCTCAAACGTAGTGAGGCGATGTATTTGACATCTGTCAGTGGCCATCAGGCCTTTAACGGAATCAGTTGTGTAGTGCGAATATTATTGGAATAGGTTGTGTAGTGCGAATATTATTGGAATCGGTTGTGTGGTGCGAATATTATTGAAATCGGTTGTGTAGTGCGAATATTATTGGAATCGGTTGTGTAGTGCGAATATTATTGAAATCGGTTGTGTAGTGCGAATATTATTGGAATCGGTTGTGTAGTGCGAATATTATTGAAATCGGTTGTGTAGTGCGAATATTATTGAAATCGGTTGTGTAGTGCGAATATTATTGGTGTCGCTGTGATAATGAGCCGTCAAATACTCAAGCCGAACAATACAGGTCCACACTGGGAATTTTACGCCTGCATCGTGGGTAAGTTCACAAACATAATTATATACAACTAAATACCCAACACCTCCCAGACGTATGACACCAATCAGTAGGCCATACAAATATTTGTTTCGTGCGGGAATCGAACCCGCAACTCGTAGCGCAGCAGCCAATCGCTCAACCACTGCACCGTGCCAGCGAAAGTAAAAGTTGGGCATTAATTTGATGGCCACGGTCACTCTTCAGAGATTTTGCGCTTTTCTGTTACATCCTGTACCGCCATCAACCATACATTTTTTGACGTCGTGACCTGGGTAAGCTGTCACGACATCCCAGTGAGATACGGCCTATAAAATAATCATAATTTTGGTGTCGTGAAAGAGAGAGACGCAGCTATACAGCACAAATAGCTCTATCCCGTTCTCACACCAGAATTATTCGGATTTTAAGACGTTATAGTAAGTGGAATTACCTTCATATAAACACGTTATACATCACTTGCTGTGCGGTTCAACGTTTGCTTGCTAGCCATCACATTTAACAAAAACACGGTTATGTACAAGTAATACATATATCTTCAGGTGGCATGGGGTCTTGCCTGAAAAAATAAACAGCAGCTGTTAAACGTACCGAAAAAATACAGGGATGCTGTTTCAATACACTTATACCTAATGCGTCTAAGAATATAGACAGATGTGAATTGGTGACAAACGCGTTAATTATCATGATATTTGATTCATTACGCCCCTTTTTTGCTGGGTAGAATAAGAAGCATCTATTTAATACAATACGCCCCTGATTTGCCTTTTTTTAAAGTGAGGAATCATCAAAATGACCTCTTGCTCTTGAGCTGAGCGGGAAGGCGCGTCAGAATTTACTGACTAAACCCCAGCCCATTCCTTCGTTGCCTTCGAATTGGGGTCATCGAGCTTCCCTGTCGGAATCTGGTCCAGGGCCCCAGAGACTTCGAACCTGTTGGGAATCCCTACAGTTTGCTGAATACTCCTTGAGGCGTGCGTGAAACAGAACGCGCCGTTGACGGCTTGGGCTTGGTCTAGGTTATTACCGGACTTCCGGACGGCAAGCTACTCAGTGCTCGCCGTCCGCAAGCCCGCCCCTGATTTGCCTGGAATAAGTGGTATACAGGATGGTCTTTCGAGACGAGATAGCAAGGATAGGTAATGTATGTGAGCTTACTCAAAAAGGAATAGGCCGGAAATCTAACAACATTTTTTCTGTAGCTACAGCCATTCTAAAGCCAGAGCAAGATTCAGAGACCAGGGCCATACAGGCTGCTAAATAATGGGTGAAAAAAAATACGAGTACATCAACACAAATAAAAGAAGAAGGAAGAAGCAATTCCTTTAGGTGCGTACTTTCTCAAAAATCCACTCTGTATAGCCTATGCATGCTCTTAGCAATACTCGATATAAGAGATTGAATCCTTAATTATGACCTTTCAAATAGTGAAAAAAAACAAACTCTATACAAGAGACTGAATCCGTAGTTACTCAGATACCCGCGAAACGAGACACAATAGTAAAACAATAACAGCGCGGTCTCATAGGACCGGTTGGGGATTCAAACGTTAATGACCTTTCAAATAGTGAAAAAAAAAACAATAATAAGATTCATGTAATGTGTGTGTGTCTGACACTATAGCTCTTACATAAAAATCAACAGTTTAGAAGCTAACGAAGCTAAGCAAATCATGCTTTTTCACTTGAAAAAAGCATGATTTGTACTTTCCAACGTTCCAAAAAAAAAAAACAGTCTGGAGATTTTTTAAATGATTAATTTAATTCAGATTAATAAAAGAAAAAAAAATACTTACCCTTACGATAACCCTGGCAAATTGTGGTTCATAGCCTAAAACTTTTGGGCGCCTGTACCTGGCTCTGAATTGACTTTCTCTCTCAGGTGTCTGGTCGACGAAGGTCATGTCTCCTCTTACATGTTTTTGCCGGCGTTTGCAACCCTGGGTCATCTCGACCAGCATCAGTGCAATGAGTAAGAAGAGTAATAGGTATTTCTTCCACAACACCCTCATCTTTGCTTTGGAGTTGAATTTCGCTGTTTTTATTACGTATTTGGCCCTGAAATTAGCTGTTATCCGGTGGATAACAAAGACTTTGTTAGTAAGGTGAGCTAGGCAATGTAAAAAGTAAAGAGTATTTTTTTAGGGTGGAAAATCACCCAGTGTCTTCCTCTGCGCTCTTGGACGGAGCGATAAGGCGTGCCTTTACTGAATAAAGCAAATTCCTGGTCCTTGTTTGCCTCCGTTTCAGGACCCTGGGGTCCTCTGTCGCATAACCCAGGCGTGGCACCAGTAGGCTTTGACCCTGATGGGCTCCTACTGTTTTGCTGACCTGTTTTGCTCGCTATCTGTAAGTCCATGCCTACGGTGGCTGGAAATTGGGGTCGGGATCTCGGTAGCTGGGGTGTGGGGACGTCTGTTCCCGGACGCGTACGGCTGCTTCTTTCGCTAGCAATACTGCTTCTCAGAAGGAGGCGACTGTCTACCATTCCTCTTCACTCCGGATCTTGTCTTGTAACCAGGGCCAGGCGCGAGAGATTATTGCCAGCGATCACTCGTTAGTGGTCATCACGGTCGTGTTCTGCCCGGGGCACACCTCCATCGTGTCCTCCGGTTGGTCCACACAATGCTAACACCCAGGCGTTTTTTCCTCACGATTCAGGTGTAGGCACCTCCCGAATTTACTATGTCCGGTCAGGACTACTTGCACCATGGGGACGGTAAGGACGCCGTGACGTCTTTCAACACCGACCTTTGAGGCTGTTATAATGTAGAGAACCACGAGCTCTTCAGGAAAGTAACGAGGAAGAAACTTTAACGAAGACTGTAAGGCCAAGCGCGCACTAGCGGCCAGGCCGCAGGCGGCCAGGACGCGGCCATGGCGCGCACTTGTGGCCGCTGGCCGCGTGCGGACAAGTGCGCGCGCTCTATGGCGGTTTCATACTAATGTATGTATCTCGATGGCCGCCGCGACTTGGCCGCTGGCCGCTGGCCGCTAGTGCGCTATGGGTCTAAGGACCCAGCAGATTCGAAGCCTCTAGGGCCATGGGTTGGTTTCTGAAATCAAAACCGGAACCCTGGAACGAAGGCAAAGAAGGAACGGGCCCAACCCCGTTCCTTTACTCAGTAAAAGCCCGACACGCCCTCTTGCTCCGCCCAAAAGCGCAGGAGAAGTCACTAAGTGATTTCAAACCTAAAACACTCTTTAATTTAAAAAATTAAAACTGGGTTTCGCCCCGTGAAGGTTCCAACTTGAAGCTGTTCTTGTCCAACTAGGCGTTTATTTAAGTAAAAGAATAGAGAAGCTAAAATCTCACCAGTCTAGGGCGTATAACACTATCGTTAGGGCGGTCACCGTGGCCTCGTAGCCCCCTCAATGCCTTCCGTCTCTTGAAGACCTCGTGGAACAGAACGATTGCGATCGGAAGCAGCGCTATCAACACGTTCGCTAACTTCATTTTCTTGACTGCCGACAAATATGTCTATTTAATTAGAAATCTATAGCAATGATGATTCCTGCGGAAGAGACACCACAGTCCTGGATTGTAAAATTCCTCAGCTCACACCGAGACGTGACGCGACTCGACGCTGCATGCACATTTTAATAGGGTGACTCAAAATAGAACTTTATTTACTACACGAAAAGACACACCTTTTAATTGTGAGAATTTAGAATATGTTGCTTCATGCAACGTTCCGCTGTGCAGCGAGACGCCGCGCGGCGTCACGAGGCGCAGCGGAACGTTTTTACATTCGCGATGTCGTGTTGTCAACGATTTTACTATGCGCCTCGCAACGTTGCGATGCGCCTCGCGGCGGCGCGCGGCACAGTCTTGCATCGTCGCGTCGCGTCGCGTCTCGGTGTTGACTGACGCTAAAACTGGTAGGTTTTAGTAAAAATATTGACACTCCCCCTCGCTTCATCAACAGCGAACTTGTTTAATAGAAATAGAAAAATAGACTTATTTGATGATTTCATAACCTCAAAAATTACGAGATCGTGTAGTGTTAGTTTATGGCAATAGTATGTTAACTAAAATTATTTGTAAGATAATAACTGAGAAATATTTGCAAGGAAATGCAAGGCAACGAGGCCGTTCTCACAGGACGAGCGGACGACGAGCTACCCATTGCTCGTCATCCGCGAGCAGTACATTGTGACGTATCCTTGTACCACGTACTGTGGTGGCTTTGGACCAAAAAGTCACAAATTTCGCAACAACGCTATTCATCCTCAAATCATCTACCTCGCAAACGTATAGGGTGCTGTGGGTCGCCACCCACAGGCCACCGATCACAACCACAAAACGCCGCCACCAGCTTGTTGTAGTTTTCATTCATTTTATATAGACTTGCCATACATGCTATAAAACGTCTTTGTTCCCTTTTGTGAGTTACACCGGCCTCTAAAAGCCGCCACACAATACTCGTACTATTATGATACTGCACTGGTGGGTTAAAAAAGTAGAAGCTATCGGCCATAAGTGGCTGTCGCGCGTTTCAGCCTCTTGCAGCGTCTTCCAGCTTCCAGCGTTTGTAGTTGTCGCGTGACCGTGTGACCCTTATAGTAGGGGAGGCCACGATGCTAAATGGGGATTTACTCGAGCGTCGTAGAGACCTATTGGGTTGCAAAGCTCAGATGATAAGAAGAAAAAAATGTTATATGATTACCTATACCTTTTCATCGGTGGGGGAAGCGGCTATAGATTTTTAAATATGTAAAAAAAAACTGTTGCATGGACATCCTCGAGCGCGTCAGATATTGATAGCATCAATGCCCTACGTATTTTTAATAATGTACGTATGTTAATCTGATCGTTTGCATGATGGGGGTGGTTGTAAGGAAGGGTTGAAAATGGAAAAAAAAACATAATTTAATCGAGCGCATCAGATTTTCTAAGGGAGTGTTAAGTGCACCAAAAAAAGCTCTCATTCACTAATCTGACGATTTCGATGGGACGCAAACTCGCGGCCATCTTCATAAAGTGCAAAAAAATTTCGCCATTTTGAAATACTCAAGCGCGTCAGATTAAGATATATTTGGTTCATCTTTATGTTCTAAACGTACTGTCTCATAATCTGACAATTATCTAGAGGGATTCGCCTGATCTGACAAAAAAAATCCCTGTAACTTCGCGCTAATTCCATTCCTGGGCGCTTAAAATTGTACTTATATCATTATTGAACCCAAAATATAATTTATGTGATATTTTGAGCTCGCTGAGTTCAAAGAAATAATATTTCTATGCATTTGAGCTCTTCCAGCTCGAAAGTCTGATAGAAGTTTCATAGAACACTATTTTTGGAATTTTCAAACCGCAATAACTTTTGAATGGATCAAGTAATTTTCACGCGGTTTGCGGCATTCGACGCAGTTTTACCATCCTCGTAAGTTATTTTCTAGTTTTAATTTATCGAACCAAAAATTTCGGAGTAATCCCGAAAAATCACTTTTTCGGGTTTCTTTCGTTCACGGTATCTCTCGAACGAATCAACCGATTTTGACCAGCTTGGTAGCGATCGACGTGGTTTTTCAAGCTCAAAGGCGGATTAGTTTTTGAAGTTGATCGATAAAGCCGTTTAAAAGTTATTTAAAAAAGAACCACTTTCAAAATAAAAAACGTATATTTTTGAGATTTTTCAAAATTTCTCAAAATCTAACGGTCCGGTAGGAAATCTAATTTTGAGGGAACTCTTTAGAAAACCGGAGAAGGAAATGTAGCCATCACACAACTGCACGCATTTAACTTTATCGACTATTTTTTGTTATTTCGGCTTGCGGAAATCGTCAGATTATATATTTTTCATTATTCTTGAATTATTTCCTTCAAAATAAAAAAAAATTAGCTACGCTCGAGAATGTCGAGATGACGTTGTTTTTTTACAACTTTGCTGCCCTCCCCTTTCTTTACGTCACTCTCAAATTGTCAGATTAGTGGAATATACACTTTTTAAGATGTAATTAACTCACCCTACCTTAATCTGACGCGCTCGAGAATGTCTGATGGTCATATTTTTTTTACTAATCTGATTCTATCTCCTTCACGGGCGGCTTTATATATGGGCCTCATATTTGGTGGAGGTACTTAACCGTGTGCAAGGTATCCCCCTGTATATTAATCTGCCGCGCTTTAGTGAATCCCGAAATCCCTTCTGGGGCTCCCCTACTATTAAGAATATTACATTGTTACCCTAAGGGTGAAAGTTACTTATCTTTGTGTTTTGAACAATAAAAGATATTTAAGTTGAAAGTGATTCTCCCTAGGCATGAAAAGTATAACTATAAACCCGCTCCGCTCCTCAGACAACGTCAGACCTACTTTCAGAGTATGAGTAATAAAAAATAATTAAAAAGCCTCACCCTTTTTGGTTTAGGATATATTACTTCAATTATAGGTCCCGTATAAGTGCAGGGGTTGATGTTGAGCGAAGCCGGAGGCCGGGGCTTCAACATGCGACAACCGGAAGCGTGGAGCAATACGAAAGTCAACTGCAGTAGCGCGATCAGGAACTTTACAAGATTCATGGTCCTTCAACCTAATAAGCCTGATGAACAGAAAGAAAAATAACAGTAAAATAACTCTTTCAAAATAACAGTACAATAAAAACTCTTAAATAATCATCATCTGCCTAGCCTTTTCCCAACTATATTAGGGTCGGCTTCCAGTCAAGCCGGATTTAGCTGAATACCAGTGTTTTACGAGGAGCGGCTGCCTACCAGACCTCCACAACCCATTAACTGGGGTAACACGGCATTTCATGGCAAGACTGGAGTCAGATTTACTGGCTTCTGACTATCCGTAACGACTGCCAAAGATCTACAAATGACAGCCGGGACCTACGGTTTAACGTGCTTTCCGAGGCACGGAGGAAACTCGTTATGTTAAGATGGTCACCCATCCACAGACCAACCTAGGCAAGCGTTGCTTAACCTTGAAGATCGACCTGTGCGGCTGTTATTATTTAGCCACGAGCTCCTCAGCCGCAGCAAAAACTCTTAAATAATAAATACCATCAATGTCCTTTTAAAATAACAATATGGTTCGGACTAAGCGTTTCGCCTTGTCGTTTATACCGCGTACATCGAAGGACTGGAACAATTTGCCTGCTGCAGTCTTCCCGTCTGATTATAATTTGGGTGTCTTCAAGGCTAGAGTGAATAGGCTCATAATAAACTAGTGCGCCTCTCCATCAACGATTGCATCACTGCTCACCGTCAGGTGGGATCGCAGTCAAGCACTAGCAGTCAACACTACTACTATCAATTAAAAAAAAATACAATAAAACGTCCAATTTTGCCAGACATATGCAGTCTAATGTTGGTCTTCAAATCAACCTTTAGATACAAGTGGAGACCGCCAGATAGTTCCGTGCAGTGGTTAAACAATCAGTAGTTGTACTGCAGGTCGCAGATTTGATTCCCGAACGGAATAAAAATTTGTAAGTACAGATAGCTGTTCCAACAGTGGGAGAGATCGCATGAGACAGAAGTTTGGAAGGAAAAATGGCCTTTGCCCAGCAGTGGGCCACCACATATCTATAAAAAAGATGTGTTTTACCCTAGAACAACAAGGTTTTATCGTGGTCCCACTCCTACCACCATGAGGTCCATGAGCACCTGAAGATCCAGATTCTTTCTTCTTGCAAGCCAGCACATTGAACAGGTTCAGCAGAAATACTACTAAGTATGAAAGTATTTTTAGAAGCGACATTTTTCCTGAAAACAATAAAAGCTGTTAAACTTAACAAAAAGAAAGCAAGAAAGAACAGGAATCAAAGAGATAATGTATCCAAAGTAAGGCTAGAAACTTTAACAACATCTCTATAGATGTGGTTATGGTTATGGTTATCTATAATAAAGAGGTAAAGTTTGTTTTTTTGTTTGTATGAGGTGATCTGTGGAAGTACTGATCCGCGGGCTGATTATGTATGAAACAGCGATCAGCAAACAATTGGCAATCATCGCGCAGTCGACGCGCGATCAATCGCTTAACGTCAAAAATATCCGTATTATCTAAAAATGGATTGCTGATCGCTCGCCGATTGTTACCATGCACTTATTGCTGCGACCCCAGCGCCAACAGCAATTGAGTAACAATTTGGAGAACTAATTTATTGTCAAACTACGAGTTAAAAACTTACAGCCATTTAACCCGCCGGTACTCGCGTCTCCTTTTAAGTCACCATCAGTCGCGCACGGGTCGAAAAGACCCAGACTTTTAATTTTAAAATTATTTATAAGGGATATTTGATATAGGGATTATTTGTAAATTATTTTGAAAGAGGATAACAAAACAAACTTAAAAATAATAAATGTTTATTATTTGGACATAAAAAGTAATATAAATCACAAAATTCAAGAGATCACTGCAAAATCTTACTTTTTACGTTATAGGAACAAAAAAATAACTTAAACTTTTTTTATAAACATAAAAAAATATTTTTTATCATAAATATAAGTAAACTTCTAAATAGTGGTAAAATATTAATTTTAAAACGTAGCATAATTTTATAGTCAGTTTTTATTTTTCTACGCCAATTTTACAATAGTTTTACCTTAGTTTTGGCTTCATTTTTGATTATAATTGATACATATAAATGTAGTATGATCTCTACATATATAAGTATTGCAAAATTGGCATTACGTTTTGGTTTTTCTCATCAAGGAGTTTATTTTCACCACTGTGACAAGAATCTGAATCGTAATTATCATTATCCAAATGGTCTTCAATTTCTGACGAAATTCCACCTTCAATGTCTTCCTCTTCTTATATATTATTTGCTATTTTCCAGTCATTCAAACGATTTGACGACATATTTACAAAGAAATAAAATCAAAATAATATTTTTGAAACAAAAAATACACTAACACATTACGTCGCAAAAGGGTCTAAACGACCCATTCTCACTTTACATCTTCTTACTATCTAAATGAATGAACTAATACAAAAAGAGTTATGGCACAAAAAACTAAAGTACTGGGTCTTTTTGACCCAGGCGCGACTATCCGCGGGTTAAAGATGTCGAACAGATGTGATTGTTTTGGAAAAGAAAAAAAAAATTAACTTAAAATTCACTTCAATCCACTTGAACTTTACTAAAAATAGCTTTGTGTCGACCATAAGATGGATGAAGGAATGAAATCAGTGTTTACTTGGACTCCAAACGATATTCTACTGCTATGTCAACAAGTTTTAAAATAATATGATATTATTTTATTTTATGTGTTAGTGCAATAAAGTTACTTTGAAGAGTAAAAATACTTTATCCTGTTTGGACTATCTGGCAGAAAATACCACTTTAGTCAAAGGTGTTGGCCTTGATTCAAGGTCTAAGGAAACTTAAGACAAGCAAATTTATAATATGTTGGTTGAATACACTGAATAAAGTCTTTTAAAGCACACACAATAAGTTGAAATGTTAATTAAACACACGCTGCAGATATAACTACACAATTTAACTAATAAAATACTCGATATAGAAAGCTAATTTTTATTGGCAATCAGAGAGCGATAAGCAAGCGATCAACAATCAAAGAAATGGTTAACGCAATTTGACACCTAAATTTGCTTCCCGATCGCTGTCGCATCGCTGTCAAAAACCATACGTAATACGAAGTAAAACGCTATCGCTAGGGATTCGAGTGCAACAATGCACATTTTAGTTAGTTGATTGCTCCATAGAGGCAGCACTGTCGCTAGATTGCTATCGCGTGGTTTTCGCTAATACGTAATACGAATTAGCGATTGAAGAGCAATTTTCGTGCAATTTTTGCTATCGCTCGGCTTTTGCAAGATACATAATCAGCCTGCCGATTGCTAAATTTTTTTCACCAATAGAAAGCTGCTGTATTCCTGAGTGACATAGGCTATATTTTATGTACGCAGGCGAAGCTGCGGGCTAAAGCTAGTATACAATAAATATAGAGCAAGTCAAGTAGGTGATGTCGTAACTGTCTTGACGTGTCACCGGGAACGACTGCACGTCTTCCTTGCATACAGTAGGCAGGACCACTAAAGGTCAGTTAACACTGAGACGCGATGCGACACGACGATGCAGGAAGAGGCCAGTGATTTCGCGCTGCGCCGCGAGACGCATCGCAACGTTGCGAGGCGCATAGGAAAAATCGTCATAGCACAACGTTGCGAAAGTAAAAAAGTTCCGCTGCGCAGCGAGACGCCGAGCGGCGTGACGAGGCGTAGCGCTGCATGAAGCAATGTATTCTAAATTTTTACAATGAAATGTGTATCTTTTCGTGTAGTAAATAAAGTTCTATTTTGAGTCACTCTATTAAAATGTGCAGGCAGCGTCGCAACGCGTCACGTCTCGGTGTGACCTGACCCTAACCACTAGATCAAAAAGCCACTCATATTCGTTTGTGTGTAGGTTACCATTGACCACCAGGTTTTTAAATGCAACCTATTAGTGCCAACCACCACCCCGATGGCAAGGTCACAGGGGGCAGATGGGAATAAAGGGGAAAAAACACTTACCCTGACCATCCGGACCGGATTATGCTCGTAACCTAAATTTTGGCGGGTTCTGAACTGCCTCCTGACTGTTTTACTTTTTCTTTTGCAACCCTGGCTCACTTCGAACATTATAAGAGCAATATGTAGCAACACCAGCAGTATAGCGTTTAGCCGCATTTTATTTATCTGGATTAGTATTAACAGCTTTTCATTAAATTTCATCCTGAAACTTCAAGACATTTTTTAGTGAGGCGAGTTAGAAAAAAATAGGGCAACTAAGCAAGATGGGCTACCTTCAGTGGTGTTTATGCAGAGTTCTTCAAAAGAAAAAACCAAGAATCCGATTCCCGACATCCCTTCTTCGAATACAAAACAACCCTAAGTAGGCTCCAAGAGCCGAAAGAGCTATCTTCGTGGCACACAAGCCACCTTTGATCCACCACACATCATCATCATCATCATCATCATCTCAGCCGAAAGACGTCCACTGCTGAAAATAGGCCTCACCACACATACAATTAATGTATACCTCAGAGATTATGCATTGCCATACAACGTGGCAATGCCGCCAGTCTTTTGGGCACACTTCCAGTCGACAGCGATGAGAAGGAATATTTTGACGCCATAGTTTAGGTCTAGTCTTTCGAGTCTTTAGTTTTAATTAGTTAAGTGTTTTTATTTTTCTTGTTCTATCTATGTTAAATAATACAAACGTAGGTTCAGCTCACACCAAGACGGTAAACATTTGATTGGGAGAATTTAGAATACGTTGCTTCATGCAGCGCTGTGCCTCGTGATGCCGCGCGGCGTCTCGCTGCGCAGCGGAACGTTATTACATTCGCGACGTCGCGGCGTCGTGTTGCCAATGATTTTACTATGCGTCTCGCAACGTTGCGATGCGTCTCGCGGTGTTGCGCGGCGCAGCGCGAAATCACTGGCCTCTTCCAGTACTTATCGTCGCATCGCAGTGTGAACTGGCCCTATAGGACAGATGGGTCAGGATTGTCACTAACTGGACGCCTGAGGGAGATCAACGCCGTCGAGGTCGATCGCGACGAAGGTCGTGTGACGATCTGATCATGTTCGCGGGGCAATTTTGGCCAGAGATCGCGTTAGACAGAGATTTGGAAGGAAAAAGGGCCTTTGCCCAGTCATGGGACACAATATAGGCATTTACAAAATATACTTTAAGACTTTTATTGTGAAATGTTTTGCAGCTTCAAAACTGCACATTGTATAAATATGTAATATATGTCTACCTCAGAACAGCAAGGTGTTTTTATCGTGGTCCGAGTCCTGATGCACCTACCACCAAGAGCACCAGAAGATGCAGAATGTCTAGAAGATCTAGGTTGTTTCTTCTTGCAAGCCAGCACGTTGAACAAGTTGAACAGAAGTACTACTAAGTATAAAACTATTGTTAGAAGCTTCATTTTTCCTGAAAACAACAAAAGACAGCTGTGAACTGCCTCCTGACGCTTTTACTTTTTATTTTGCAACCCTGGCTCACGTCAAACATTATGGGTCAGTTCACACCGAGATGCGACGCGACGTGACGTTGCTGGAAGAGGCCAGTGATTTCGCGAGATGCATCGCAACGTTGCGAGGCGCATAGTAAAATCGTTGACAACACACGTCTTGAATGTAAAAACGTTTCGCCGCGCAGCGGGACGCCGCGCGGCGTCACGAGGCACAGCGCTGAATGAAGCAACATATTCTAAATTCTCATAATGAAATGTGTATCTTTTCGCGTTGTAAATAAAGTTCTATTTTGAGTCACTCTATTAAAAAGTCCATGCAGCGTCGCGTCGCGTCGCGTCTCGGTGTGAGCTGACCCTATAAGTGCAATGTGTGCAACACCAACAGTATATAGTTTAGCTGCATTTTATTTGTTATCTGGACTACTGTAGCGTTTTCTTACTTTTTTAGTAAGAAAATTCAAACTCTAGAACCAAACAGGGCAACTTAGCAAGATGCTACCTTCTGTAGTGTTTAGAAAAGAACAATCAAGAAAGAAGAAACACCAAGAATTTAACTCCCAACATCTTCTCTTCGAATAAAACAACCCCAAGTAGGCTCGAGCCGAAAGAGCTTTCTTCGTGGCACATTTACAAGCCATCCTTAACCTAACCCAAGAAAAGAATAAGGCTATGGGAAGAACATAGCCTACAACCATCTGACTTCTTGAAACCCCAAGAACGTCTCCCACGTCTGTATGGAAATCACTGCATCAGTTGCGCACCCAGGTAGGCCGCTGCAAACAACTTGGCTAAATGGGGTTTTGTAGACCCATCGGATATTCAATGAGAGTGCGAAGTTTCTCTTCAAAACATGAGTCAGACGTTGGAGTGCCCCAAGTGCTCCTACACCTGCATTATGGAGGATTTAATGAGTGCCACCGATGCTGTAGGTAACGTAGCCACCTACTGGGCCCATACATATTAGAAATTTAAAATATCGAAGATTTTTTTAAGGTGGGAAATCATCGGAATGACTTCTCCTGCTCTTAGGTGAAGCGGCAGGGCGTGTCAGACTTTTACTGACTAAAACCCACTTCGTTACTTCTATCTTCGTTCCAAGGTCCGGTTTTTCCTTTCAAAAGCTAACTCATGGCTTCAAAGGCACCGAATCTGCTGGGCCCCTACTGGTTCCCAAGCTACCTATCGCTCGCCGTCCGCAAACCCGCGCCTACGGTGTTAAATATCGACGATAATTTTTGGGCCAACCCTATCTTGGTCTATTCAAAGTATTTACCTGAAAGAATCAGCCAGTCGGCTTCTTCTCCTGCTTGCACCTGGGGTTAGGCGCGGTGCAGTCAGTGTACTCATGCTTCACCCAGCAGCCCATGCATGTCTCGAGGTAGGACAGTAGAAGAGTCACTATTAAAACCACCACCTCTTGATAGAAGGTTTTATCCATCGCCGAAAGCTAAAGGATCTACAAAGAGCCATAATTTGTAAATAGTTACGTATTATCGGCGGCACGTAACTTGGCAAGAGTTGTTAGTTGCGCAGAAATCGTTTTTTAGATCTATTTGGTGGTCAAATGGAACGCGAGGTATGAGGTAGCGCTGATCCGGCACGCGATTGGTGCAGTATTATAATAGTAGTCTATGATTGGTGCGTTAGTCGACTTTTGCTCCCGCACTGCGTTACGTCCCGTTCGCTCGTTCGCTTTTTTGTCCACCATGCGCGAAACTTGCCGACTTATTTGCCGGGTATTATATACTTTAACTTAATTTGCGGTGCGAGGAACCATTGCGCCCGTCTATGGACTGGCTGGTACAGTATTTCGCAATCCTCGAAACATCCTTCTCAAGACAGAGACACAACTCTCCCTTGTTTTGTATGCGAAAAAATCTAGCTCCGCTGAGCAGTTTCCACCTGAGCTGTGCTGACCGACGCGAGGTAAATGAAGCGATTCTATTGGTTTTTTACTACCTCTTCAGCAATCCCTTGCTACGCTTCCTCGCACATCTCTGGTGGAAGTTCAGCCTCAGATAGTGCAATATCAATGCACACACATTCCGAAATAGAAACGATAGAAAATGTTTGCCGGGTTAAGTAACGCTGACCGCCCACGTCAGACTTTTTGTAGGCCCGATAATCTTTGCAAATTATAATATCCTATAGGATATTCTGACCGACTTTTTGTAGGCCGTGTGCGTAGCACTATTGCAGTGTGTTCTATTTGCACCTACAAAAAATCGGTCACCGATTATCGGTCGTAGGCGGGCAGCGTATAGTTCCTATTCACCCCAGCATTCCTATTCACCCCGTTTTACCGTACCAATTATTTATTTTTGCAGGGTGCATTGTTTTCAGTGCAAGTAACTTTCTTAGAACCACAGCCGACGACTTGGAGGATTAGGGTGGCCAGCAGGTAGAGTACGAACAGTACGCGCTCCCAGGGAACTGACATCATACTCTGGAATAAAATTGACTTCTCAGTTATGTTTGAATCCCCAACCGGTCCTATGAGACCGCGCTGTGAGGCTAAGAACTCACGGAGCGATTTTCGCCCGCGTCCGCCGCGGTTGCGGGCCCGCAACTTGTGTAGAATGCAGATACATATGTAAAAAATTAGAGCACAACTCACGACGCGTTTTACGCCCGCGGTGTACGCGGTTGTATGCGGCTCCCGCTGTACCGGCGGGCAACTAGTAGAATCACGCGGGCCGCGGTTACCCGCAGCCTCGGCGGGTGGCTCCCGCGCGCTCTGCGGTCGGTTGGCAGGCGACCGCGGGGACCGGCGGGTGGCGGGAGGTACAGAAATCCAACACTGTTTTGCAACCGCCCGTCTTGCCGTCATCGCCCGCCACGTCTGCGGGCGATGATCGCAACCGCGGCGGCTGCGTAACCACGCAAATAACCGTTCTCATGAGTTTTGAAATAAAACCGCAGTTCCACGGCCGCGGCGGTGGCGGGCGAAAATCGCTCCGTGAGTTCTTAGCCTTATTGTTTTACTATTGTGTCTCGTTTCGCGGGTATGTTATAGATGAATGATTATGATCCTTAGTATAGAGTGTACTTTGTTAAATCTATACTATATATTATAAATATATATATATCTAGCCTATGCCGTCCCACTGCTGGGCAAAGGCTTCCCTCCATTCCTTCGTTCCCGGCTTTGAGCTAAGTACTTCTTGCCAATATTCAAATCTATACTAAGGATCCATTTAAGTAATCATTAAACATCTCTGAGTGCGGCAGTGAGATATATTAATTATACCTACATAATAAACGAATATGAACATGAGGACATTTGCAAAAATAAGGAAAGGCCAACTTTGTTAATAAATAAGTAGTGATTGTGAATTAATTGGTGTAGATATTACGGATAATATTATGTGCCAAGAGGATTTAGCGAAGATTTATATTAGGTAAACAGAGATCATAGCTAGGATTAAGATGATAAAGTGAGCGAGATGTATCTTTGATGGTTAAGGCCTACTGTTCATGGACGCTTAGCTTCATATGACATTTTTATACTTACGCTTAGTGTGTGCGTGTGAGCCTTGCTACAGAAACTGTATCGACGAAGCGGCAATGTTGTGCCGTCGTGTTGTGTATTTTTTGTGAAATGAAAATTGGGATTGTTTTGGCTACTTATAATTTAAGAATGCATCCCTAAACTAACTAGCGTAATGATGTTGAAGCAAAATAAACGTGTCCGTGGTGTGCTATGGTAATTTGCGCAAATGATAAATTGCAAAGTCGTTTTTAGAAACTTTTTTGTTTGTGATATAACTTAGAAGTATATTGAACCAACTTAACTGAATAGTATTGAAATCTAAATCTTGAAAGTAAATGTTACGACTGTTCAAAATTATAAAAAATATGAAAAGTATTGAAAATATACTTACAAAAAGAGCGTTCGCTAACTTCTAGGTATATTTTACGTCATGCGCCATTTCAGATCATGCAGCCATCTTCCCTCTGCAAACGAAAAAGAATCGATTTGAGTCGTTCCACCAAAATACAGAAACTAACTAAAAGCAAAAACTAAGTACAGATCAACGCTAAAATGAAAAAAAAAACGTACAAATAAAACTACAAGGTGGAATTTGACCCAAATCAATACTTTACGTTTGCAATGGGAACAATAAATTACACAAATAACAATAAAAAAGAAAAAAAAATTAAGGAATCATATTTTTTTTGTATCTATATTTTTTGTTTTACAGAGTTTGTAACTAATCTATTGACGAATGGAAATGTGAAATCATTATTTGGTTAGATCGTATTTGATCGGGTCTGCGTAAACGTTTTCATCTATTTCTCTTATAACTTTGTAAGATTGCCACAGATCAATGTTGCTATTTATTCTTTCCATTTTTCTGAATTGTTTCCAACAGTATAAATTGTCCCAGCAGCTGTCTGCTAGCCATAGGTTTCCAAAGTGTTTGAACATGATATCATGACAGTTCTTGGTGGATGTAGTGCTTGTATTCTCAGTCGGTTCTCTGGTTCATCTTCTTCTCTAGTATCTGTAAGGGCCTCGTCTGCAGGGAGCCCGTCCGGAGCAGGGAAGCTGTCTGCGGCAGCATGACATGCAACAGGAACCGCTCACGATCAGCAAAGAAAATAGAGCAAATAACACTGCATACAGACGGCTCAGGGAGAATTTAGCCATTATCAGCAACTGGAACAAAGGAAATATTGCTTTACGGTTAGATGACAGAGCAGGGCAACGAAGAGAGTAGACATGGTGACTGGCGAAAAAGAAATGAAATTAACTCAATAAATATCATTTACCAAAAGAAACAGCGTATATTAAATTTATTGAATTCTGTATTTATATTTATATTGTATTTATTCATATTATCTGCGATTCATTTCTTAAATACAATTTTTTCTCATCTTTTTTATTGCACCTCCCACTAATCTTCTCTGCATCACCCAAAGGTTGACTGGTAGAAAATGCCTACGGCATTAAGTCCGCCTTTGTACGTTTTTGTGCATAAAGTATAAATAAATAAATAAATAAAAGAAACAACGGGCTCGCGAAAGATGGAAAGAGTGGAGGGAGGCCTTAGCCTAGGAGTGGGACAGCATAGGCTAACAAAAACAAAATAGGAGAGACCAACACCAGAGGCAACTATTGGGCAAATTTGCTAAAATGATGGCAAAAGCTTTCCTATAAAAAACTAAATCAACCAAACATTTCCGACATTGAGTAACCAGACAAGCCGACAGCTAGCTCAGCCCTTTGTTATCCATTTTATAAGCAGCATGTCTTCGCTTGGCTCGTTGCGCAGGCGCCGTTCGAAAATAAACAACTCTGAATCAAACGCAAACGATTGGTATTAATCATATGCCAACTAATTACTGCTTTGAACATTCTAGAAAAATAAAATACGGGAATCGGACGATGATTTGATGAAGACGAGGTTTAGTCGGATATATTGGTCAAGGTCTGCCTTAATGGATTATAATTTATTGATAAAGAAGAAGCATTTGTTTAGACTGTTGTAAAATATTAATCTTCTGTCTATATACATTATGTTACCGGCCAAACCCGACTATAGGATGAACTAGTTTCGCCTAGTCCAAACCCACGATATTAGTCGGTTAGTTTTAGCAGTAGAATTTTAGGACACCCCGACACGGACTGGTTAGGTTAGAAGGCTAAGGCGGAAGCTTCGCTTCACTCCGCTCCCTCTTTAGCCTTCCGCCATAGATGTGGTCACCCGCGACCGCGAGTCTATCTCTTCTTAGTTCTTTCATAGTGTATCACTGTCTCATATTTAACTCTTTCAAGTAATGAACCGACCCCAAGTAATATGGGATAAGGGCAGGAAGTAATTTGATGCGAAAGCTACCACCTGCCGAAGACCTGTAGTCCGATTGGTTGCACATTGTAGTTAAATGACCACCCCTATACGATTCAGATGATAGAGAATGGGAAGAGATATATGTGGGAGAAGATGAAGATGCTGCACCGACCACAAATAAATTAAGATCAGGAGAGGAGGATAATAAAGAAGGTTCAACTCGGTCACATTAACTTGATGCTTGGCGTCGATGAAATAATTTCCAAAAACAATATAACAACAACAGAGAACTAGCAAAATTATCGACGAGCGTATCGATAACAAAGATGCTGAGCATACCTGACGCTCACCGGGTGAGCTATGGGAATGGGGGGGGAAACTGGGGGATGCTCACATTTCTGAGATGCGTCAAGTTTATGTTAGCGGATTTTAATATAAAATCTAAAAATCTATCTTACCGTTTCTACTTGGTACACGGCGCAGGTTGTCTGCAAGCGATGTAGACCTTCCTGGTGCACGCGGTGACCAGCCCGAAGAGTGACAGGATGCCAGCGAGGAGGAGCAGCACAGCCTTCTGAACGCCCATGGTCTAGCGCCTCATGGTAGCGGCGGCGGGGGCAGTCCTGCAAGTGTGAGCGGCCATGGCTCGGCCTTACAGCGGATAAAGCACGGGCGAAGCCAGGGAAATGGTAGTGAAGCTGATAATCATGTATTACTAATAATGTAGTATAAATTAGTTTTTGACAGGGATTTGGCGCGAATGTTCCTAAATTCTAGGGCCCCCGCAACACGCTAGCGTGTGGAATGGCGGCGTTTTAATCGGTAGTAACCTATAGAAAATCCTTATCCTAAATATCTATTGATGCCGAAACAGGAACAGCTTGGGTGCCAAAACCCTTGGTGCCTAAAAACTTGGTGCCGAAACAGGAATACATCTGTGTTTCTACTGGAAGCTGGACTCGATTAAGACATATGTTTCTATTTAAGGCTGGACTGGATTGAATATATTTACATTAATACAGTGCTGATCTAGTGCCGGGATCCAATAATGCTGGCGCTAGCTACCGTATCAGCTTTGACTAAAGAGCTCTAGTGGGTGACACTATGCGTAAAACCTGGCGGAGGCCCAAATAAGCCTGAGGTCCTATTTGCAGTACAAGTTTTCCGAACCCGTTTGGATTGACCTTTTAGTATGAGCCTGTTCTGTCCCACTGCAGAGCAAAGGCCTCCCTTCCATCTTCTGTTCTTAACCACTTCTGGCATTGGCCAGAAGTGACGTATTGACGTAGGAGTCCAAATCATCACGCAATCTCCTTCTGGGCCTACCGCGTCGCCAGCTCCTGCTGTCCGGGATCCAGTCCACGACTAGTGGATTCAATTATGGTCACTATTAAAATTTTTAAAGTTGAGTGCAGTAGAATACTTACCAATACTTTTTAGGTGTTTACCACGTTGTTAGCAGGAACAGCACGTTTCTAAAAACTGCCAATAGATGGCGCTTTCTGATGTTTTATTTTCTCCTTGTTTTAGAATATTTTTGAAATTATTCAGTGTAAATTTTTCATCACTTATAATACTATAAATAGCATACGATAAATATAATAAATACATGTTTCTGAACTGTTACTTCGTATTTGAAGTATCGATTTGGGTCAACTTCTCAAACTAAAAAAGAAACACTATGCTGTAGCCAAAATCTATAAACTCACCTGTTTTATATTGGTTGTAATGGGGGATAAACTTTATATTTTATAACTGTGAATTTTGTTTTGTGGTTTTTGCTGAAGTTTGGCTTGGTTGCAGTTTTGATTGATATGCCAGATGGAACTGTTCCTTTTGAATTATTGACAGTGAAAACTGGCCAGTTTTTTCTGTCATTTATTTGCTTCACTGCTAGAAAAAAGGTTGGTAGCTAAGAAAAGAGGTTTATATCGGTCATGATTTATTGTGCGTAAAGCTAAAGAGTGGAATTCCCTGCTGGATTCTGTGTTTCCTGATAGCTGTAACTTAGGATCCTGATAGGTGTTCTTGTCAAGAGTGAATAGCTTACTTCTAGGCAAGTGTGCTCCATCGGTTTCGAGTCCGTTTTGTGTTTTGTATGTTCTCCTATTTCTCGCTCAATTGTAGATCGAAGTTTTAAAAAAATTGGTTAGATATACTTACTCCCAGTGGAAATTATTGATATATATCAATAGTTCTTTTTTTTAATTTCATCATCATCATCTCAGCCGAAAGACGTCCACTGCTGGACATAGGCCTCCCCCAAGCGTCGCCACAGCGACCGGTCCTGTGCGTCTCGCATCCATCGGATTCCTGCGACCCTCGCCAGGTCGTCCACCTTGTGGGAGCCCTTCCGACGTTGCGTCTTCCGGTACGTGGCCACCACTCTAGAACCTTCCGTCCCCATCGACCATCTGTTCTACGAGCAATGTGCCCTGCCCACTGCCACTTAAGTTTGGCGATTCTTCGGGCTATGTCGGTAACCTTAGTTCTCTTGCGGATATCTTCATTCCTGATGTGATCGCGCAAGGAAACACCGAGGATAGCCCTTTCAATTGCTCTTTGGGTGACTTTAAGCCTTCTGATGAGGCCCATTGTGAGCGACCACGTTTCCGAGCCATATGTCATCACTGTCAACACACACTGGTCATAGACTTTTGTCTTGAGACACTGCGGTAGGTTGGACGAGAAGATACCGTGCAGCTTCCTGAACGCTGCCCAGCCGAGTTGGATTCGACGATTGATCTCTTTCTCGAAGTTAGATCTACCCAACTGGACCGTCTGTCCCAGGTAGACGTAGTCGTCCACAACTTCGAGTGTAGAGTCTCCGATCTTGATAGGAGTGGGAGCTACATGGATGTTTACCATGACTTTGGTTTTGTCCATGTTCATTTTGAGTCCTACTCTTTTGGGAGCCCTACTGAGATCACCGAGCATTGTACTGAGCTCCTCCGAAGTCTCAGCCATGACTACTATGTCGTCGGCAAACCGAAGGTGAGTGATGTACTCGCCGTTGCCACAAGAGTGGGGCAAGTTATTTGATAACTAACTGCTGCCAGCGGCTTCACCCGCGTGATAGTAGAATTTTTTTTAATATATAAAAAGAATTCAACGTACTTTTCCGGGACATGGTCCAGTTTTAATTTTTAACAAGTTTCATCGAAATCTATTCAGACGTTCGAGCGTGAAAAAGTGTAGTTTTAGTCAGTAGAAGTTTAACATCCTTTCGCTCCGCCCTAGAGCGGGAGAAATTACTAGATGATTTGCAAAAAAAACTAGAAAGTTCATCACAAAGTTCAGAGCAAATCTATCGTCGTAGGTAAATACAAGTGAAGCCATTCCTTGAGGCGGGGGAAGCCATCTCTTTTTACGACGCAGTTAACATTATGCCATAAACTAGATACTATTTTTGTTTAAAGCGTTCCCATAAAGCTCCGCAGTTATCATGAATACAGTTTATGCTTAAGAAAGTTGAGAAAGATGAATTCAATTATTCTATTAAATTGAAATTGCAAGATTTATTTAGTTAGTCTTTATGCAACGCAATGTACAAAGGCGGACTTAATGCCATAGGCATTCTCTACCAGTCAACCTAGGGTGGTGAAGAGATAATGACCTAAGATGCCAACCAAACGAGCTGTGACACATTTTGTCTGCAGCAGTCTTCCCCTCCGATTATAATTTGAGTGTCTTGAAGGCTAAAGTGAATAGGCTCATAATAAATAAGTGCGCCTCACCATCAACGATTGCATCACTACTTACCATCAGGTGGGATTGCAGTGAAACACAAATTAGTTTATGTTACATAAAAAAGTTAAAATTAATAAACAAGCAAGTTACGCTGCATAAGCAGTTTTATTCATTTTCTACACGGACGCAATCCACAAACACTACAAAGTTTAGGTTCGAACTTTCACTTTGATAATATTAGTGTAATAGCAGTTTACCTTGGTATTCTAGAATCATCATATTCTATAATAGAGGAGTGGTGGCCCAGAGGTAACTGCCCTGACTTACAAGTTGTAGGTCTCGGGTTCAAACCCAGTCAGGCGCATTACTTTGTGTAATTTATTTCATAGTCACTGCTATCAAAACGGTGAAGGAAAACATCGTGAGGAAATCGGTATTTCCTAGAACCAAAAATTCGAAGACATGTGACATTCGCCAATTCGCACTGGGCCCGCGCGGTGGATTATGACCCATTCCCTCTCCTAGAAAGGAGACTTGAGTCCCAGCAGTGGGAACATTGTAAGGCCGATAATGCTAAATTTAATGCTAATAGTTTATCTTGGTATTCCAGAATCAACATTACCAAGTAGCTCCATTTCTCTGAACCGCACACGAGAGGGCATGGCCGTCGCGCCCCTGCCACCGGGACTCCGATCCCGATTTCTGGCCACCGTTGGTGCAGGCTTGCGGGTAGCGAGCAATGGTAACGGCGGATATCTGGTAGCAGTCCGGACCAAGCTAAGTTCATCATTGGCCCGTATTGTTCCACGCGCGCCTCAAAGAGATATCAGAAAACTGTAGGGGGCCCGACAGGGTCGAAATCTACTGGTGGCGTAAGCACAACAAAAAAGAACCCTGGGACCCTGAAATGAAGTCAAGGAAGGAACAGGAGTCTAGTCAAGTCTGACACGCATTCCCGCTCCGCCCAGACCGACAGAAGCCAAAGCCATATTAATGATTTCCCATCTTGAAAAACATCCCTGCACTCTCTGAACAACCTTTTTAACTAGGTAGTTAAGTTTATTGCCTGAAAGGAAAAATTGAATAGATTTTCTTCCTGCCGCAACGTTACGATTCCCGGAACAATTTTTCATAAGCTCTCTGAGAGAACTCTTCCGAGAAAAGTTATTGAGAGATGACGCCAGACGGCTGTTTTATTTTGATTTCCAATAGAACTTGTTCCACGTAAGAATACTTAACTGGAAAACTGATGAATGTAGTCTATTCAAATTTTGAGGGAAATATTTTGTGCAAGCAATTTTTTTTACGCTTATGTTCGTAGTTGAGCTCTATCTTACCAGATGGTAAGCGATGATGTGGTCAATGATGGAGCGATTCGTATTTTGTCACTAGCTGCGCCTGCACAGGGTTTTACCTGACTGAGCATGCGTAATTTTTGTCGACCGTACGGATAACGTCATTAGAGTGCGTCTAATGAAAGCGCGACCTGAAGTTTTTTTTTTAATTTAATTGGCAACGTTATTCAGCCGCAATTGTTGGAAATAAAAAAAAATGGAATGTCAAGACGTTATTCTCCTACTAGTTAGTAATACCACACACAAAATTTTTGGATTTAACCTCTTTTTAACGCAAAAGGCAACTGAAGAAACACATTGGGGTTTCCCTCTAGCTCCCACAAGAGTGGGACAAGTTATTCGATAACTAACTGCTGCCAGCGGCTTCACCCGCGTGATAGTAGAAAATTATTGCAGGAAAACATAATCTCAGAATAAAAAGAATTCAACATCCTTTTCCGGGACATGGTCCAGTTTCAATTTTTAACAAGTTTCATCGAAATCTATTCAGACGTTCGAGCGTGAAAAAGTGTAGTTTTAGTCAGTAGAAGTTTAACATCCTTTCGCTCCGCCCTAGAGCGGGAGAAATTACTAGATGATTTGCAAAAAAAACTAGAAAGTTCATCACAAAGTTCAGAGCAAATCTATCGTCGTAGGTAAATACAAGTGAAGCCATTCCTTGAGGCGGGGGAAGCCATCTCTTTTTACGACGCAGTTAACATTATGCCATAAACTAGATACTATTTTTGTTTAAAGCGTTCCCATAAAGCTCCGCAGTTATCATGAATACAGTTTATGCTTAAGAAAGTTGAGAAAGATGAATTCAATTATTCTATTAAATTGAAATTGCAGGATCTATTTATTTAGTCTTTATGCAACGCAATGTACCTACAAAGGCGGACTTAATGCCATAGGCATTCTCTACCAGTCAACCTAGGGTGGTGAAGAGATAATGACCTAAGATGCCTACCAAACGAGCTGTGACACATTTTGCCTGCAGCAGTCTTCCCCTCCGATTATAATTTGAGTGTCTTCTAGGTTAGAGTGAATAAACTAGTGCGCCTCACCATCAACGATTGTATCACTGCTTACCATCAGATGGGCTTGCAGTCAAACACTAAGTAGTATATATTTAGTGTTTGACTAAGTAATTTATATTTAGCATAAGCAGTTTAAGTCATTTTCTACACGGACGCAATCCACAAACACTACAAAGTTTAGGTTCGAACTTTCACTTTGATAATATTAGTGTAATAACAGTTTACCTTTAACCTTGGTTCCAGAATCATCATTAGCAAGTAGCTCTGATCTCTGAACAGCACACGAGAGGGCATGGCCCTCGCACCTCTGCCACCGGGACTCCGATTCCGATTTCTGGCCACCGTTGGTGCAGGCTTGCGGGCGGCGAGCAATGGTAACGTTTGGCATTAACTGCTTCTGCACATGTGGCCCCCTGGTAACTCATTAACTGCATTATTGTGTGAACATATCTATTAACTGCTCCATGTTTGTTTTATTTTATTTATTTACTATTTACTCAAGCCATTGCTTTTGCAATATTTTTATATTATTTGGATCACAATCACCTTAAATTCATTAAGTCGTTTTTTTGTTAACATATAATTTATTGATAAGTTTTATGATTGTTTTTTTTTGTTCTTATATTTATACAACGTGTAATTTTAAATGCGCAAAACCTCAGACACCCCAAACGATTTTTAATCTAATTAGCCTAATTCTGAGGGAAAAAAAATATTAAAAAATAATTGAAGGTTTTATGTGCTGTTTTAGTTAGTTTAAGATTCGTATTTACATCGAAATGAGTATGATTATTATCCCGTTAATGAGAAAACTCTAAATTGGACGACAACCATTTGTGTTTGTTTACCTATTTACGCAGGTTTATGCACGTGATGACTTGATTTTTTAATAAATAGACAAAGCAATTTTTTTTTTTATTTTGAGAAACGTGATCTATATTAAAAAGTGGTTTTATTGCTTCTGCTCGTTATTCTGAACAAACTAATTTCAGGTTTTGCGCATTTAACGTTACACGTTGTATAGCTTCTTTCTTTCGTATAATGTGAATGAGAGGGCACTGTAGACTACAGATTTTAATTACTACCTTTTTGAACCCAGTTTTTGACTAATTTTATCTTTATTGTGCTTTTCGGTGCAATATTGACTGGTCTACACTGTCCTCGCATAAGTGTCTGTGTTGTAATATGGAAATATTGTAGACCCAATAGTTTTTTGATAAGAGTAACCATGGAGTTTCTTGCCGGTTCTTCTCCATAGGAAACGACCAATTTGGAACCGTGCACTAGTTTTCGACGTTTTATAAGTGCCCATGTAGGCCTATGTGAAATAAAACCACTTTGACTTTGACTTTGAACGGCGGATATCTGGTAGCAGTCCGGACCAAGCTAAGTTCGTCGACGGCGCGTATTGTTTCACGCGCGCCCCAAAGATGTCAGAAAAACTGTAGGGGGCCCGGCTGGGTCGAAATTTACTGGGGGCTTAGGCAGAACAAAAGAAAAACCCTGGAACTCTGAAATGAAGGCAAAGAAGGAACAGGAGTAGCTTTTAGTCAGTAGTTGTCTTACACGCCTTCTCACTCCACCTAGAGCGGGATAAGTAATTTTTAATGATTTCCCATCTTAAAAAAAATCTTTACTCGCTATGAACCGTCTTTTTAACAAGTAAGCTTATTACACGAAAGGAAAAATTGTATAGATTTTCTTCCTGCCGCAACGTTACGATTCCCGGAACAATTTTTCATAACCTCTCTGAGAGAATTCTTCCTAGAAAAGTTATTGAGAGATGACGCCAGACGGCTGTTTTATTTTGATTTCCAATAGAACTTGTTCCACGTAAAACTGATGAATGTAGTCTATTCAAATTCTGAGGGCAATATTTTGTGCAAGCAATTTTTTTTATAATGCTTATGTTCGCGGTTTCATAGTAATAGCCGCACGGGTCAATCTTCAAGGTTAAGCAACGCTTGGCAAGGTTGGTCTGTGGATGGGTGACCATCTTAACATACCGAGTTTCCTTCGTGCCTCGGAAAGCACGTTAAGTCGTAGGTCCCGGCTGTAATTTATAGATCTTTGGCAGTCGTTACGGATAGTAGAAGCCAGTAAATCTGACTCCAGTCTTGCCATGAAGTACCGTGTTACCCCAGTTAATGGGTTGTGGAGGTCTGGTAGGCAGCCGCTCCTCGTAAAATACTGGTATTCAACTAAATCCGGCTTGATAGGAAGCCGACCCCACAATAAAGTTGGGAAAAGGCTAGGCAGATGATGATGCTTTTGTTCGCGGTTAAGCTCTATCTCACCTGATGGTAAGCAATGATGTGGTCGACGATGGAGCACTCGATTCGTGTTTTGCCACTAGCTGCACCTCCACAGGCATATTTACCTGACTAAGCATGCGTAATTTTTGTCTACCATACGGATAATGTCATCAACCACACATTTTTCTAAGGTATTTTACTTTTAAAGGGGTACTTACTCAATTGATGTAGCTGTCTGTATCTTACACGGTTCCAGGTTCTGACACGCCCTCACGCTGTGCCCAGGAGCGGGAGAAGTCAATCTGATAATACCCCACCTAAAAAAAAAGACGGATCTAAGCTGTGGTTCCAACTAAGGAAGGAGTATGATGGAAGGTGTGTGAATCAAAGTCTTCGTTGAGTGTCTATAATTAGACTTGCGATGTATTCCTCTACCTCCACGGCATTGAATATTGAATGCCGCAACACTTCCTAGCCGTATCTCTTCGATTATGCAAAGTTATGTGTAACTGGGGAATATACTCGGTATTGGAGTATTTCCGATTCGGCACACAGATTTTCGGCACTTAAATTTTCATCACCCAAGCTATTCCCGTTTCGGTACCAATAGGTATTTTGGATTGGGATTTTGTATAGGTTACTAGAGTGCGTCTAATGAAAGCGCGACCTGGAGTTTTTTTTTTTTAATTTAATTGGCAACATTATTCAGCAGCAATTGCAGGAAATAAAAAAATTGTGAAATGTCAAGACATGATTCTTCTACTAGTTAGTAATACCACATACTTGGGCTTAACCTCTTTTTCTCAAGTCGCGATTTCATTAGACGGACTATACCACCCAAAATACCTATTCGTGCCGAAACGAGAAAAGTTTTGGTGCCGAAAATCTGGGTGCCGAAACGGGTATACACTCGGTATTCGTCGCGCGTTATGCATAGCACTATTTCTGCTTTACCTGACATTTGTGCAAGAATTTTTAAGTTTGCTGTCGCTAGGGAATTAAGTTGAAATTTAAGTTCAATCTTATGTTACACTAGTGCCACGGAACGGCTTCGCTCGGTTGCAAAATGTTCATACTTATAATCCTTTCTCGTTTATTGCACTTTCTGATAATGTAACAGAATCCATTGTGTAATTTAGGAGGAACCAGCGAATTAACAGACTTCATTTTATACTATGTAGAGACAGTTCTGATTAGGTACTCCATGATCATAGAATGCAAAGACCAATAGAAGAAACATAGGTAGCTAGTAAAAGTCTGACACACCCTCCCGCTCCGCCCAAGAGTGGGAGAATTTACTAGATGATTTCCTGCCTCAATATAAAAACGTGGATAGGTCCCTACGTAGGTACCTATCATTCCGAGATATATCTGTGTTATTAGGATACGAATAATTGAACTAATACACCTTTTTTAAGCTAGCTAGAGCTCGTGGCTATATAATAACAGCCGCACAGGTCGATCTTCAAGGTTAAGCAACGCTTGCCTAGGTTGGTCTGTGGATGGGTGACCATCTTAACATAACGAGTTTCCTCCGTGCCTCGGAAAGCACGTTAAGCCGTTGGTCCCGGCTGTCATTTGGATATCTTTGGCAGTCGTTACGCATAGTCAGAAGCCAGTAAATCTGACTCCAGTCTTGCCTTGAAGTACCGTGTTACCCCAGTTAATGGGTTGTGGAGGTCTGGTAGGCAGCCGCTCCTCGTAAAATACTGGTATTCAGCTAAATCCGGCTTGACTGGAAGCCGACCCCAATATATTTGGGAAAAGGCTAGGCAGATGATGATGACACCTTTTTAGGGTTCCGTAGCCAAAATGGCAAAAACGGAACCCTTATAGTTTCGTCATGTCCGTCTGTCCGTCTGTCCGTCTGTCCGTCTGTCACAGCCGATTTACTCGGAAACTATAAGTACTACAGTGATGAAATTTGATGGGAATATGTGTTGTATGAACCGCTACAAAATTATGACACTAAATAGTAAAAAAAAGAATTGGGGGTGGGGCCCCCCATACATGTAACTGAGGGATGAAAATTTTTTTTTCGATGTACATACCCGTGTGGGGTATCAATGGAAAGGTCTTTTAAAATGATATAAAGTTTTCTAAAAAACATTTTTCTTAAAGTGAACGGTTTTTGAGATATCAGCTCTCAAAGTCGTAAAAAGTATGTCCCCCCCCCTCTATTTTTATAACTACGGGGTATAAAATTCTAAAAAAAATAGAGGTGATGCATGCTAATTAACTCTTTCAACGATTTTTGGTTTGATCAAAGTATCTCTTATAGTTTTTGAGATAGGTTGATTTAACTGTATTATATTTGCTGCTACGGAACCCTTTGTGCGCGAGCCCGACTCGCACTTGGCCGGTTTTTAACATAGGGTTACATTTATTCAGTTGTTCAATGATAAAATATGGATCAACGTCGCTTGACTAGTTTGGTTTGGTATTGAGTTTGACACTCTCTTGCTCCACTCAGAGCGAGAGGACTCAACAGATGACTTCGCAACAAATAAAAATCCGCCAGTACTCGTAGATAAACTAAAAACATTAAATCATCATTGAATTATACGAAATTGAATTATTTTTATGACCGGAAACAGCATGGCCAACATTCAGCATTTCATATCGACCGCAGTGTTGCCAGTGTAATAAATGTTAAAAATAAACATTCTTTCGACACTCACATTAATAAAAATGCTTGGAATAAAAAACTGCTGTAATTAATTATGAAACACATTACCATCGCATTGTTTATACTAGTTTATCTAAATAACGACATATTTTTCAACAAATGGAATTTTAATTGATGTTGGATTCCTATAAATTAGAATAATGATACGTTTACTTTACGGGTGGCCAGTACGTTTGTTTTTAGGGTTCCGTATCCGACGGGTAAAACGGGACCTATTACAAAGACTCTCTGTCCGTCCACCGGTCTGTTTGTCTCTCCATTTGTCACAGGGCTGTTTCTCATGATTCGTGATATACGAGGGGGAGGCCTCGTCGAGGTGGAGCGAGAAGGAGTGTGAGTTTACCAATTAAACACAGTCGTGTTCGTTTAGTTGCCTTCTACGTTCCAAGATCCAGTTGATTCTTCTGAACAATCCTGTAACCTGATAGCTGATGCCCTGTCATTTATACTGACATCTCTATAGGGACGATGACCTACCCATTGCTCACCGTCTGCAAACCTGAACTTACGATGGCTGGGAATTGACCTGCGACTCTGACACTTCTCTTCTTCTACTTTCTTTGTTTGCATTACTGCTTCCCATGCCCTATCGCTCGAGACCGTGGTCTAAACCAGGGACGGACGCGGACATGAGCACACTGTGGTGCCCCACCCAAAGGGGTATATACCTCCACTGTATCCTCTAGGCAATCCTCACAACGATAATACTTGGTCTTTTCTTTTCACCAAATCTAAAACTGCAGGATACTCCCGTAACAATTCGTGTTCGGTGAGGACCTACACCATTCGGAAAATGATGATACCGCAGCTCCTCTGTTTTTTTTAGGTGGGAAATTATTAAATGACTTCTCTTCCCGCTCTTTGGCGTAGCGGGAGGTTGGGTCAGACTTTTACTAACTAAAACCCAATTCTTTTTTCCTTCTTTAGCTTTCGTTCTAGGGCCCCGGGTTTTCCTTTCAGTAGCCAACCCATGGCCCCAGAGGCTTCGGTCCGGCTGGGCCCCTACAGATTGCATTGCTCGCCGTCCGCAAGCTTACTCCACCCCTTTGTTCCTCATTTGCCTTTCGTTTCAGGGCCCCTGCGGTTCCTTTCTGCGAAAACATGGCTCCAGAGGCTGACGTTACGATGCCACTCCTCTATATTCACTCCTCAAACAGGAATCTTAACATAACGAGATTCCTCCGTGCCTCGGAAAGGTCGTAGGTCCCGCCTGTCATTTTAGATCTTTGGCAGTCGTTACGGATAGTCAGAAGCCAGTAAATCTGACTCCATTCTTGCCATGAAGTACTGTGTTACCCCAGTTAATGGGTTGTGGAGGTCTGGTCCGGTAGGCAGCAGGATGATGATGAAACAGGAAACTTATTGCCACAATTGTGGCGTGCCCAAAGGAAATAAACCCTAAATTTTAGATCATTAACAAGTAATTAATAAAACATTTCACGATCAATAAGCTATAAGAGTCGGCCATAAATTTGAAATTAGCTCAAAGTGTGCAATTAACATAATTTTGATCGTATCGTGAAATTTAATCAAACATTACAGTTTACAGGGGTATCGCGTGAGATACCGTAGTGTTGGGACTTTATCGATATGAATGTGGTAGCGAAAGTAATAGGCGGAAATGGCGTTTGTTTAGCATTTTACATGGCTTTGTTGATGGAATTTGTTAGCGTGGTTATGTTTTCAGTAAATAAAATAATGAAGTAGTATAAACCACTAGTAGTACCTAGTGGTTTATTACTCAATAGGTATCAAGGTAAGGTAGGTAGGTTTTTTGCACGGTGGGAAATCAGCAAAAGACTTCTCCCGTTCTGGGCTGAGCGGGAGGATGTGTCAGACTTCTACTAACGAATTCCCTGCGGGGGTCTGTGTTTCCTGATAGCTACAACCTAGGGGTCTTTAAGTCAAGAGTGAATAGGTATTTTTTTTTCTGGTACCGAATCATCAGATTGACTTCTCCCGCTTTTGGGCGGAGCAGCAGGGCGTCAGACTCTTACTGATAAAACCCCTACCCCGTTCCTTCGTTACCTATGATCTGGGGGGGACTCGGTGTCAACCTTTCGGAATACCACGTGTTCCCCAGAGGCTTCGGCCCTGCCGGGCCCCTACAGTTTGCTGACATCTCCTTGAGGCACGCGTGGAACAGAACGCGCCGTTGACGACTGGGCTCGGTCCAGATTATTTCCAGACTGCCGGACGGCGAGCTACCCAGTGCTCGCCGTCCGCGAACCCGCGCCTAACGGTGGTCGGAAATCGAGATCGGGATCTCGGCGGCGGCGAAGAGTGAATAGGTTGCTTCTAGGCAAGCGTGCTCCATCGTCGACCACATGATCGCTTACCATCAGGTGAGATATGGTCAAGCGCGAGCCTATCAATAATGAAAAGAACCCAGGGTCCTGAAATACAGGTGTGATAGTATATTTTTTATATCATGTGGACCGATCAAAATCCTGTGTTCTTTCAATTGCCTCATGCGTTTTGAGGCTATGTTGGCTAGAAAATTTCTGTGGTCCTCGCGGGTATTGGCTCTTCTGGGCCCCAGAGGTGCGCAATGTCCGCTTCTCATTCCCTCTTACAAAAAGGGCCGAATAATTTCAGTATTCAACTTATAAATTGTGCAAATATTTATATTAGCTACATGCATGGTCGATAATGTTTAGAATAGAATAATGTGAGTGTGTATGTAAGATGTCAAAATATTAATATTACTTGTTAGATGTCAAAGAAATAAATTAAAAATAAAATTTAATGTCATACAGGTTTTAAATTAAAAAAGTCATCAGTTAAAACATCTTTCGTGTAGCCAATTTTATAATTTGAAATTATAAATGTTGTGTTAAAGCCTAGGTCATTTAGCTTTCTAAAATTTTTGGGTGGTTTGTTGCAAATTTTAACCGCAATGGCGCAGCAATTTCTGTCACCGTCTTTTAATCTACTACGAGGCACTACTATGGTCTATCGGTTTAGGTCTTTAACTAAAGGTAAACCATCTTGGTACTATGTCTTTTTATAATAAAGAGGTCGTAGGTATATAATAAACACAGAGATTATTTAAATTTAGTTTATTAGCTAACATCGATTTAGGTAAATACATAGTTGCAAAGATTTTTACATACAATTTTTAGACAACTTTTAGATAAAAAGACATGCCAAGATTGTTTACATTTAGTTAATTACCTAAACCGATAGACCATAGTGACCGACTATTTTCTTTTTAAATGGAGCGTATTTAAATGAAACAGTACGTCTAAATTCACAGACTCAGTTCATGAAATCAGTCGTATGACCAGGAACCATTGCTCAACTAGCCAACCATAAAGTAGTGCTGGAAATAGAAGATCAAACCAAGGTGAATGTAACCATAAAACATTAATCGGTTGCACTCTTTTTATTATCTTTTGGATAAACATTGACGAATTATTTTTAGAGGAAGAAGTTTCTTATCTCTGTAGAAAACTGTCCATCTATCTTAATCCTTCAAAATTAGTCATCTTAGCTTGTGTAAAGAATCAAAATACTATGTAGAAAGATCATTCTAGAAGTCTATGCCTAAATGGAGAAAGATCTTAATCATTAAAAACTGGTAATTTTAACTTGTACAAAGAACCAAAGTACTACCTTGAAAGACAATTCTAGAAGTCTATGCCAAATTCTTTTATTTTTTTACATAGTATTAAAATGTATGTAGGTATACAGGAGCACTTATAAAACGTCAGAAGTTAGTGTCCGGTTCTAATTGGTCGTTTTTTATGGAGACAACAGGCCATGTAACCATGGAGTCTCTCCATGGTTACTCTTAAAAAAATAATGTAGATTTTTCAATATTTCCATAGTCGAGTATTCATAGATAGATATGTGAGGACATTGTAGAACAGTCTGACTGACTGACATATCAACGCAAAGCCGAAACTACTGGGATCTTTGGCAGTCGTTACGGATATTATAGTCCGAAGCCAGTAAATCATGAAGTACCACGTTACCCCAGTTAATCGGTTGTGGAGGCCTAGTAGGCAGCCGCTCCTAGTAAAATACTGGTATTCATCTAGAATCAGGCTTGTCTGGAAGCCAACCCCAATTTATTTACTTATTTATTAAATGCTTTATGCACATAGAAGTACAAAGGTGGTAGGCATTTTCTACCAGTCAACCTTTGGGTGATGCAGAGAAAAATAGTTGTAGGTGCAATAAGAGAGAGAAAAAGCGAATACAAGAATAGATACAATAATATAATTGAGAAAAGGCTAGGCAGATGAGATGAGGTTTTAAGTAGATGAAACGGAAGTCTAAAGATTGTATGCAGAAACCTACTTTCGAAACTAGTAATCAAAGTAAACCAATCCTTCCTGCTACTCAATTCGTCACGATCCACCGTCCATCATTCCAGGATGTTCCAGCAAATCGATTCGTCCATCGATATTGCATCGTTCTGCGTGAGATCATCACTAGTGCACGGGTGCTGCCCGCAAGTGGTTGCGTCGACACGCGCACCTCTATTTATAACGAAAATTTCCGATCGACCAAACGAACGCATTTTTAAATCATTATAAATAGAATTTCTATATTCCAATCTACGTACTGCCTAATTATAACTGTAAATACATTAATTTAAATCGCCAGTGACAGAAAATATGTGTGTGTGTAATTTTTAGTGACGAATTCTGTGAGTGTTCCCTTAGAATGCAATTTTTGGGATTTTTCTTCAGTGAGTGACGGATATTTCGGGTGAAATTTCTCTGAAATATGTATGACTGTTTTGGAGTGCGGGATTTCAGTTTCTTTTAACTTTCCAGTCAGTGTTTAATCGGCTTTACGGTCGTGCTGTGTTTGAAGTGAAATAAAAGTGTTTTTTTTTTGTTTGGAAAGTTTTTCCTGGCTGTTTTGAAAACTTTTGGTAAGTTTATTGACTCTTTACTAATAGTTTATTTATATTTGGTAAAGAATAAAAACAACACATAGGTTGAACCTGGTTAAACGTATGATTTCTGATTTGAAGTTGAGCATTTCTCAAACTTTACTTTGGTCTGAAATACTTCCAATATTTTGAATGAATGTAGGGTTACTTTTTTAATTCAAAATAATACAGTCTGAAAAATCGTGTAGCAGACTCACTCGTTTCATAGTCCAGTCGATTTCAAATCGATTGGAGTATTAAATAAATAATACAAAAACTAAGATTAATAGTTTAAGACCTTTTGTTTTACCCTTACTCAAAAATGTTATACACATAAATAATATTATAATATTCGCTACTAGCCGACTTAAGGCCCTACCACGAGTTCTGAACGTGATCTATTTTACGAACTAAACTGAATTGATAAGGGATGGAGCTATATAGGTTGTATCGCTTCATCCCTCTTCCTCGTTTGTACTACTGACATTTTAACACGTCATAGTAAGGCCACAGATAGATTTCTATCAGCTGTGAACTACTAACGCGCGAAGATTAAATAGTTGAAGTAGATTTCTAATTTTTTTAATTTTCTGCGGAACATTTAATGTTTTCTTCTTTTATAAAAACCATCTGCTGGCAATCTATATATATAAAAATGAAACCCGTTTTCCGTTGTCACGACATAACATGAAAACGGCTTGACGGATTTGGCTGATTTTTTTTTTAAATGTTCCTTGAAGTTCAATGATGGTTCTTACGGAGAGAAAAATTAAAAAAAAAAAGTTCAGTAAAGTAGGGTAGGAAGGGTAGTGTAGGGTAGTGTAGGGTAGTGTAGGGTAGTGTAGGGTAGTGTAGGGTAGTGTAGGGTAGTGTAGGGTAGTGTAGGGTAGGGTAGTGTAGTGTAGGGTAGTGTAGGGAAGTGTAGGGTAGTGTAGTGTAGTATAGGGTAGGTAGGGTAGTGTAGGGTAGTGTAGGGTAGTGTAGGGTAGTGTAGGGTAGTGTAGTGTAGTGTAGGGTAGTGTAGTGTAGTGTAGGGTAGTGTAGGGAAGTGTAGGGAAGTGTAGGGTAGTGTAGTGTAGTGTAGGGTAGGTAGGGTAGTGTAGGGTAGTGTAGGGTAGTGTAGGGTAGTGTAGGGTAGTGTAGGGTAGTGTAGTGTAGTGTAGTGTAGTGTAGTGTAGGGTAGTGTAGGGTAGTGTAGGGTAGTGTAGGGTAGTGTAGGGTAGTGTAGTGTAGTGTAGGGAAGGTAGGGTAGGGTAGCGTAGGATATGTAGGGTAGTCATTTGACGGGAGCGAAGCCGCGGGTAAAAGCTAGTAGCAAATAAAATAAAAATATAGGATTACTTGTATTAGTCTAGTCGTTCACGTGTGATAACTTGAACAAGGGAAAAAGGTGTAGAATTGATCAAAAATATAAAAATCTCGTGTCACAGTGTTTGTTATCGAATTCCTCCGAAACGGCTTGACTGATGTTTATGTTTTTTTTTTGTATAGATGTATTTGGTTGGTCTGAAAATAGGTAGTAGGCTATATTTTACCCTCCGACCCCATCCCCTTTTTTCTCCTATTCCATACTTCCTCTATTATTACTTTTTGACTTATATTGTTAATATGAAAGTTACTCTGTCTGTTACGCTTTCACGGTTGAATTACTGGACCGATTTTGATGGCATTTGGGACGAATCAAGCTTCTTTCCATGTTTCAAATTGTTTATGTCCAAGGGTGGACATAAGCAATTTTCTATCTTCGATGTGGACATACACGTGGACGAAGCCGTTGGACGAAGCAAGTCACTTGACTTATTTCGTCCGTCGCGTATTTAAATAAATAGAATAATGTATGTCGAGTTAGTATTATATTAATCAGTATTTCCCAACCTATATTCTACTCTACACGTACGAAGCACGTCACAGACGATATGACGGCAGATTACAAACGTCAAATAACTTCGGAAACTCAGTCAGCTGACGCGCTTGCCTACTAAATGAATTTCAGTATATTTTTCATAGCAACGAGGAAGTTACTGATGTGTGCGATTTGTTTTAACGTGTTCTAGGTTTTTTCAGCTTTTTTACTGTGCCGACAATTTGTCGGTGTGTCTTGTGAAATTAAAGATAACATGACGTGTGTGTGGTATAAAACGGAATTATAAATCGAAGATATATTATTATAATTATTATTTTATTGGCAATAGCATTATCGGCCTTGTAATGTTCGCACTGTTTGGACTCAGGCCTCCTCTCTAGGAGAGGGAATGGGCCGTAATCCACCATGCGGACCTAGTGCGGGTTGGTGGATGTCATATGTCATAAAATTTTTGGTTCTAGGACATTTCTTCATGATGTTTTCCTTCACCGTTTTGAGAGCAGCGGTGATGAGATAAATTACACAAAGTACCAAAATTATTTAATGAATTAATACAACCAAAATTTTATTGATAAGGACAAAAGCAGATCAGAGCTGAGACAGTCCATCTCCCTAGCCTTTGACCAACTGGCTTGGGGTCGGCTTCTAGTCTAACCGGATGCGGCTGAATACCCGTGTTTTTCATGGAGTAATTATCAGACCTCAACAACCCAGTTACTGTGTATCACGATACCTCTTGCGTATGACAACCGGTTTTACGTGCTTTCTGAGGCATGGGGTGTCAGTTATATCCTAGATAGACTTACTTAGAATATTACTGACACCCCGTGCCGCAAACTTTTCCCTAAGTCATAGATTATTTCTTAACAATAAACATTGTGTCAAAAATAATTTTGTAAAAAAGAGTGTTTTTTTAAATACAAAACAAAAACGAACGATTATAAGACAAAAAATAATCTAATAGTTAACTATGAATAATAATACAATCCGGTCACATTAACTTGACGCATCTCTGAAATGCTCACATCCCCCCGCTTCCTCCCGCATTCCCTTAGCTCGCCCGGGGCTAGTGTCAGGAATGGTCAGCATCTTCGTTATCGATAATTTGGCTAGTTCTCTGTTGTTGTTATATTGTTTTTGGACATTATTCCATCGACACGCCAAGCGTCAAGTTAATGTGACCGAGTTAAGAAAGTTAAGAAAATTCCAGGCGGAAAAACCCGGTGACTGCTGTTTTATACCGTAGACTCATTTTTTAGGTTTCACGGCTATGTGCTTGTGCAGGTATAATAAAATTACAGTAACCTCGTTTAAACTTCGTCCGCGGTCACTGACCAGCTTAAGTAAATATTTTAAAGTATTCCGCAATAAAACGATAGGTATTGAGATCTTTGCCAACTGATTGCTTACGATTATACTTTGTTATTGTCTGTTTCTCGTATTTTTCCGTAAAAATCGATCGAAATCTGTTAAAGATCGATGGAAATTTGTTAAAGATTTTCAGTCCAAAGTCTTAAAATATGCACGAAAGTAGTAAGCGTGACCAGCAGTTTTTTTTTTAAATTAAAATTGGCAACATTATTCAGCCGCGTAGTAAATAAAAAAAAATCAAGTAAGTATCGAGACATTTTTCTTCTACTATATTAGTAATACCACATTCAATTTTTTTAGGTCCTCTTTTTCTGAGGTCGCGCTTTCTTTAGACGGATAGAAGATACTTGGACACAGTGGTCTGTTTTATTTTGAATAGTTAAAGGTGCATGATGTGCAGATTCTTTTTTTGAGAATCAAGGATCAAAGCTTTTATTTCAAATAATTGACATAATTAATAGTAACCTATAAAACTGTTAAATGTCGGGTCATAAGAACCTCGTAAACAATAGCAGGAGACGCTCCAAAAATTCGCAATTTGCATTTTCATTTTCAACGATAGTAATTTGAGTGGCAGGTGCATAAAAAATCTCGATAAAAAGAAAAACATGGGTACTTAAGAATGTGTATAGTAAAAATGATTACTTACATAATATTATTAGTACTCTAAAAAAGTAATGAAAATAGAATTTTGAGATGACTGCTATTTGGCTTCCGCTTAAATGCATACTGACTGGTATCGATTTCGTTCGTTGAAGAAAATTATCCCAAGGGATGAAAACTATTCTATGTGCTATTCCAGAACATGGTCTTCCCATGTGCCAAATTTCATGCAAATAAGTTCAGCCGTTTCTGCGTGAAACATATAACAGAAATACGCAAATGTATATGAACCGCAATATAGTTGGGAAAAGGCTAGTAGATGATGATGATGACCGTAGTCATAAATTTTTTAGGTACCCATATGATCGAGTACCACGGACGAGAAATAGTTAATCTATTATTTGTTCCAAACATTGCGGAACAAACATTTGTCCGTCTTGTGGAACATTATTTCAGGAGCGTGACATTTCACTCCGGTTTGTCACACGCGTTTAGACAAATAGGTTAACTGTAGCGTTCTGAGGTGGCCTGTCACAGGGCTGCGGTGGTCTTTTGAAAGAATGCTTAGAAATCAAAAGGCATCTGAAGGAACGCGGGTGTGTTTTGGTCAGTAATTATCTTATCTTTGTATGTGGTTTCCGCACTTAGTCCCGTTGGACCATTGTGCGTGGGCCATCCGGCCTTTACTCCAGCCAGCCCACCTATTTCCAAAAACAAGCTAGTTTCTTGGGTTTGCTCAGTAATTATCTGTACTACTTCTAGTTCTACACAGAGGAGAAGTAAAATAAATTAACATCCCGCTTTTTTAAGAAACCCCACGCTGCGTTCCATAACTCGAGTAGCAAATGTCCGGGAAAAATAAGTCAGGTTAAATTGAGAGTGGCCAAGCCACACGAATGCACCCCGACAGATGGGCGAGGATTGTCACTCACTAGACATCTGAGGAGTGAAGTCGAACTGATCATGTTCGCGGGGCAAACTTTGCCAGAGACCGCTCTAGACAAAGTGATTTGGAAAGGGAAAGGGAAGGCTTTTGCCCAGCTCTGGGACACAATATAGGCTATTAAAAAAAACATTCTGCCGATTTGAGCGAGTTGATGTTCTCATCGAATTGGTTTATATATTTGACTTTATTTTTAAAAGTCCAGTTTATCTGTGAATAGTAAAGTGTGCGCCGCTTTATTTTGATTCAGTTCAAAATGTGAGTATAGCATGCAGGACTCATCGATTTAGAAGGAGTGATCAACTTCAATGGCGTGCCATTTGCTGAATTTAGCCATTTTATCGTTTGATTTATTTTATACAAGGTTTTGCCTGTTGTTTTAACCGTGTGAAATTAAAAAATTATCCCAAGGGAACATCCGGGGATAAAAAAATGTCTTATCTGCTTTTCGAAGACATGATCTTGATTTTGGTGTGCCTATTACATCAAAATCCGCTTAGCTGTTTAAGAGTGAAAAGCCACGGTAACTCTTTCAAACGATTATGCCGCAATGGTACGAAAAATAATTTAATAGGTAGTTTATTTTTAACCTATAATAAATCACACAATCTTCCCCATTAACTACCACTTACACAACAGTCTAAAGAAGGCCTAATATATAAATAGCTACTAATCAGGTCAAAGAGTTAATAAAAATGACGCGCCACGCTCCGTAAGATTAGTAGCGATCTCTCGCTTCCTGCTTCAAGAGAAATATTTTACTTTTACGTGCGTGTTGATGTACGCGGTTGAAAAAACAGCTTAAAAATATCATAAATCTGTATAAATACTTAAAAGAAATCTGTATTTTTGAATCGTATAATGTTAAATCGTAAATGTACAGTCAACCGGTCAGATTTGTACACAACTTATGGTTCAGTTGAAAACTGGCGTCAGCCAATTTTTTTGAGGTGGAAAAGTTGTGACTTCTCCCGCTCTAGGGTAGAGCGACAGTACTTTTCAGACTTTTTCTGACAGTACATTAGTAGGTAGATTGTGAAGTAACACTTACTGCCACTTGGCAAGTGATCAAGCGATTGCCTGCTTCGCTTTACGGTGAGAGTTCGATTCCCGCATGGAACCAATATTTGTATAGCCTATAGATAGGTATTTCGGGCCCATGTGATTTGTGTATTTAAGTTCAAATATTTATTATTGCACCCACGACACAGGCTTAATTCCTAGTGTGAGGCAACGTTTTTTTGATAAAAAATACTTTACAGCCTGTACGCAAAAACTGATACCGGCTATGCTATTCTCTAAAATTAATTTTCATAGCTGTAAGCTGCGACGAGCTCGAAGTCGAGACAGCCTTCAAACAGCGAACGTAGAATGTATGAAGAACTGTCATTGTCAACTCAGTTGTCACAGCCATGATTATGCGCTAGTGTAATCGACAGGCTGTCTCGACCTTGAGCTTGTCGCAGTCTACAGCCATGAAAATGACTATTAGAGAATAGCATCATCATCATCTGCCTAGCCTTTTCCCAACTATATTGGGGTCGGTTTTCCGTCTAGCCGGATTTAGCTGAATACCAATATTTAACGAGGAGCGGCTGCCTACCAGACCTCCACAGTCTATTAACTGGTGTAACACGGTACTTCATGGCAAGACTGGAGCCAGATTTACTGGCTTCTGCCTATCCGTAACGACTGAGAATAACATACCAGCCCGATATACAATACAATACAACATACAGCCGCATAGAAATGCAATTGGCGGCTAATATAGCAGACAACAACATCACGTACACCCGAATACGATGTTTTTACAGTAACAACGTGATATGAATATTTGATAAAGTCGCAGTCAATGTCAAATTGATACCAGAGATGAGCAGAGCTGGATTTAACACGTAGCAATTGCTATAGGAACTCGTGGTTACATAATAACAGCCGCACAGGTCGATCTTCAAGGTTAAGCAACGCTTGCCAAGGTTGGTCAATGGATGGGTGACCATCTTAACATAACGAGTTTCCTCCGTGCCTCGGAAAGCACGTTTAGCTGTAGGTCCCAGCTCTCATTTGTAGATCTTTGGCAGTCGTTACGGATAGTCAGAAGCCAGTAAATCTGACTCCAGTCTCGCCATGAAGTACCGTGTTACCCCAGTTAATGGGTTGTGGATGTCTGGTAGGCAGCCGCTCCTAGTAAAATACTGGTATTCGGCTAAATTCGGCTTGAAGCCGACCCCAATGTAGTTGGGAAAAGGCTAGGTAGATGATAAATTGCTATGGGCCACGCGTATTGCGGTAGTCCCTATTCCGATCTAAAAAAACAAGTCAAGATTGGCTCTCCCACTCCATAAGAATTCCTGTTCCATGTGAATACTAATTGCTTCCGGATTTTCCGAATAGACAATGTAGGATATCTAAAGGCTAACTAACGCCCGTTTTCAATAAGCTATCTATCTAAAGTAGCAGCTACTAAAGATAAACAAATCTATCCTTTTGCCCTTATTTTTTTTCCTATAACCTACCGACGGATAGCATTTCCTACCTAAAGTTGTGGATTGATCGATAGAATCTTACTGTTTATCGGGGATAGCTATCTATCTATGAACTGCGGTAGGTTATTGAAAGGGCGTAAGGCTACCTACAGATCTATCGCTTTCTGAAAGGAGTTTTAATTAATTGTACTTTACAAAGATGGGCCCTTGATAGAATTTACAACAGGCCCAACGCAAGCTGAATCCGGCATTTGAGATGAGTGTCGACGTGTCGACTGTACCTTCTGGCATCTTATGATTTACGATGAAGTGGATAACTGGACTTAATGGTCTGAAACAAAATACACCACTATTTTCTGACATAATAAAAATAATCCTACAGATTGAATTTAAGAAATAAATAAAAAGGCGACCGCAGCGTTGGAAGGGCTTCTCCAGCAAGAACTATCAAAGGTAAGGTTGGAGTAGTGATTGAGCAATTGGTTGCAACACTGCGTCTCGCGGGTACGATTCCCGCATGGAACAAAGTTTTAATATGGCCTACAAATGGTGTTCCAGGTCTGGGTGTCTTGTGTAGGTATGTGAATTTACATGTTTGTGAACGCAAATGGCCTCCCACAAGCTGGACCGACGACCTAGCGAGGGTTGCGGGAATTCGATGGATGCGAGACGCACAGGATCGGTCGTTGTGGCGGCGCGTGGAGGAGGCCTATGTCCAGCAGTGGACGTCTTTCGGCTGAAATGATGATGAACGCAAATACGATAAAGGAATTATTCCTAGTGTGGGGCAATGTCTTTTTTATATTTGCGGCATTCAGATTTGGATGACATTCGGCACACTTGTAAACTACGTCTTAGAAGACTAGAATAGTAGGTACTCAGGATAGTTTTTTTCCCTTGGGATATTTTTGTCCGTTCACGTGAGTGAAGCCTATCCCAAAAGCCAGTTTTTGGGTTCTGCTATGACAGCGAAGTCATAGCAGAAACCTGCCGTCCGTCTGTCACTAGGTTGTATCTCATGAACTATGATAGCAAGATAAACAACAAATAAATATTCATCATCATCATTTCAGCCGAAAGACGTCTACTGATGGACACAGGCCTCCCCCAAGCGTCGCCACAACGACCGGTCCTGCGCGTCTCGCATCCATCGGATTCCTGCAACCCTCGCCAGGTCGTCGGTCCACCTTGTGGGAGGCCTTCCTACGCTACGTCTTCTGAACATATATTGAAAACAGAATAAAATTGATATAAGTTAGGCTCCCTTAAAGCAAATGTAACTTTTTTTGACGTTTTTTGCTACGGACATTACAGAGCCCTTTATACACGAGTCCGACTCGCACTTGACCGTTATTTTTACAATAAATTCTCCCAGTCACTCACTCAGCAACTAGTTAGAGGCAATCACCTTAAATCTTCCGTGAAAATCCTCATTTCAGCCCAAATCACATTAAACACATCTAAATTAATCACCTTTCCTGACGCCTCACATTCATTTGTAATCGTTAAAGTCGCTTCTAAGAAAAAACAATTTATGACTAAACTAAAATGATTCACATTCAATTTTGAATCGTAAGTTGTCGAAATAAGGTGTGTTTTTCTTAAAAATGTGGTTGGAACGCAGAGAAAAGGAGACAGAAGTAATACTTCACACAATTTTAATGATTTATCGTTTCTTCAGAAGGCTTAAAGACACCCAAAGGGCAATTAAAAGGGCTATGCTTGGTGTTTCCTTGCGCGATTGCATTAGGAATGAAGATATTCGCAGGAGAACCAAAGTTACTGGCATAGCCCTAATGTGGTTAGGAGTGAGACTATCAATAGTAATAAAAAAAATCCAAAGTGAATAAAGTTCTCAAAGTATTTGTTCTTTTTCTGTGTTTATAGGCAAGCATGCTCCATCGTCAACCACAATATTGCTTGTCAAAAAATTATAGGCCTGTTTTGACATTTAAAGTAAACACAAATAGAAAACTCGCAAAATATTCCATCATTAATCTATCACATACCCGCGAAACGAGACACAATAGTAAAACAATAACAGCGCGGTCTCATAGGACCTCATAGGTCGGGGATTCAAACATTAAAATTGGTGGTAAATAATATGATGAAATATTTTGCAAGTATTCTTTTTGCGCTTACTATGTATATATATATACATGCAATTTCTTCAAATGTCAAAATGAACCTATTATTTTGTGACAACTCTACCATCAGAAACTCATACAGTAGTCAAATGTGATCCTATAAATAATCCCGCATAAGAGTATTTCTATTCTATTTATATTTATTAATAGAATACTATTAATAAAAAAAACTGTCTTCTGCAGTTTCTCACAGAGTGACAACAAGACAAGGTAGTGTTAATAATAACCGGGCGTTGAAAACTAACTTATTACCAGTGTTAACAGATTTGACAGCTCGCTGACATAATACACGCTGTCAGACATGACAGCCCAACTGTGACGGAAAGGCTCCGACAGCCAGTTTTTTCGTCCAAAGTAACAGCCAAAGTAACGTCATAAAGTAATATAGTCCGTCTAATGAAAGCGCGACCCGAGAAAAAGAGGTTAAATCCAAAAATTTTGTTTGTAGTATTACTAACTAGTGGGAGAATCATGTCTTGACATTTCGTATTTTTTATTTCCTATAAATTGCGGCTGAATAATGTTGCCAAATAAATTTTAAAAAAATCTCCAGGTCGCGGTTTCATTAGACGCACTGTAACGGTTAAATTCGTGTCGACACAATTTTAACTGCTCGTTTTACAGTTACCTTTGGCCTTAACTTTTACTGCTCATTGAAGGGCTGCTAAAGCTAAAGCCACTGTCATTTTGAAAAAATTGTATAGTTAGCTGTCACTTGGATGAAGACATTGACAAGATAACATTTGTTATTATAACAGTAACGGTCAGGGAAAAGTTAATACTTTTACTGATAGTTTTACGCCCGTTTTCAATAAGCTATCTATCTAAAGTTGCAGCTACTAAAGATAAATAAATCTCTCCTTTTGCCCTTACTTGCTTTCCTATAGCCTACCGACGGATAGCATTTCCTACCAAAAGTTGTGGATTGATAGATAGAATCTTACTGTTTATCGGGGATAGCTATCAATATATGAACTGCGGTAGGTTATTGAAAACGGGCGTTAGTTTTGATGAAGAAACTGGCTGTAAATAATTATCAACCGCGTGTGAAAACTAACATTCCAGATAATATTAGAGCTAGGTCAAAGACATTTCGAATTTTCCTGGAGAGATGTCATAAGATTATCAAGTTCTATAAATAAAGTTATGGCATAGTTGGCACAGTGAGTGGACGACTGATTTCTGTGCTACAGGTCACAGATTCTTGTTAGTAAGTCTGTCAAATTGTCTCATTGATCTAGTCATCATCATCATCATTGTCTCAGCCGAAAGACGTCCCCTGCTGGACATAGGCCTCCCCCAAGCGTCGCCACAATGACCGGTCCTGTGCGTCTCGCATCCATCGGATTCCCGCGGCCCTCGCCAGGTCGTCGGTCATTGGTCTAGTGGTCGTGAGATTTACTGCTTAGCATAGTATTGTAGGTTGATTCCCAGGTAGAGTAGTACTCGCCTTCTTCTGCGAAGCAGTAATGCTAGCGAAGGAGGAGGTCGCATGCCTGAGGAAACGAACATCCTCACGTCCCAGCCGCCGAGAATCCGACCCTGACTACCACGGTAGACGCAGGCTTGCTTGGACGTCGAGCAATGCGTAACTCGCCGTCCGGTTATCGACCAAACTGAGGCCGAGTTGTCGATAACGCAAACCGAAAGGACCGTTTTTCTGAAAAGGAAACTCGTAGCCTTAGAACGCAAAAGGCAACTATGTAGTTTTATTAAGTAAAAGTAGACTATTAGACACACCCATGAGTGGGTGAAGTCATCATCATCTACCTAGCCTTTTTCCCAACTATATCGGGGTCAGCTTCCAGTCACGCCGGATTTAGCTGAATACCAGTATTTTACGAGGAGCGGCTGCCTACCAGACCTCCACAGCCCATTAAATGGGGTAACACGGTACTTCATGGCCAGACTGGAGTCAGTTTTACTGGCTTATGACTATCCGTAACGACCGAAGAGCGAGTGAAGTAAATGGATGATTTTGCACCTTAAAAAACACACTCACCAATACCTTAACAATATTTACGTGATTTTAAAGCTCAAACACTACTCATATATAAAACACAAATACCAAAAAACAAAATAGTTATACGCAAAATGAAATGCCAATAATATTATTATAGAGCGCGTAGTGATCCATGCGATTTTCAGATATCAACAAATCGTAGCGTCGCAGTAGGGCTAATCCCCGAAAGGACCCCTGGGATTTTTTAAAAAGAAACCCGTAACTTTAGAGTGCAAAGGACAACGCATGGACACAGATGTGGTTTTAGGCGGTAAAAGTATGACACGCCCTCCGCTCCGCTCAAGAGAGGTAGAATTTCCCTCCAATTATAATTTGGGTATCTTCAACTAGAGTGAATAGGCTCTTAATAAACTAGTGCGCCTCACCATCAACTATTGCATTTCTGCTTACCATCAGGTTGGATTGCAGTCAAGCACTAGTTTATGTTATATAAAAAAAATCATCGAATGATTTCCCACCTAAAAAAACACAGGCTTCCACACTTACACCTAAACAATATTTACGTGATTTTAAAACTTATAAAAACTCATATAAAACACAAACACCAAAAAAATATACACATAGTTATACGCAAAATGAAATTCCAATAATATTATAATTATAGAGTAGTAGATAATTATTATAGAGTTGTCGACAGCGCGTAGTGATCCATGCGATTCTCAAACACCAACGGCGCAGCAGGGCTGATTGATACCTGAAAGGGCCCCTGGGATTTTTTAAAAAGAAACCCGTAACTTTAGAATGCAAAGGACAACAGCTCATGGACACAGATGTGGTTTTAGGCGGTGAAAGTATGACACGCCCTCCGCTTCACTCAAAAGAGGTTTTTTAGAGGAAGGGGAATCATCAGAATGCCTTCTCCCGCTCTTGGGCGGAGCGGGAGGGCGTGTCAGGCTCTTACAGTACTGACTGAACCCCTACCCCGTTCGTTCGTTGCCTTCGATCTGAGGGACACGGTGACAACCTTTCAGATTTTCCGTGTTCCCTAGAGGCTTCGGCCCTACCGAGCTACAACTCAACCTAAAAAAACACAGGCTTCCACACTTACACCTTGAACAAAATTTACGTGATTTTAAACCTCAAATTACTCATAATATAAAACACAAACACCAAAAAAATATACATATAGTTATACGCAAAATGAAATTCCAATAACATTCATGTTAGCACTTAGCGACCGAACTGGGTCAGGTCATTGCGCTATTAAGGACGATCCGGGCTAGGCAGGCAGCCTCGTCCCAGGCACAGGATGCTGAATTACCTAGAACCCCGATCAATACACACCGTGCTACATTTCATAATCAAAGTGCACATTCTGATGGAAGGGATGTATGGCTTTTGTGTGTGTTGTTTGAAACGGGCCCTGGTAAATGTGGGTAGGATAAAGTTACTCAGATACCCGCGAAACGAGACACAATAGTAAAACAATAACAGCGCGGTCTCATAGGACCAGTTGGGGATTCAAACGTTAATCATTGTAATTTTATTTTAACCTATCACATACCCCCAAAAAGAGACACAATAGTAAAACTAACAGCGCGGTCTCATAGGACCGGTCGGGGATTCATGAACTAAAAGACAACAGTGTGGTGTACATATTTTGTTGGTAAAATGTCTTAAAATTAGTGATGTGATTAGTGAAAGAAAAAGAAAAGGATAAAAAGAGAAAAAGGTAGGTTTTAACGCTAGCTTCTGCCAGTAGCTTCACCTGTGTGAAAGTAGAAATCTGTTCTAAGTGATTATACTTCTAGAATAAAAAGTTTTCTGTGTCCTATTTCAGGATAAGTAGACCATACTTATGTGCCATATTATATTCATCTTAATCCTATCGTGCGAACGCGAAAAAGTTATAAACATACACAAAGACTTTCACCAGTTCATTAATGACACAAAAAATCCTTTTTTCGATTCGAAAAAATCTTTGAGACTCGATTCGGGAATTGAACTATTTCATAAGTTAGTTTGTACGGAAGCCTCGGTGTTCGAGTCTCGCACTAATCCTTTCTATCCTGTCAACCGCCACGATGTCACTGACTGCTTTTTTATTTCATACCCTTACACAACCCATCCGTCTTTTCTTAGGCCTCTCTCTCCTTCTCCAATCATCCACAGGTCACTCAACTCTTTCAGTAACATGCGTTTCATAAATTAAAAATATGGTTTTAAAAACGTTTTTTTTACTATGTAATTGCTTAATCTGTTTTCTTCCATAAAGCTACAAGTAGTGAAGAGCTTATTTCAAGGGTAATAAGTTATCGAGGGTCGATTGAGAAGCGAGCCGAGAGGTTCCTCGACATCGATGCACTTGTCGAGTCAAAGCTCCGAAGTCTTGAGCTTTGACGTTGAGTTGCTACTCGTAGCTAGAAGTTGGATCAAACTTGAAAAGTTTGCCTGAAGAAACAAATAATAATTCGTCTTTAGTGTTATGGAGTGAAAATGCGTATCTGGTTTTTAACGTTTGAATCCCCAACCGGTCCTATGAGACCGCGCTGTTATTGTTTTACTATTGTGTCTCGTTTCGCGGGTATCTGAGTAATTAAAGGTGGGACATCATCCAATAACTTTTCCTGCTCTGGGCAGAGTGTGAGTGCGTGACACGCTTTAAGTGTCTAAAAAGCACTATGTTCTTTCTTTGCCTTGCGTTCGAGGACCTTGGGTCTCCCTTTTGGAAGTTAACCCTTGGCCCAGTAGGCTTCAGCGCTGTTGGTTATGCTGACATCTCTTTGAGGCGCGCGTGGAATACTGCAAGTGAGGAAATCCGTTCCCTCACGCAACGAGGCGGCCCTCATAAGCATTACTGCTTTGCAGTAAATAATAAAATGAATAATCCTTACAAAATTACAATGAACATAATAAAAAATCTTCACAAAACATCAGTAAAAAAAAGCAACCATTGCCAAACTGCAATGAATAAAATCTCCAAAACAAAGTTGGAATCATCATTCTTATCATTTCAACCGAAATACTTCTACTGCTGGACATAGACCTCCCCCTAAGCTCGAACAGCCATGTAACATATAATGTTCTGAAATTATTATTCTAGAGCTAAAACATACCTACAGCGGTTTTCAATATTGAACAATATATGAGGTAACGCAAAACCTTACAATTTCGTTATTACCTTCGCAATGAATTGACAATCAAACGCGAACCTTCACACAAACCTGACTCCACGTAACAAAACAGACGTATCATATCTGTACGCTCGCGTTCAATTCAATGTACAGTCGCGTACGTATTAACAAAGCCTATAACAGTCGCAAACAAAAGTAGTTCGGTAGTACAGTCGTGTGGTGTGACGTTATCTTTGCGGAACGAGTGCGGCCAGAGAGTTGGCGGTGTTAAGAATGGTAATGTAAGAATAAATGGTTAGTTTTTGATTTTTTTATGTCACATAAACCAGTGATTGACTGCAATCCCACCTGATGGTAAGCAGTGATGCAGTCGTTGATGGTGAGGCGCACTAATTTGTTAAGAGCCTCTTCATTCTAGTCTTGAAGACACCCAAATTGTAATCGGACAGAAAGACCGCAGCAGACAAATTTTTCCAGTCCTTCGATGTAAGTGGTATAAACGACGAGGCAAAGCGCTTAGTCCGGACCGTGCAGGTTTCGACAACGTAAGGATGGATACTCGCCGTACGACGGTTCGTCTGATGGTAGAAGGGAGATGACGGAATTAGCTCATGCAGTTCTTGCGCACATTCTATGAAATGCATCCCGTAGAACACCGATAGGCTGGCTACCCTACGCCTGAGATACAATTTTAATGTTTTATAATGATTGCATAAGCAATTATCACAGTCGAATGTGTGTATCTGCTGCAATCACTTTAAATTACACTGCAAAACATTATCGTTTATCCCTACGTCAAAAGTCAATGTAAAAAAACCACGACCGTGTTATATGGGTAAATAAATAACTGTAACATACTGACCCTTTAAATGTATAGAGGCTATGGAACGGGGTAAAATCCTCCTGTCTATAGCTTATAATCGGCTTCAAACTCCATACTCATCTGCCTAGCCTTTTCCCAACTATATTGGGATCGGCTTCCAGTCGAGCCGGATTTAGCTGAATACCAGTATTTTACGAGGAGCGGCTGCCTACCAGACCTCCACAACCCATTAACGTTTGAATCCCCAACCGGTCCTATGAGACCGCGCTGTTATTGTTTTATTATTGTGTCTCGTTTCGCGGGTATCTGAGTAACTACCTGGGGTAACACGGTACTTCATGGCAAGACTGGAGTCAGATTTACTGGCTTCTGACTATCCGTAAATACTGCCAAAGATCTCCAAATGACAGCCGGGACCAACGGCTTAACGTGCTTTCCGAGGCACGGAGGAAACTCGTTATGTTAAGATGGTCACCCATCCACAGACCAACCTAGGCAAGCGTTGCTTAACCTTGAAGATCGACCTGTGTTTATTTAGCCACGAGCTCCTCAAACGCGGCTTCAAACTCCATACTGTTTATTGTTATCATCATCATCTCAACCTCTCCTCTCGAAAGACGTCCACTATAGAACATAGGCCTCCCCGCGCGCGTCCCCACAGCGACCGATCCTGTGCGTCTCGCATCCATCGGATTCCCGCGACCCTCGCCGCTGCGTCTTCCGGTACCTGGCCGCCACTTTAGATCCTTCTGTCCTATCGACCTATCTGTTCTACGAGCAATGTGCCCTACCCTGTTTATTATTAACGTTTGAATCCCCAACCGATCCTATGAGACCGCGCTGTTATTGTTTTACTATTGTGTCTCGTTTCGCGGGTATCTGAGTAACTACGTGAGAAGTAACTAATAAGCAACACTCAAATGAAATCAAAATAAGATATATTTCATAAGATGTTTCGAATTAATTTTTATTTTACTTATCGTTTCGCTTCGAATGGTTTTCCTTTTGGTTTAAATGTTAATCGGAAGTTTTTTCCAGGAAAATATTAATTCAAACTTGACGAATTAAATAAGAGTAACCTGAATCAAGAGAAAGATAAATATGAGTATAGTCCGTCTAATGAAATCGCGACCTGAGATAAAGAGGTTAAATCCAAAAAATTGTATGTGGTATTACTAACTAGTAGGAGAATCATGTCTTGACACTTTACATTTTTTTTTATTTAATACAATTGGGGCTGAAGAATGTTGCCAATTAAATTTAAAAAAGAAACTCCCAGGTCGCGCTTTCATTAGACGCACTCTATCTCAGAACTAACGAAACAATTAACAAACACAAAGTACTTAACAAGTGATTTGCATAGCTGACATTGTTATTTCAGTTGGCTAGTATCTATAATATTTTGCCAAAGTTTTCCTATGATTAATCGCTCTACTGATTAGTTATACAACGTTTGTTGAATCAGCTGGTTCTTAATTATAATTTGAAATTAGCTGAACTGACCAACGTTGGTTTGTCAAATAATTTCTTATCTACTATCCAGTATTCCCATGCATAGACCTTAGTATTATATTTTCTTTTCATAAACTTTGCTCCACACTAGGCCGTTAGGTACTCACCACTCTTGTACTGCGGATTCACAAACATGTAAATCCACTGAAAATCTATCTGTCATCATCATATGCCTAGCCTTTTCCCAACTATATTGGGGTCGGCTTCCAGTCAAGCCGGATTTAGCTGAATACCAGTATTTTACGAGGAGCGGCTGCCTACCAGACCTCCACAACCCATCTGAAAATCTATCTGTATACCAAAAATATGTTTGTTCCACGTGGAAATAGAACTCGCGCCACACATTGTTGGAGCAGACAATTCCTCAAACACTGCGTCAACCATTAAGATCATCAATTTTTGTTGATATAAACTACTACGTGAATGCGATACCACTTGATGTTAAGAAATGATGCAATCGTTAATAGTACTTTAGCCTTGAAGACCACAGCATGCAAATAGTTCCAATCCTTCGACCGTAGGCGCATGCTTGCGGACGGCGAGGAATGGGTAGCTCGCCGTCCGGACGTCTGGTAACAATTCGGACCAAGCCCATGTCATCGACGGCACATATTGTTCCACGCGCGTCTCTAAGATGTCAGCAAACTGTAGGGGCCCTACAGGGTTGAAGCCTTCAAGGGCCTGGGTTGACGAAAAAGATCCCCGGGACCCCGGAATTGGAGCAAGGAAGGAACAGGAGTGGGTTTTAGTTAGTGAAAGTCTGACTAGCCCTCCCACTCCGCCCAGAGCCGGAGAAGTCATTTTTACCCAAAAAAAAAAATCCTTGCAGGAACGTGGCGCATATTTCTTACCGTTTTTTTTTATTGTACAAGTTTTGTAAATTTGCCACTGTTCATGTAAATAAAGAGTTTTTCTTTCTTTTTCTTTTCTTTCTTCGAGAATTATTTACAAAAAAAAAATACAACAAACGATCTTTTTGTCATTCTCTACTTGTTACCCACCCGCTACTCTCGTGGCCCCACATAACATGTCACGCAGCTGTCAAGCCGCGCTCATCGTGACTGAATAATGTAGCACTTTTGTCCGCGATCGTACCCTCGGGACGAGCGCTACCTGTTTATTTAAACGTTATAATAACTGCGCGCGACTGTACCGCCAATGACAGTGAAGTATGATGCTTTTATAATTACCCTACTGCGACGAAAAATGGGTTATGTGTTTTGGTGGGTTGAAATTTATGGCCTCTTAAGTTGTGTGTTAAAATATTGGTGTTGTTATTACTGTTGGATTGTCGGCGATGGTAAGTTTTGGTGGGTCGAATATTTAAAGGTATTTTAGGAATTAAGAATTTCAAAGAATTGCTCATGTATACTGGATACATCCATTTAAAAAAAAAATGTGGTTCGACACTAGGTGCGTCACTGGGCTAGTACATTGCTCGCAAAACAGATGCGATGAGGTCGAAAGGTTCTAGATTCGCAACCAAACGCCGGAATACGCACCATTAGAAGGAGTTCCAGAAAGTGGACTCATGATCTGGTGAGGGTCAAGAGAATCCAATGGATCTGTTACAGAATGGGACAATGGGTTGTGGCGACTTTTTGGAACTATGAAATACAAAAAAAATGTGCTGAACGACCGACGAACGATGATGCAAAACACAACATTTAAAAAAGTTACCGGACACTAGGAATTACTCCTGTATCGTGGGTGCGTTCATAAACACGTAAACTCACCTAGACAAGACACCTAGATATGAAACACTTACCTTTAGTCTAAACAAATATAAATGTTCAGCACAGGAATTGAACCCGCGACACGCAGCGCAGCAACTAATCGTTCAACCACTGCACTAACTGTGCTGTTTGCTCAACTAAATCATTTTACCGAATTAAACGTGTTCATACCCTTTACTCAGAGTCACACATCACACATTTCCGTTTCCTCACACGACTCAGATACAGTAACACAATTTCAGAGATTTATTTGATCAAATAAACATGTAAGTATTGAGCATTTGGATACGTAAATAAATATTTACTCAACAGTGAAATGAGCCATGGCTAACAATAGATTTGTGCGGGAATCCATTCAGCAATATTGTTAGATTGATTCTTTTGATATGAGCGGCGCTTGTTGCCAGTGATGACATCATCATTTCAGTTGAAAGACGTCCACTGCTGGACATAGGCCTCCCCCAAGCGTCACCACAACGACCGGTCCTGTGCGTCTCGCATTCATCGGATTCCTACGACCCTGATGATATATGGCAGTGAAACGCGGAGTCGTTTCAAATTCTTTTACTTTATCTATATATATAAAAATGAAACCCGTTTTTCGTTGTCACGACATCACATGAAAACGGCTTGACCGATTTGGCTGTTTTTTTTTTTAAATGTTCCTTGAAGTTCAGTGATGGTTCTTACGGAGAGAAAAATTCTAAAAAAAAAAAGTTAGGTAAAGTAGGGTAGGTAGGGTAGTGTAGGGTAGTGTAGGGTAGTGTAAGGTAGTGTAGGGTAGTGTAAGGTAGTGTAGGGTAGTGTAGGGTAGTGTAGGGTAGTGTAGGGTAGTGTAGGGTAGTGTAGGGTAGTGTAGGGTAGTGTAGGGTAGTGTAGGGTAGTGTAGGGTAGTGTAGGGTAGTGTAGGGTAGTGTAGGGTAGTGTAGGGTAGTGTAGGGTAGTGTAGGGTAGTGTAGGGCAGTGTAGGGTAGTGTAGGGCAGTGTAGGGTAGTGTAGGGTAGTGTAGGGTAGTGTAGGGTAGTGTAGGGTAGTGTAGGGTAGTGTAGTGTAGGGTAGGTAGGGTAGTGTAGGGTAGGTAGGGTAGTGTAGGGTAGTGTAGGGTAGTGTAGGGTAGGTAGGGTAGCGTAGGATATGTAGGGTAGTCATTTGACGGGAGCGAAGCCGCGGGTAAACGCTAGTAATATATATATACATACATATATGTAGGTATATATTATATTAATATATATGTATGTTTATTTTACATTTATATGTATTTGAACCCTTACTATCTTAATGTTATAATCATCTGCCTAGCCTTTTCCCAACTATATTGGGGTCGGCTTCCAGTCAAGCCAGATTTAGCTGAATACCAGTGTTTTACGAGGAGCGGCTGCCTACCAGACCTCCACAACCCATTAACTGGGGTAACACGGCACTTCATGGCAAGACTGGAGTCAGATTTACTGGCTTCTGACTATCCGTAACGACTGCCAAAGATCTACAAATGACAGCCGGGACCTACGGCTTAACGTGCTTTCCGAGGCACGGGACACTATCTTACTATCTTAATGTTAATTTTCTTTTTTTATGCACCTGCCATGCTTTCTCTTCTGGTTGACTGGTAGAGAATGCCTAAGGCATTAAGTCCGCCAATGTACCATTATGTTGCATAAAGTTTAAATAAATAAACGTGGTCGCTAACAATGAGCCTAATCAGAACGCTTAAAGTCACAAAAAGGCAATATAAAGAGCTATGCTCGCAGTTTCGAGAGAATGAAGATATCTGCAGGAGAATCAAGGTCACCGCACCCACTCCTATCAAGATCGGAGACTCTACACTCGAAGTTGTGGACGACTACGTCTACCTGGGACAGACGGTCCGGTTGGGTAGGACTAACTTCGAGAAAGAGGTCAATCGTCTAATCCGATTTGACTGGGTGGTGTAAGAGAATTTGCACAGTATCTTATTTCAATATATCGCAGTGTTTCAAGACGAAAGTCTATGATCAGTGCGTATTGCCAGTGATGACATATCGGACTTGAACGTGAACGCTCAAAATCGGCCTCATGAAAATACTTAAAGACACAAACGGAAAATTACTAAACTAGTCCACAGCTGGACAAAATCTTGTCCAATACCCACACATCACTTTGTCTTTATAGAACTATCAGTAAACTAACTAAGTTTTACCTAAATGTATTAACACAATATCAGAAACTTCTCCCTGAGGTCTCGTAGCCGCGTAGCGAGTTGCTACGAGCTACGCCGTAGCACCAATGTGTTGCTAAGAAGTAAAATGACCCAAGTGTTTCGACCTCAAACGGCTCAAAACTGTAATCACCTTTAAGAGGGTCCTTCTAGATCCGTCTATCGTTAATGTGAGCATGGTTTAAAAACTTGTTGTTTCATACATCGCAATGTTTGATAAAGAGGCTATTGGAAAAGATAGATTACACCTGAATACTTGGTTGGCACGCGGTAACTTCCGTCACTCACTCGAATATTTTACAAAACTTGTTCTAGGCCTCGTTTATTTGCTAGGTTTTTTTAATTCGTAATTTATTTACTTTTCGATTTATGAGCTTACTATGAAGAAAATTTGGTCCTTAATAAGTACTCATAAGTTTAAAAAGGTATTTTTCAAAGTTTCAGATTTTCAGAAAGCTAGGTTAGTTGTATAAAGGTTGTACACAAGTAAATGTTTTCTTTTCAATACAATGGATCCTAGATAATATCCACAAGCCATTTGTGAGTCTAAAATATCTAAAGAAGCATGTGTAAAAACGTCATAATCATAATCATGGAGCAGTTATAAGGCAAAAGTATAAGAAGTGGGCGCTCTTAAATATTAATTATAATAAATTAGATAGGTTAGAATTTATTTTTTTTTCCGTCAAAAAAACTTCAGAAAAACCGAAAGAAATTATTTACATTAAGGGCCAATTCACACCGCGACGCGGCGCGATGCCACGCTGCGAGAAGAGCGACTCAAAATATAGCTTTTTTTACTACAAAAATGATCCACAAGATTTCATCGTGAGAATTCAGAATACGTTGCACCTACGTGGCGCTGTGCCTAAGGCATCTCGATCTAAATTATGTATCTTTTCCATTGGTAAATTTGTGTACATAAAAGGAGAAACTGACTGATTGATATCAACGCACAGCCGAAACTACTGTGACTAGGAGCGTTAAATTGCACAAGATTTCTTTTTATGACGTATATTTATCGTTATTATTTATTGGCATGCATTAGACCATTGCACTATCTCACCCGATGGTAAGCGATGATGTAGTCGATTTGTATGGACTTTTAGAAATTCACTCCCCAAGAGAATCTTCACGGGGGTCTAAAGTTTGTATAGAGAAACCTATTTTCAGGCAGGCGAAGCCGCGGTTAGAAGCGAGTAAAGTCAGTTTTAAGATCTCTTCGCATCGCGTCGCGTCGCATCGCGTTTATCGCGTTTCAGTGTGACCTGACCCTTCGTTGTCCGCACACAACCCGGGGTAGTCCTAGTTTAATATTAAGCTTTACAGAGGTATCCCACTTATTTGAAAAGAAGGCGAACAATTTCGTGCAGCTGACTCCAATATCGCGTTATAAGGAAACACACACATATTACATAATTTTTTAGCAAGGATATATGAAAATACAGTAAGTAGATATATTTATATAAATCTGACTCCAGTCTTGCCATGAAGTGCCGTGTTACCCCAGTTAATGGGTTGTGTTGTCTCCTCATAAAATAATGGTATTCAGCTAAATCTGGCTTGACTGGAAGCCGACCCAGTAAATTAATTTATGGTATTGAAACCCTGCTTAAATTAAAACTTTGTAAATTAATATTATGTGCACTCCCATACTCAAATAGCTTACTAGATCATGAAAATGAATACATTTTTACTCTAAATAATACAATGCATATTTTGTCATGTCGTCATAGTGACCGTTTATTGTATTTTGACACTAACAATTTTGTTAGAGATTTTGGTTTGATTCGGGAACATATGTTTCTTCCCAAAAACAGTCGACATGTATTGGCTACTTTGTTAGCTTACAATATACACGCAGTTATTAATAATTTAACTGAAATTAGGTTAAGAGACGAATCGGTATTATCTAGTATACCTAATAATACTGATAATAATTCTTTAAACTCTTAGATACGACCAAAGGGAAGCCTATTAATAAAATTCTATTATTCCATCAGAATATAAATCGCTTCTCGGGTAAAATTCTAGATGTGGAAATGTTAATAGATAAATATCATATGGATATCTTATGTTTTTGTGAAACGTGGTTAAAACCAGATAGAATGCTTTTTAATGTTAATAATTTTTCAGTTGCCAGTGCGTACAACAGATCATCAATAGGGGGTGGTACCTTGATTTTATGTAGTAATTCCTTCAGATATAAGGAAAGAAAAGATATCACTGCTTGCTCTGTTGATCGCATATGTGAGGTAGCATGTGCAGAGGTGGAAGGCCAAACTTTCTTATGTGTTTACAGACCACCTGCATCAAACTTGACATCCTTTTTGATCACTATGGAAGAAATACTAAATAAACTCATTAGAGATAACAAGTTAGTTTTTGTTTGTGGGGATTTAAATATTGATCTATTATTGAATTCACCAGAAAAATGTAAACTTCTTTCGTTATTTAGTTCTTTTAATCTTAAATGTATATTTAATGAAGCTACAAGAATAACAGCTACTTCAGCTTCATGCATAGATAACATATTTACTAATTGTAATATAAAAGACTCATCCTTAATTAGTGGTGTGAGGTCTGACCATACTGGTCAGCTCGTATCTTTTGAGTTAGTCAAGAAGTTTCAATTAGATTCAACTGCAGAGTTTAGACCGCTTACTAAAAATAAATTAAATTCTTTTAATAACAATGTTCTCAGTAGTCTCTCAACAGCCAATTTTGATTCGCAAGACCCCAATGTAAATTATGATACATTATTCTCTACAGTATGCCAAGAATTTAATAAGTCCTGTCCAATTAAAAAAGTTAAAATAAATAATAAATCCAAATTTAATGAATGGGCAACTGCTGGTATTAGAAAAAGCAGAGATACTTTATATCAGTTATACTATGAAAAATCATTGACGTCTGATCCTAACTTGCATAACCGCGTTAGACTTTATTCAAAGATATTCAAAAGAGTCTGCGCCCAAGCTAAATCTAAGTCAATAAGTAAGACAATAGGAAATTCCAATAATAAAATTAAAACTGTTTGGAAGGTAATAAACAAGGAAACTGGAAAGACAAATCAACGAGATCGGAATGATTTGTCACTAAAAATTGATAATAGGATCATCTCAGATAAGTCAGAAGTGGCGGAGACATTAGAAAACTTTTTCACCAACATCCCAATAGAAGTTACGAAATCTCTCCCTTCTTCATCTTTGCTAGCTGAATCTTTTTTGAAAGAAAATTTCACTAAGGATATACCAACCTTTGAATTCAAGCGTATATCTATTGATACAATCAAGAAAACATTCCAAAGTCTTAACGTAAAAAACACTGAGGACTTGTGGGGTATATCCGTTAAGGTTCTTGGAGATATTATTGACACAATTGCTCCTATCCTAACAGGAATATTTAACCAATGTTTAGACAGTGGTACATTCCCTGATTTAATGAAACATAGTAAAGTAGTACCAATTTTCAAATCAGGAAGTAAGAGTGATCCCTCTAATTATAGACCGATATCTGTGCTTCCAGCATTGAGTAAAATCTATGAAAAAATCATGCTTGACCAGATGTTGTGTCATTTTAATTATAATAGGATCTTGCATAGTCATCAGTTTGGTTTCACGAAAGGAAGGTCAACGACAGATGCAGGAGTGAAACTCATCAGTCACATTTTGGAATCCTGGGAGAAGTCCCAGGATGCTATTGGCATATTCTGTGACCTGTCAAAAGCATTTGACTGTGTTGATCATAATACTCTGATCTGTAAATTACATCATTACGGAATTCGTGGACGAGCTGCTGATCTTGTTTTTTCCTATTTATCTTACAGGCAGCAGAAAGTAACCATTAATGGGGCGACGTCCTCGGGGTCTTTAGTAAAGATGGGCGTGCCCCAGGGGTCAATTCTTGGCCCTTTCCTTTTCCTGGTTTATATTAATGACCTTCCTTACTTGATGGCTAGTTTAGCTGATATAATTTTATTTGCTGACGACACTTCTCTTATTTTTAAAGTAGACAGAAAAGATGCGGATGTCTTGCATGTAAACGAAAGTCTGGCTGTTCTTTCGAAATGGTTCGCAGCTAATAACCTCTTACTAAATGCGAACAAAACTAAATGTATAAAGTTTTCACTACCAAATGTTCCTCAAGTGGGCCTTAATTTAATGCTTGACGGCAAAAAACTTGATACTATTACGGAAACTGTATTCTTAGGTTTAACTATTGATTCTAAACTTCAGTGGGGCACTCATATTAGAACTCTTTCAGGTAGATTAAGCTCAGCTGCGTATGCAGTAAGAAAAATAAGGCAATTGACAGATGTAGCTACAGCTAGATTAGTATACTATGCCTATTTCCACAGTATTATGTCGTACGGCGTCTTATTGTGGGGGTCTGCCGCTGATGTGGAATCAGTCTTCATACTGCAAAAGAGAGCAATCCGGGCTATCTATAAAATGGGTCCCCGTGAGTCCCTTAGAAATACGTTCGGAGAAATTGATATACTAACTCTGCCCTCGCTTTATATTCTGGAAAGTATATTGTATGTACGCAAAAACCTAGGACTTTTTAAAATTAGAAGCGATTTACATGACAAAAATACGCGTAGCAAACACCAAATCGTATTACCAAAATGGAGACTAGCTAAGACCAGTAAGTCATTCCTTGTCAATAGTATACGCTTTTATAATAAGTTGCCCAAGTCGGTTATTGAACTTAGCGAGGGAAAGTTCAAAACCCATATTAAGCGTGTCCTAACCAAAAAAGCTTATTACAAGGTTAGAGACTATGTCGAAGACGCGCTTGTTTGGAAATAACTGCTTCTGCACATGTGGCCCCCTGGTAACATTATTGTGTAAATTTGTCTATTAACTGCTCCATGTTTGTTTTATTTCATAAAATATTATTACTCATAAATTTATTTTTTACTCAACACGTTGCTTTTGCAATATTTTTATATTATTTGGATATTAATCACCTTAATTTCATTAAGTCGTGATTTCATTTTGATAAAAACTAATTTGTTGATAGGTTTGATTTCTTTTCTCTCATATTTATATAGCCTCTCTCTTAAAGTGTGAATGAGAGAACACTGTAGACTACGAATTTTAATTACTACTTAATTCAACCCAGTTTTTCATTGAATCTATTTTTATTTGGGTTACAATTTTGATTGGTCTACACTGTCCTCGCATATGTGTCTGTTTTGTAATGTGAAAATATTGTAAACCCAATCATTTTTTTTGAAAAGAGTAACCATGGAGTTTCTTGCCGGTTCTTCTCCATAGGAAACGACCAATTTGGAACCGTGCACTAGCTTCGACTTTTTATAAGTGCCCATGTAGGCCTATGTAAAATAAAAACATTTTTTATTTTTTTTATTTATTTATTTATTACCCCAATATAGTTGGGAAAAGGTTAGGTAGATGATGATGATGACAGTAAGTAGACATATTTGACTGGCCTGTTGGTTGGTTTGTGGTGCTGACTTCTATGCCGGAAGTCGTAGGTTAGATTCCCACCCGTGAACATCTTGTTTAATGAGAGACACATATGGCCCTTATACGAGTATACCTAACATAATAATAATAGTAATTCGTCAGAATTAACAGTTGATCTAGTGATTAGTGGCCCTGACTGCTATGTCAGCGGTTCGATTCTCATTAGACAAATGCTTGTGTGATAAGCACGAGCATATGTACTGCGTCTGGGTGTAATTTAACTATAATAATATGTATGTATTTAGAAATATAGTTTATCAATTGTCTAATACCCATAGCACAAGTTCGTCCTCCTTTTTACCAAAGAGTAGAAGTTGGCCTTAGATGTTGATGTTGTTGTTGTTGTGTGTGCTTGTTTGTTTGATTGGCCTTGGCCCATCGAAGAAAAAATCCGTTCATCCACCGCCATCTACTAATATCTTATTCAAAGTCAAAGTCAAAGTCAAATATTTTTATTTCACATAGGCCTACATGGGCACTTATAAAACGTCGAAAACTAGTGCACGGTTCCAAATTGGTCGTTTCCTATGGAGAAGAACCGGCAAGAAACTCCATGGTTACTCTTTTCAAAAAACTATTGGGTTTACAACATTTCCATATTACAACACAGACACTTATGCGAGGACAGTGTAGACCAGTCAATATTGCACCCAAAACCACAATAAAGATAAAATTAGTCAAAAACTGGGTTCAAAAAGGTAGTAATTAAAATCTGTAGTCTACAGTGCCCACTCATTCACATTATACGAAAGAAGCTATATAAATATAAGAAAAAACAAAAACAATTATAAAACTTATCAACAAATGAGATGTAAACACAAAAAAAAACCACGACTTAATGAATTTAAGGTGATTGCGATCCGAATAATATAAAAATATTGCAAAAGCAATGGCTTGAGTAAATAGTAAATAAATAAAATAAATCAAACATGGAGCAGTTAATAGACAATGCTGTTTTACGTTTACACAATAATGCATTTAATGAGTTACCAGGGGGCCACATGTGCAGAAGCAGTTAATGCCAAACAAGCGTGTCTTCGACGTAGTCTCTATTCTTGTAATATACTGTTTTGGTTAGGACACGCTTAATATGGGTTTTGAACTTATATTACTTACATATAAATCTGAGTCCAGTCTTGCCATGAACTACCGTGTTACTCCAGTTAATGGGTTGTGAAGGTTTGGTCGGGAGCAGCTCCTCGTAAAATATGGTAAATATAATGGTATTCAGCTAAATTCGGCTTGACTAGAAGCCGACCCCAATATAGTTGGGAAAAGGCTAGGTAGACGATTATGATGACAGTAAGTAGGTATATTTGACTGGCCTGTTGGTCTTGTAGTTAGTGGCCCTGACTGTTATGGCAGAGGTCGTGGGTTAGGTTCCCACCCAGGACAATAATGTTTGTGTAATGAGCACGATCATTTGTTCTATCAAATGTTCAAATCAAATCAAATGTTTGTGTCTGTGTGTAGTTTATCTGTAATAGTTGTCTAGTACCCATGCCATAGTACAAGCACTGCTTAGTTTGGGATTAGGTGGCATTTTGTGAAAAGTTAAATGAAATATACTTAAATTGTCACTTACGGGATATCTTCCGTGATTTTTAATTATTTCGAGTTCCCGATATTTCGACGCTGTAGAGGGTAGACAGATTTGTCTGCTCTTAGCAATTTTTTCCATCTACCCGCACTCTCCAGTCATCCCGCGATCATGGCGCTTGCAACAGCGTCGAAATATCGGGAACTCGAAATAATTAAAAATCACGGAAGATATCCCGTAAGTGACAATTTAAATTGTGAAACAAACCGTGATAGCCTAAAACAGTGTTTGGAATATACTTATATTAAAATTTACCTCAAAACGTTTACTGTTTCATCACACTAATACCTAACAAACCATCATCACCACCTGGAAAAGAAACTGGTAATCCTAGAATGCAAAGGACAACTGAAGGGCATAGGTGTGGTTTTAGTCAATGATAGTCTGATACGCCCTCCCACTCCAACCTAGAGTGGAAGATGTCCTTGGATGTAATCCCACCGTAAAAAAAACTAGGTCCAATATCACCATACACAAAATACAAAAATATTTATTTCATCTGTAACATTGTAAGTATAGATAAATTGAGGCAGCCCCAGTAAGTTACAGTAGTGTAAATAGTGTTCATGGTACCAATGAGTATAAAACCGAAGCAAGCCAAAAAAGTACCATATACACCATAACAAGTTATAACATCCAGGGACAATAAAATTCATACATTTACGCCCGTTTTCAAAAACCTACCGCAGTTTATAGATAGAAAGCTATCCCCGATAAACAGTAAGATTCTATGTAACAATCCACGACTTTTGGTTGGAAATGCTATCCGTCGGTAGGTTATAGGAAAGCAAGTAAAGACAAAAGGATAGATTTGTTTATCTTTAGTAGCTGCAACTTTAGATAGACAGCTTATTGAAAACGGGCGTTAGGCGAGCTTATGCGTGAGCTTGTGTGTCCAGCGAACCATTTAACGATACAGAGAAATTACAATGTATACAGCTTACAGCTCGCCGTCCGGCCATCCAATAAGGATCAAGCTCGACTCGTCGACAGCGCGTATTGTTCCACGTACGCCTCAAAGAGATTTCAGCAAATCTGTAAGTCCTAACAACGGTCGTTGCCCTCTAAAAGCCACATGATATTTTGAAATCAAATGAAACCTGAAGTACACATGTGGGTTTTAGTCAGTAAAAGTATAATCGCTCGAATAAAGTATTTATATCTATACTAATATTATAAAGAGGTAAAAGAACAATGTTCAAAACGTCCCCACCCTTGTAGCACTATAAAACCTATATCAATCGAACGGCCTTGGCCGTCTCATCATTTTATTGTATGACGGCGAAGCTGAAATATGCATCCGAAAAAAGTTATATCGACATGAAGTAGCCGAAATCAGTCACAATTATGTTCCCGTCTACTACAATTATCCCTAGTAGCACTATAAAACCTATATCAACGAACGAACGGCCTTGACCGTCTCATCATTTTATTGTATGACGGCTAAGCTGAAATATGCCCCCGAAAAAGTTATACCGACATGAAATAGCCGAAATCAGTCACAATTATGTTCGCTTCTACTACAATTATAATTAAAAGTTGGCAAGTTTTTCAATTTAAATAATTGTTCATAGTTCAAAGAAACTATAGGTGAGCAAGATAGCATAGTAATCATAAGGGCCGCATGCGCAGAGCATCACGCAATATTGTAATTATAGCAGAACTTCTTATAGTTCATATAGAGTATACAAGTTCCTTGGAGTAGCATCACGAAAAAAGTACTGTACGACACTTCCTCACGTGTTCACTGTCTTCTGAGTTGCTGGAGCGGTTCCCAATACCTTCAGGGAGCCTTTTCTAGATAGTGCATACGCCACCGACTTCTTAGAACGAATAAGTCACAGCATCTATGCCAGTAGTGACTACTACCACACCTCAAAGAGGGGACTTACCGCCGCAATGACAGCGTGCCCAGCACTGGGTTGCGACAGTCGCAGTCACCATGCCACCCGCGATCCCGCCGGAACTCTGTCCGCCATACCTTGACTTGCATCTCCACGCTCAAATCGTGCCTGCGTGCAAGGACTGCAGTTGCCTCCAGATCCCACGGTGGCAGGCCAGCAAGGAGGTTCACCGCTTCGCGGGAGATCGTGCGGTGGTATCCCTGAACCATTCGGGTGACCATGACCCTCTGGCAAGCATTCAGCTTGGTCGCCGGTCGCTTACCTAGCGACGGCGCCCATAAAAGGCCACGGACCGAACGATCCCCACGTGGAGCCTGCGGTAGGGGGCGTCTGGACCTCTTAGGTTAGGTAGGCGCCGCTTAAGGCAGCCCCAGTCCTTTCCAGTTTGGGAGCCAGACGTTGGAAGTGCTCGGTCGGCCTCGAACGTGTGTGTCGTGCAATGCCACCTCAAGTCACAATTGCAGGATCCTGCCTACGACTGTCGCAACCCCGCGTGTCGCTGTCCTGAACATTAGGGGAATGCAGGAAGTGAATATCGCAAGATAAGTGAAAATAATTAAAAGGTGAAGTGAGGTGATATGTGTCGTACAGTACTTTTTTCGTGATGCTACTCCAAGGAACTTGTATACTCTATATGAACTATAAGAAGTTCTGACAATATTGCGCGATACTCTGCGCATGCGGCCCTTATAATTACTATGCTATCTTCCTCACCTATAGTTTTTTTTTACTATGAACATATTTATACTTCATGTTGATATAACTTTTTCGGACGCATATTTCAGCTTCGCCGTCATACAATAAAATGATGAGACGGTCAAGGCCGTTCGATTGATATAGGTTTTATAGTGCTACAAAGGATAATTGTAGTAGATGGGGACATAATTGTGACTGATTTCGGCTACTTCATGTCGATATAACTTTTTTCGGATGCATATTTCAGCTTCGCCGTCATGCAATAAAATGATGAGACGGTTGAGACCGTTCGATTGATATAGGTTTTATTGTGCTACAATGGAAGAATATAGTAGATGGGAATATAATTTGTGACTGATTTCGGCTACTTCATGTCGATATAACTTTTTTCGGATTCATATTTCAGCTTCGCCGTCATACAATAAAATGATGAGACGGTCAAGGCCGTTCGATTGATATAGGTTTTATAGTGCTACAAGGGTGGGGACGGTGTCCGAACATTTTCAACATTGTTCTTTGTAAGTTTGTAGGTTTGTAAGTTTGTATGTAGGGTGTAATCTCTGGAACTACTGGTCCGATTTGAAAAAAAATTTCAGTGTTAGATAGCTCATTTATCGAGGAATGCTATAGGCTATAAACCATCACGCTACGACCCACGGGAGCGGAACAGTAACGAAAAATGCGGGTGAAACCGCAGGGGACAGCTAGTTAAATTATATACTCATCATCTTTCTGCCCTATTGCCATGTTATAAAGGGTCGACGCTACACGTTTTTTTTTTTCATTCTGTCATGATATCACTAATTCGTGACTAATTCCCTTTTTTTTTCTTATCACTCTTCACACAATCCATCCATTTTTTTCCCTTCCTCTTCCTCTCCAGCCATCTACATGAATACTCATAATTCTGCGTATGCGTATAGAAAAAAATAGGTACTATTAAAGGATAAAAAAACTACAATATATTAGAAATTTCATTATTCTAGGTCAAAGGAAAGTAACCTATAGGTTTTGATTCCCTTGCGAAAGTCCAAATATGCGGCACAAACGGCCGTATCTTTTGATTGCGCTGATAGAAGTTTATTTTTAGCTCAGCTCCAAAGGATTGCAGACCTAAGCATTTAATATTAAATTCATTTCGATACCTTCACGTTTTTCCAAGAAAATGGGTCATGATAGACCGACTGACGGACAAGGAAGTTATTTTATGAGAATCCTTTTGTTAATTTTGAGGTACGGAATCTTTAAAAAATATATTTATTTATTTTACTATATGTGTACCCACAAAAAGCAGAAAAAGATATTAAATAATATACAACACAATAGTCATTAGTACTGAGGAGCTCGTGGCTAGATAATAACAGCCGCACAGGTCGATCTTCAAGGTTAAGCAACGCTTGCCTAGGTTGGTCTGTGGATGGGTGACCATCTTAACATAACGAGTTTCCTCCGTGCCTCGGAAAGCACGTTAAGCCGTTGGTCCCGGCTGTCATTTGGAGATCTTTGGCAGTCGTTACGGATAGTCAGAAGCCAGTAAATCTGACTCCAGTCTTGCCATGAAGTACCGTGTTACCCCAGTTAATGGGTTGTGGAGGTCTGGTAGGCAGCCGCTCCTCGTAAAATACTGGTATTCAGCTAAATCCGGCTTGACTGGATGTCGACCCCAATATAGTTGGGAAAAGGCTAGGCAGATGACAATAGTCATTAGTACAAAGGCTGTTTATTTCCAAAGAAATTTCTTCCAGCAGACTTGCGAAAGGATAGCTCAAAAGAAATGTAGACTTAGTTTTAGTGTGTAGGAAGCAACAAAAAAAACTGTGGGCAATGTTAATCAAACATATCAAATAAAACATGATAAATATTAAAAAATAAATCTAAATATCTTTAATTATAAATCTGCAAAAAACAAGAAACATATATACATTTTTACAACGACTCTAATACATCCTTTGTCGCCATTTGAAAACTAACATTGTTTCAAAATACAATAAGAATGATTTCAACAACGAGAAACGAAATGATATCAAACATATTTGAGACCTGGACGACCCAGCGAGCTGTCTGATTGGCCTACTGACCTATCCCGTACCAGCCCTGATAAAATATATCTCCCTTACAAAAACAGTGCTAACAATACTCAATCACAAATAAATTTAGACCTGAATGTCTAGGCATAAAGATCTGCATTCAATTACATAATCAAAATGTTATACAATTATAAATTAGAATAACAATAAAAAAGACGTGAATGCAAGTGCGTTGCCATTTCAAAAATAATTCATCGCGTCTCTGAATCCAGGTCAGGTTAACGCCACGAAGTTGCCCGCCCAGCCGCAGCCGCCCTGCGCAGCGCATCCTACTGAAGTGAGCCACAGTGCGCGCGCCGCCCATCCTCACAACCGCCCAAGTCTTCACCTGCCATCAAAACCTTTGCATCTTTAAAAAAATAATAATTAAAAAATAACAATCAAGGCGTGTTCTGTGTTCGAAAATTAAAATTCGAATTCATAAATCAAATATGGCGCTCATTCAGTGTGTGTTGCGTTCTGATGCGGACGTGTGCTAGGAACAATATGTTACGCTCAGTGAACGGGACCTAGGTTGTACTGCGATTGTGGTGTGTGTAATATAAGTGTTGTATTGTGTGTGGCTATCATTGGGAGCTGAGCAGCTGTAAACTGAGAACCCTGTGAGTATCCTTACTTTCTCACTATTGATCCTTGTACTCTAATTTTTTGTGCGAACAAAACATCTTGAATGACGACGTTGAAGCCTTTTTGAAGGGTTCAACAACGTAGTTTTTGTACCAAAATTTTACCTCTTAATTCCGTCCGTCTTTAAGCAATTTTACTGACAAAACAATACCATTTTTAATGTACATTCAATCAGCATAAAGCTACCATTTTCATTAATTTCATTAATTTGTAGCCACATCACTTACCTACAGTTACTTTTCATAATTAAAACCGAGTACTTGACATAACATTTATTGATAACAATGACATCATATGTACTGTTAGTTGTAACATATACATATGTGTATAAAATTGATTTATATGAGTGGAGGAATAAATTATATCACTTTTAAATTATAGTGGCGAAAGTATTAGAGCGTGTATGTATATTACTTCTTTTTTTTAATTGTTATAAACTAGTGCTTGACTGCGATCCGACCTGATGGTAATGGTTCTTCTTACGACTGAACGGATTTGGATGAAATTTGGCTCACTGGTAGACCATGACCTGAATTAGCTCTTAGGTTTCTGGGAGTATGTACTCTTGGGGCAATTTCCTGTCTTTTAGTCGAGTCGGGCGAAGCCGTTGACAAAAGCTAGTGTAGATCAGATACCTAATAATTACACAAGGCTTTTTTTATATTATTCCCGGATTAAAAAACAGGAATAAAATTAAATATTATAAATACTATCTTACAAACTAAACAAAATACTCTTTATCACAATAATCTGACTGTAATTATATTTTTGCGTACATATTCTCACAAACGAACGTGTTACCCCGGTTAATGGGTTGTGGAGGTCTGGTAGGCAGTCGCTCCTCGTAAAACACTGTTATTCAGCTAAATCCGGCTTGACTGGAAGCCGACCCTAATATAGTTGGGAAAAGGCTAGGCAGATGATGATATTCTCACAAACGAACCTCTAGAGAAGATTGACCACAATTCGAAGACAGTACATAGTAGGTATATATTTAGATGTATTTGATGGTTAGGGAAGTATTATTGTATTAGGTTATTGTAGATCTTTGACAGTCGTTACGGATAGTCAGAAGCCAGTAAATCTGACACCAGTCTTGCCATGAAGTACCGTGTTACCCCAGTTAATGGGTTGTGGAAGTTTGGTAGGCAGCCGCTCCTCGTAAAATACTGATATTCAGCTAAATCCGGCTTGATTGGAAGCCGACCCCAATATAGTTGGGAAAAAGCTAGGTAGATGATGATGATGATGATAGATAGGCAAGTATTACTGCTAAATGTATCGATAACTTGCCTTGGCTAGGTTTTTTTGATAAGTAATTTTACAACTCAATAATCGTAATCTTTTATAATTATTTTTTCTCTTTGTAATATTAGTTTGGAAAATTAGTGGCATTTACTTTAAAAAATTCTCTCCTTGAGAGGAGGCCTGATTCCCAAAATTTGCTAATGCTAATTTTAAAAAATTGAACAAGAAATATGAAAACACTAAACTAATTACTAATTACGGCGTCAAAAAATTCTTCCTCATCGCTGAAGTTAATTGAAGACCTTAATTTTTCACGCAATTTTTGTAAGCTCCGATCTAACAGTAACGACCATGGTAATCACCATCTCCCTGCCCTTTTATATCACTCCTCACACAAGCCATCCATCTTTCCTGTGGCCTTCCATCCCTCCTTAGGTATACACAATAAGTCTTTTAGTAACATGCGTTTCATCTCTCCTCTTCACACAGCACAAGACAAACAATTCCGTTTCAACTTTTCCGTCACTGGCGCCACTTTCAACCTTCCTTTAATATACTCATTTCTCACTTAATTCATTCTCGTTACTCGACATATCCTACATTTTTATCTCTATGCTATATTTTATATATTTTCATGTCATGCTGTATATTTTTTAGCGTTCCGTAGCCAAATGGCAAAAACGGAACCCTTATAGTTTCGCCATGTCTGTCCGTTCGTCCTCGCTTAATCTTTGCGACCGTTAGCACTAGAAAGCTGAAATTTGGATCCAATATGTAAATCAAGCACGCCGACAAAGTAGTAAAATAAAAATTAGAAAAAAATGTTTTATTAGGGTAGCCCCCCTACATGTAAAGTGGAAAGTGATTTTTTTTTCAATTTCAACCCTAACGTGTGATAGGTATTTAAAAATGAATTATTGATATTATCAAAAAATGATTGTAGTAAGCAATCATTTTTTGATAATGTGTGTGTGTCCCCCTCTAGCTTTTGAACCATAAGTTGAAAAAATCTGGAAAGTAGAGCTTTATACAGACTTTCTAGGAAAATTGTTTTGAACTTGATGGGACGAACAGTTTTTGAAAAGTGGGGACACTTATTGTGACGGACGGGAAACTACGGAACCCTACACTGAGCGTGGCCCGACACGCTCTTGGCCGGTTTTTAGGAACCTTATTTCTAATGTGCATGTGTTTAAAGTAATTTATTTTCTCATAAACGAGACTATAGTCACTAATGTGAGAAACATGGTACAAACAGTGCTTATTATCAGTACTTTCGTGGTTCTTTAATGCATTGTTTTTTGTACAAGTAGGTATTATTTATTTTACTAGCGTATTAAACTAGGTTGGTCTGTGGATGGGTGACCATCTTAACATAACGAGTTTCCTCCGTGCCTCGGAAAGCACGTTAAGCCGCAGGTCCCGGCTGTCATTTGTAGATCTTTGGCAGTCGTTACGGATAGTCAGAAGCCAGTAAATCTGACTCCAGTCTTGCCATGAAGTACCGTGTTACCCCAGTTAATGGGTTGTGGAGGTCTGGTAGGCAGCTGCTCCTCGTAAAATACTGGTATTCAGCTAAATCCGGCTTGACTGGAAGCCGACCCCATTATAGTTGGGAAAAGGCTAGGCAGATGATGATGATTAAAGTACTACGATATGATGTATCACAGAGTAAGTAATTCTAGGAATGAAAATCCCTTTGAAGTTATACAGGGTGATTGGAAGATCGATGCAAAGTTTTAAAGCGAAAATAGTACAGACCATTTAGAACCATTTAAGCCATGATTATGTTCGGCGAAGTTTTATCAAATTTTTAAAAACTACTTTTAAGTTATTTTTCAAATTTTCCCAAAATTTTAAGTAAACTGCTTATATTTAGCCAAATTAAATGAAAAATGAGTTTATTTTTATTTTATTTTATTACAGTAATGTGTAAGCAACCCAGCAAATTATGTTTTAGATTTTGCTGATATTGACTTTTTTTTACATACTTTTAAAGTTCAGAAGAAATTATTATTTTTTACCAATACGATATAAAAACCTAAAACATACTTTCTGACATGCAGAATGATTCATACAAAAGCAGTCATCATCATCATTTCATCCGAAAGATGTCCACTGTTAAACGTAACCCCCCAAGTGTCGTCACAACGAACAAACGCAATGGATCATAAAATATGTATTCATCCGCATTGTAATAACATTTGTCAATTAGTAGAGACAGAAGAGGCATTATAAAATCTATTTTTATACGCAAGAATAATCCTAACTAATATTATAATGAGTTCACTCATTATAAAAAAAAAACAAATGCTTTCTTCTAGCGCCATCTAGACCTCTGAAGGCCATTTTTAAAAGATCACAACGGCTGTCATAATTGTGATGATTTTCATGACAAAACTCACATTGTGATGACCATTTTCATAGCCAGGACACTCTCTTAGCACGTCTATATTTAGCCACAATGACTACATCATTCCTGCAAGAGCTTCAGGCGCCAAACCTAGCCATACTCCACAATCACACGCGCTTGATAACCAAAACACGGTTATTAGTCCCGTGTTTACATTCCTGAACAAATGAAGATGAAAACAAAAGATTTTCGGGATGTTTGCTGCTTGAACGTAAATAGAGAATTATGTCTTAACCGAAGCTGAACATTGGAGCTAGGTTTTGAGGCAGATTTCTTTGGAATTTTCTAAATCCATTACGTCCTAATTCTTTGCTTCCTGGTAGCTGCGACCTACGGGTCATTAAGTCAAGAGCAAATAGGTTACTTCTACGCAACCATGCTCCATCGTCGTCCACATCATCGCTTACCATCAGGTGAGGTTGTGTTCAAACACGAGACTATTAATAATAAATTAACCTATCACATACCCACAAAACGAGACACAATAGTAAAACAATAACAGCGCGGTCTCATAGGACCGGTCGGGGATTCATGGATCCATATAACAACACCATAACGCTGCAATGGATAAAGGGACACAGTGGCTCACTGGGCAATGACGCGGCTGATGAACTGGCGAGACGGGGATCTGGAGCGGTAGTCTTCGGGCCCGAACCTATCGTGCCGATCCCCTTTGGTCAGCTGCGTGGTTGGCTAAGGGAGCACACTAACACACAGACGGGAAGGTGGTGGTCCCTGGCACCAGGCTGCAGGCAGGCCAAAGAGGCCATGCCACTCGTGGACAAAGCCCTATCCAGTAGCCTTCTGCGACTGGATAGAGGCAGCCTGCGTCTGGTGGCAGGGACTATCACCGGACACTGCTCACTGAACAAACACTTTTTCACACTGGGTATCACGGACAGTCCTCTGTGTAGAGGATGTATGAAGGCAGAGGAGACTGTCGCGCATGTACTCCTGGAGTGCACAGCCGTCAGCAAAATGAGAACCCAAATCCTGGGAACACCGAAGACAATAACAGATACCCTGAGCAAACCCAAGAAACTAGCTTATTTTTGGAATGAGGTGGGCTGGCTGGAGTAAAGGCCGAATGGCCCACGCACAATGGTCCAACGGGACTAAGTGCGGAAACCACATACAAAGATAAGATAAGATAAGATGTCGTGCTTTCCTACTACTTCGATAAAGAAGATTACGTTAATATTAGATACTGTCCGCCAAAATTTAAATTAAATACATATACCACAACAATACAATTCGATTAACTGTCTCATTTTTCAAAACTACCTTCAAAAACGGTCTAATTCATGTTAATTTTTTTATGAAAACAATTATACGAACCCAATCGCTAGCAAAGTGCTTGTTTAACATATTTTACTTATCAATTCATCATAATATAGGTATTGTAATAAATATTGAAGCTTTTTGTCAAACCAATTGACAACCCCATAATATATCATGTTCTGACAATGACTGTCCATTCTAGGTTGTCTTGAAGAGATCGCGGATTGCGATAAGACCGCCCATTCTATGTGTTTGAGATATAAGTTTTTCTTTCTTATGTTTCTAGTTGTATGATAAAGTTTAAATAAATAATTCAGAGCTATCAAACGTATCATGAACCTGTAATGAAGTCTCTCTTCTCTTATTATTTATTTATTTAAACTTTATGTACAATGGTGGTACATAGGCGGACTCTCGTCCTCTCTCTCGTTCTCTTCTTCTTGGTCGTTACACTCTTCCCAGAATGGTTGAGGTTGTCAAAAGGGAAGCTCTAAGGAAGCTGTGAGGGTACACAGCAAGACTTTTTTTTTTTTTATTGTATAAGCTAGTGCTTGACTGCGATCCCACCTGATGGTAAGCAGTGATGCAATCTTAGATGGTGAGGCGCACTAGTTTATTAAGAGCCTATTCACTCTAACCTTGAAGACACCCAAATTATAATTGGACGGGAAGACCGCAGCAGGCAAACTATTCCAGTCCTTCGATGTACGCGGTATAAACGACGAAGCGAAGCGCTTAGTCCGGACCGTAGAGGTTTCAACAACAAAAGGATGGACATTCGCCGTACGACGGTTTGTCCGATGGAAAAAACGGGATGGCGGAATCAATTCGTGTAATTCCTGCGCACACTCTCCGAAATGCATCCTGTAGAATACCGAAAGGCTGGCTACCCTACGCCTGCTACGCTACTTACGCTACTTTCCGCCACTTTTGCCCGCTGATCCGCACGCACTCGTTTTATGGGACACCAAAAGCCGCTGCGATCTGGTCTGTCCATAGCAATGGTTATTTGCAACGCGGCCTTGTGCCGTCAATCTTGATTTGTATAACAAGGCGTTCGATGCAGTCACTTCCACTTTAGTGAAGTCACCTTGCCTTTGTTCAACTATATTAGGGTTCATTTCTTGCCTTACTATGTAGTTGCGGTTCAGTACCAGTATTTTATAAAGAGCTACTGCGAATAGTTGTTCCGGGTTTGGATGTCTGGTGTATGAGAACACAGCCGCGATGCAGGAATAATTCCTAATAAATCGAGAAACTATAGTTTTTAAAATATTGTTTAGAACTTAGCGATAAAACGAAACCGCTCAAAAAACTATGAATGACAGTCAGACTGACAGCTTAACATGCTATCTGAGGCACGATATCGAACCGATAGCACTCCGTCAATCAATCCGGCTCGAAGGACCAAAGTGAAGGCGATGTGATCTAATCCCACTTTATGTTTTGCTGAATAAAACTCGACAGTTGCTTGACTATGGAAATTATTCTATTGTATGTGGAAAATGAATGCACCAAGTTTACTATCCAATGGTTCCCCAAAGTCGCCAGCAAATTGGTGACATTGAATCGAACAATGCACCGCAACAACATTCTTAAAACCCAACACAATAGACAGATAGATAGAAGACTATTTAACTGTTTGTCATAACAAATGTAGTGGGTAGCTAGTGGCTAATAGCGCTAAGGCAAAAAAAAACCGGGGTCCCTTATAACTTCTACTCAGAGAGGAGTAGGTAATCGGAAGTATCAGATCTTTAGCTGAGTCTTCTTCTTCCTGCCCTTATCCCATATTATTTGGGGTCGGCGCAACATGTTTTTTTCTTCCATTCTGTCCTATCACCCGTCATGCTATCATCAACTCCCTTTTCTTTCATATCATTCCTCACACAATTCATCCATCTTTTTTTTGGTCTCCCTCTTCCTCTCCATCCGTCCACACGTAAATAGTAGTCATTCTAATTGACATGATTCAAGTAGTACAATCTATTTTATTTAGATTTCGAAGATGGTCATGATTTCACTAGTTCAATTACAAGTTTGCTAATCAAGTTTCGAAGGCGGTAGTTTGGGGGAGTTATAGTAATTTCGTCACAGTTTGGCACGCCATACAATGCACTGGTGAATGAAAATGTAATAAAAATGTGACGAGTTTACAACAACCCGTTTGGGGGCCCCAGGGCACTGGGGTAGAGCCCAGCCCTTCGGTAGCTACGCTAGTGAACAACTAACAATATACTATCCTCATTCCTTACCATATCCTCACTTTATTGTCGTCGGCAGGAAGATCACGTCCGCAGCAGAGACATGCTCAGCGCCTTATTGCGTTGCACTCGACATCTAGAAACCATTTAAAACGTCTTATTACCATACTTCAAAGTCAAAGTCATTACGAGGATCCTTTCCGATCCGTCGAGAACCCATCCCGACTCGTCTTTCGTCAACGTCAGCATGGATTAAAAGCTTATTGTTTCATTCAATGCAATGTTTGACATACTCGTAGAGACAGACAATGCGAAATAGATACTAACTGAATGCTCCGTGTTTTTTTTAAGTCTGAAAAGTTTTAGTAGGTAATAATTTTCGTCTTTAAGAATTCCGATTCAATGTTTCTATAACTATATTTTCTTTGCCTTCTTTTTAATAATTTTGTACATTATGAAGGGCTCACGCAAAATAGCAGATTTTCAGAGACGGATTAGTATTACACTTTAAGTTTTAATTTCGATAGAAACCAAAACAATAGGTAAAAACACTGATAAATATAGTATCAGTGTTCTAGAAAAAAATAAAATATAAAGATTTTTACACATTATAAAACAAATTCACCGCGTCAATTTGTTTGTTCGCGCGAAACTCAAAAAAACTGAATGGATTTTCATCCAGTTTTCACCAGCAGAGGAAGGTTTATGTGTATATTAAAGGCATTTTATAGTAAAAAGAAGTCGAGCACTTTTACGATTTCTATCAGCCATGCGAAGTTGGGGCGGGTCGTTTTTAGAAAGTTTTCACATTATCCGATCCGATATCGGTGTCGGACGCACCCTATCCAATATCGGGGTAAGTAAAATGTATGAAATATATACCTGTCTTGCATATTGTCCGGCCCGATATCGGATATCGGAGCACGGCATTTCATACATTTTACTTACCCCGATATCGGATCGGCGTCCGACACCGATATCGGATCGGATAATGTGAAAACGCTCTTATTGTTACCTATACCGTTTCAAGGCCTCAAAAACTGTTTTTGAACAATCCCTTTGCCCTAGCGCCCCTTGCACAATCTAGTCGCTTATTTTTCCTTTATCCCCATAGCTCGGCCTCATCAACCGCCTCAATGCAAACGATAACAGGCAGCCATTGTGTTTCAACGCGAATCAATCAGGCTGGGTCCAGGCGACAATGGGGAGGTTTCTATGGAGGGATTACCTCATTCCTGCAAGTGCTGTGAGAGGAAACTGGAGTTACTCAATTTGATTTTACTTGGAACAATTTGCCTGCTGCGGTTTTCCCGTCCGATTATAATTTAGGTGTCTTCGAGGCTAGATTGAATAGGTCGGTAAACTAGTAGGTACGCTTTACTATCAACGGTTGCATCACTGTTTACCATCAGGTGGGATTGCAGTCAAGCACTAGTTTATATTTTTTTTTATATATATCAACAGCAGCTTCGTTAGTAGGAAATTACCTTAAGAGAACATACTCACTATTTAAAAAGTATCCTTTGTGCAATTCCAGAATATGGTCTGCCCGTGTGCTAAATTCCGTCCAAATCCGTTCAGTCATTTAAACGTGAAGGAGTAACAGATACACATACTCGTATAGGTATAATATGGGATACAAGTTTATTTGATTGTGTCATTACTAAACTGCATATTTACTATCATAATGATTTTTTCCAAATGAAAGTTAGAGATATTGATTTACGAAAAAATATAGATAAAAAGGACTATTTTTTTTAAGTCCCTATGGAAAATGTATTTATTGTGTACCAATAAAAAGTAGGTATATCTATATTAACCTGTATCTTTCTATTAAAAAGCGAAAGATAAAAATATAAAAGACTTTGAGTCTGTAAAAGATCTTTCTTTTCTGCCATCCCACCGAAGCCTTCCATCCCACATAGGTTCATACAATCTTTCACCTTTCTAATTAGTGTCTTCAGAAAAAAATAAGCACATAATTAAAAATTCAATTGAATACCTTCATTTTTAGATACTTACAGAATTTCTTTCAAAGCGTCTTGTTGTCAATAAAGATGTCTACAGACAAGTAGCAATTGATTTAGCAGCGTGGGTAGCTAGAGTATTGAGGAGCTCGTGGCTAGATAATAACAGCCACACAGGTCGATCTTCAAGGTTAAGCAACGCTTGGCTAGGTTGGTCTGTGGATGGGTGACCATCTTAACATAACGAGTTTCCTCCGTGCCTCGGAAAGCACGTTAAGCCGTTGGTCCCGGCTGTCATTTGGAGATCTTTGGCAGTCGTTACGGATAGTCATCATCATCATCATCATCTCAGCCGAAAGACGTCCACTGCTGGACATAGGCCTCCCCCAAGCGTCGCCACAGCGACCGGTCCTGCGCGTCTCGCATCCATCGGATTCCCGCGACCCTCGCCAGGTCGTCGGTCCACCTTGTGGGAGGCCTTCCGACGCTGCGTCTTCCGGTACGTGGCCGCCACTCTAGAACCTTCCGTCCCCATCGACCATCTGTTCTACGAGCAATGTGCCCTGCCCACTGCCACTTAAGTTTAGCGATTCTTCGGGCTATGTCGGTAACCTTAGTTCTCTTGCGGATCTCTTCATTCCTGATGTGATCGCGCAAGGAAACTCCGAGCATAGCCCTTTCCATTGCTCTTTGGGTGACTTTAAGCCTTCTGATGAGGCCCATTGTGAGCGACCACGTTTCCGAGCCATATGTCATCACTGGCAACACACACTGGTCATAGACTTTTGTCTTGAGACACTGCGGTAGGTTGGACGAGAAGATACCGTGCAGCTTCCTGAACGCTGCCCAGCCGAGTCGGATTCGACGATTGATCTCTTTCTCGAAGTTAGATCTACCCAACTGGACCGTCTGTCCCAGGTAGACGTAGTCGTCCACAACTTCGAGTGTAGAGTCTCCGATCTTGATAGGAGTGGGAGCTACATGGATGTTTACCATGACTTTGGTTTTGTCCATGTTCATTTTGAGTCCCACTCTTTCGGAAGCCCTACTGAGATCACCGAGCATTGTACTGAGCTCCTCCGTAGTCTCAGCCATGACTACTATGTCGTCGGCAAACCGAAGGTGAGTGATGTACTCGCCGTTGATATTGATGCCTCGCCCTCTCCATTCCAGAACCTTGAAGACATCCTCCAATGCGGCCGTGAACAGTTTCGGAGAGATAACGTCTCCCTGCCTCACACCCCGCTGTAAGAGGATAGGTTTCGAGGTCTGATCCTGGAGTCGGACTGACATGGTGGCGTTTTTGTACAAACATTTCAGCACTTCGATGTACCGATAGTCAATCTGGCACCGTTGGAGAGACTGCAGTACAGCCCAAGTCTCGATCGAATCAAAGGCTTTCTCGTAATCCACAAACGCTAAGCAGAGAGGCAGGTTATACTCCTCAGTCTTCTGTATAACCTGCCGTAGCGTATGTATGTGGTCTACGGTGCTAAAGCCTTTTCGGAATCCGGCTTGTTCAGGAGGCTGGAAGTCGTCGAACCTGCGTGCGAGACGATTCGTGATGACTCTGGAAAACAACTTGTAGACATGGCTCAGAAGTGAGATGGGCCTGTAGTTCTTAAGGAGGGCATTGTCGCCCTTCTTAAAGAAAAGTACCACCACACCTCTGCCCCATGCCTGTGGCGTTTTGCCCTCGAGTATGACGGAATTAAATAGCTTCTGAAGGGCCTTAAGGACCGGTTTTCCACCCGCCTTCAGAAGTTCGGCCGTAATTCCGTCCTCACCCGGCGCCTTATTGTGTTTAAGTTGTTTCAGAGCCATCCTAATCTCGTACAGGCTGACGTCCGGGATATCTTCGGTATAGTGTCGGGTCAATCTAGCTCTTGGATCGTTCGCTAGATTTGCCGTGGATTTAGAGATAGACGTGTATAACTGTCCATAGAATGCCTCGATCTCTCCCAGGAGCTCCGATTTAGCGGATATGACTCTGCCATCATCGGTCTTCAGTTTCGTGAGTTGGCTCGTTACGGATAGTCAGAAGCCAGTAAATCTGACTCCAGTCTTGCCATGAAGTACCGTGTTGCCCCAGTTAATGGGTTGTGGAGATCTGGTAGGCAGCCGCTCTTCGTAAAATACTGGTATTCGGCTAAATCCGGCTTGGCTGGAAGCCGACCCCAATATAGTTGGGAAAAGGCTAGGCAGATGAGTGCGTCTAATGAAAGCGCGACCTGGAGCTTTTTTTTTTATTTAATTGGCAACATTATTCAACCGCAATTGTAGGAAATAAAAAAAATGTGAAGTGTCAAGACATGATTCTCCTACTAGTTACTAATACCACATACATTTTTTTTGTATTTAACCTCTTTTTCTCAGGTCGCGCTTTCATTAGACGGACTATATGTCTGGTTCTTGGTTTATGACATTACACTGGAGGTGTACTAATCTGATTGGTTACTACCTGGAATAGTAGGAAAATAACTAATTAATATATTACTAGGAGCCGGTATAGTCTTTGTACTTTGCATGAAATATTAATAAACTGGTGTCTAGGTATCACTCACTCTTTCCTGTTGTTGGTGTCTTGGAAGAAATTTGTTTTCAAGCTAGCTGTCTCCCCGTGGTATTCACCTCGTTTTTGGTTACTCCTCCGTTCCCGTGGGTCATATCGTGATGTTATGTAGCCTATTGCCTTCCTTAATAAAAGGGTTATTGAACATTAAAATAAATTTTCGATTCACACGGGTATTTCTTGAGATTAAAGCGTCCAAACAAAAAAAAAACTCTTTAGTGTTATAATCCTTACTCATAAAATAGAGTTTTTTACCTCGTTGGTCTGCCTGAATGAACGTGTAAAACTCAAACCTACTGAACAGATTTTCATGCAGTTTTCACCAGTCGATCGGGGATCAAGGGACTGGAACAATGAAAACTGCCTGCTGCGGTTTTCCCGTTCGATTATAATTTAGGTGTCTTCAAGGCTAGAGTGGATAGGCTCTTAATAAACTAGTGCGCCTCACCATCAACGATTGCATCACTGCTTACCATCAGGTGGGATCGCAGTCAAGCACTGGTTTAAGTGATATAAAAAAAAACATTTTTAAAAAACATAGGTACCTTATTTCTTCATTGTGTGTGTCTATGTGCTAAATAAATTTATTTTCTATCTTTCTTTCTTTTTTAACAAAACCCAAAAGCACCAACAAAATCCCAAGATTAGACACCAAATAAAACTAAGTAACCTCCCAAAAATTGCTAACAAGTAACCAATAATGCATGAGGACGAGAAAGGAGCTCGCGAAATACTACCCTTGTTGAAAATAGGGCACCGTACGTCTCGGCGGACTATTCCCCTTTCGACACCAAAATTTTTGGCACCAAAATTTTCGGCGCTCAAGATATTCCTGAATCGGCACCTATAGGCTTGAGAATGGAGACTGGCTTGGGTGCCGTAAATTTTGGTGCCGAAAATCTGGGTGCCGAAACGGGAATTCTCCGTCTCAGCACTCTCCCTGCAAACATTGATCTAATATGAATGGACGCACAGACAACATTTACGTAAGTTTGCTTAACTTTTGCTACGTGTATCAACGGCGATTCAGGACTGAGGATGTTGAGTGGAGATTCAGGTTTTGAGACGGATAAAGTAGTTTTAAGGTTATTAGAGGTCGTGGAAAAGTTAAGCTAGCACGTTAAGCCGTAGGTCCCGGCTGTCATTTGTATATCTTTGGCAGTCGTTACGGATAGTCAGAAGCCAGTAAATCTGGCTCCATTCCTGCCATGAAGTACTGTGTCACCCCAGTTGATGGGTTGTGGAGGTCTGGTAGCCGCTCCTCGTAAAATACTGGTATTCAGCTAAATCCGGCATGACTGGAAGCCTACCCCAATATAGTTGGGAAAAGGCTAGATAGACCTCCACAACCCACTAACTGGGGTAACACGGTTTTTCATGGTAAAACTGGAGTCAAATTTTACTGGCATCTGACCATCCGTAACGACTGCCAAAGATCTAGAAATGAGAGCCGGGACCTACGGCTTAGCGTGTTTTGCGAGGCACAGAGGAAACTTGGTATGTTAAGATGGTCACTCATCCACAGACCAACCTTGGCAAGCGTTGCTTAACCTTGAAGATTGATCTGTGCGGCTGTTTATCTACCCACGAGCTTCTCATATAATTTGACACACAACCATAATATAAACTAACTTTCCTGTTATAAGAACCACGGAAACAGGAAAGTCAATTACTTATATTATTCAGCTCATTTTTTTCTATTATTCTATTCTATTTAACTATTCAAATTATTCGTAGAAAATAAATTGAAACAAGGTTCATTGGCTCCGGTGTTTAGGGAATACTAATTCATAATTCACTCGTGAGTTATGAATCGCCTACATTTTCTTAATTAACTTCGAACTGTTAAGTTAGTGGGCGAATTGACTGCGGAAATGTAGGAGTGTAGCTGTAGGTACCTACTGTTTGATCGTGGTTGAGTCGGACTAGCAGTCTTGGCTGATCCAGCCCGTTTAGCGGGCCCTTATTTTCATTATTACAATCATTTTCATTAGTAACTACTAAAACAGGATACAAATAACTTACTATTTGACCTGCTTATTTTTGCCCACTCTAGGGTGGAGCACAGTCTGTCAGACTTTTCCACAACCCCACCACTCCTAAGTTCTAAAACCTAATCGTGTTTTTTCAATGTCTTGCGTTTCAGGACCCCAGTTTTCCCCAGTCGGCTTCGGCTCGGGCCTACGGCTTTGCTGACAATTGAAAAAAAATTGACATTGCGGCCCAGACAGACTATGTTATAGAGCCAAGTTTTACAGGGACAAATTTCCACCTGTATCAAACGAAGTTTTTCAACATGTTTACAGAAATAATTAAACGGGGAACCACCGGCGACTCGTGGGGTCTGCTTTGCAATAAATTGTGGCCAGGACGTCGCGAGCTTTTCCACGCTAGTGCGAAAGTCACGAAAGTCAGTCATTTGCTTTTTTTAATGTTTATAAGCTAGTGCTTGACTGCGATCAAACCTGACGGTAAGCAGTGAGAGGCGCACTAGTTTATTAAGAGTCTATTCACTCTAGCCTTGAAGACACCTAAATTATAATCGGACGGAAAAATCGCAACAGCTTGCTTAAAACGTTGCGTTAAGTAGCTTGCCTTAAACTAGTAGCGGATAAGAACAAGTTTTCGAGTATTATATATCTTTCCGTTTCTAAGTAGCATGCCTGTGTCCTCGTTTCAAATATACTATTGGAGCTTTTTCCTTCGTAATTTAGGTCAGCTTCGTATCAAGACTCCCTTGGGGTTTACCGTACATAGTGTTACATGCATTGGCGCAGTTAATTCCTTTCCGTGAGGTGACCTGTGTGCCACCGAATTTACGAGTATATTCCGTAATTTGTATAACGGTCGAATACGGTTTTTTATTATTATTGTTGTTGATAGGCTCGCGTTTGATCACTATCTCACATGTTGGTAATAATGATGACAGTGAGGTCGACACTTGTCTATGAGTAACTTACTCTTAACTTACGCCCGTTTTCAATAACCTACCGCAGTTCATAGATAGATAGCTATCCCTGATAAACAGTAAGATTCTATCTATCAATCCACAACTTTTGGTTAGAAATGTTATCTTTCAGTAGGTTATAGGAAAGCAAGTAAGGGCAAAAGGATAGATTTGTTTATCTTTAGTAGCTGCAACTTTAGATGGCTTATTGAAAACGGGCGTTAAAGACCTCTAGATTGTAGCTATCAGGAAACAAAGACTCAGTCAGGGAATTCCACTCCTTAGCTGTACACACAATCCATGGGTTATGTGTAAGTATACCCCGGAGCCCTGGAACGAAGACAAAGAAGGAACAGGAGTGGGTTTTACAGGTGGGGTTAGTAAAAGTCTGACACAGAAGTGATTTCCGACTTCCGGTGATGCGAGAAAGTTGTTCGATTTTATGGTCCTGATCCATTGATCTCTTTTGAAGTACCTAATTATTGTGTTAGGGTACGATAGGACTGACATTCGCTGTGCGTTATAAAAGTCCCTAATTTTTTTTAAGAAATAAAAAAAAAGTGATTTCCCACTTAAAAAGACAAGACTGAGGCAGGAAATTCTACTCCTTAGCTGTACAAGTGTACACACAGCAAATGTGTTCATGAAACGTACCGAATTTTCAGTTTTAGGAACAATACCGGTTTCCTCACTATGTTTTCCTTCAGAAAAGGGATTTTTTAGAGCACTGGTGACAAAATAAATGCACTTAATGGCTGGGTTTGAATTGAACCCGCAGCCTAAGACTCGTAAACCGACAACGTAATAATGATGCAGCGTTATTTAAAAACGTCAACAAAAAAACAGAAAAAAAATACGAAAAAAAAATCCATGAAAGCAAAAATGTTTTAAGTACATCTGAACAAGGCTACTCCATGGTTCCGTAGGCACTCGTCCGTCATTAGGAGGTACTTGTGCAAATGCAAGCAATGACGTCATCAGCCTACCCCCACTTGTTTGCATAAAAAGTGCAATATAGCAGCCCATTCACTACGGACGGTGTAACCGGGTCATGCGAAAACATACGGGGGACGAGAATGTGCGTGCACGCTGTTTTAGGATTAACAAATTAAAAATCGAATATTAATAAATACACATGATAAACTTTGGTCTGGTAGCCTGCCGTTTCTCGTAAAATACTGGTAATCAACTAAATCCGGCTTGACTGGAAGTCGACCCCAACATAGTTGGGAAAAAGCTAGGCAGATGATGATGATGACACAAGATAAACTTTACATGTGTTTTTATACTGTATACGAGTATATGTATAATAACAGCCGCATTCGAATACAAGTTCACCGTCCGGTTGTCCGGTAATCGACAGCACCGAGCCCAAGTCGTCGACAGCGCGTATTAATCTACGCGCGTCTCAAAGAGATGTCAGCAAACTGAAAGCCAAAGAAGCCTACTGAGACCCTGGGTCGAACAAAAGAAAACTCCTGGATTTTAGAACGAATGCAAAGAAGGAACAGGAGTGTGTTTTTAGTCCGCAGAAGTCTGACAAGAAATCATATTGATGATTTCCAGCCTTAAAAAAGGCCCTGATTCTCATCAGTGGAATCATGATTATTCATAAGCTTACATAAAACTTAGTTAGTTAGTTAGTTAGTTAGCCTGTTGTGTCCCACTGCTGGGCGAAGGCCTCCCTTTCCCTTTTCCACACACGCCTATCTTTAGCCATAAAACATAAAACTTACCTCAAATTATTTACGGAACCTCAATACCTTGTTACAACTTTCAACTGTTATCGAAACTAATAAAAAATTTTTAATTGTAACGAATTAAATATTAACTTAACTATATACAAATACTAACAATTTAAATAAAAATGGTGTCAGTAAAACCGTTATTATAATGTTTCTATTTGATTGCAACCATCTGGAAGTGATCACGAAGTTATTAAAATAAACAGACAAGCGTGTTCTTTGTATTGATTGAAAATAAACCTCTGTTGCACGTTCATTACACTTTTATGTATGTTATTTTCAAAATATTTGTGTAATTATATCGTGGGCAGATCTTAGAATTGATGATTTCCTGATGTAAGCGTCCATTTCATGAAATATAACCGGCTAAAATTAGACAAATCGTTTAAACATATTCTATTAAGTATCTACTTGGGTTGGTATTTGCAACTCCACGACTAAAGCGCGTATTTGGCGTACCAATAGGTATCTAACGTTTGATATTTTAATTTTTCTATATTAAAACGGTAACTAGTATATTATGGACGTCGATCAGCTTTAAATATAAAGTCAATAAATATGTAGAATGTCAGAAAAGATTCTTATATAATGTCAAAAGGTATGTTCATCATCTGCCTAGCCTTTTCCCAACTATATTGGGGTCGGCTTCCAGGTATATTAAAGTCTTGTCAAAAGGTATATTAAATGTCGGAAATTAAATCTAAATAACATACCTAACGTCAGATTAAAAATTTAATTTCACGATAATTGACAGCTAAGAGGTATATAGGCACTTGTATTTGCAAAAAGCGAAAAGTTGATAGGGAATCGTTTGTCATGGTATGGTCAAGTGAAGAGCAGAATTAAACGCATGTAACTAATAGAGTTATAAGTTTACTTGTGGATGGATGGTTTGTGTGAGAAGTAATATGAAAGAAAAGAGAGTAAGTGATAGCATGACGGGTAATAGGACAGAATAGGAGAAAAGACGTGTTGCGCCGACCCCAAATAAAACGGGATAAGGGCAGTTAGATAAGAATAAGAGGTATAGTTACACTTCACCGTCGACATAAAGATAAAATTACATACCTACTACAAGAACACTTTTCATAAAGTTAGACCCGCGTACCCGCAGCACGGCTTCACAGCACCGGCGTCCCCGCTCAAGCCACCTCCCTGTGTGTTTCCATAATTGTTGCATCCTTTTTTTTAAGTTGGTTAACCTATCACATACCCACAAAACGAGACACAATAGCAAAACAATAACAGCGCGGTCTCATAGGACCGGTCGGGGATTCATGAATTAATCATCAATATGACTTCTCCTGTTGGGGCCGGAGCAAGAGGGCGTATCAGACGTCTACTGACTAAAACCCACTCCTGTTCCTTCTTTGCTTTAATTCCCGGGCCCGGGGTTCTCTTCGTTGAAGTCAAGGCAAAGCCTACTGAAGAGACTTCGACCTTGCTGGGTCCCTACAGATCGCTGACATCTCTTTGAGGCGCGCATTTGGGCGGTGTGTGGTACAGAGAGTAAAGTCCCACATACCTCCATTGAAAAGGGAGGATCCTTCGACCAGACGGGATCTTATGTCCTGTGGGCTACTGCCCGATATATGATTTCGGGCTGTTGTATCTATCGCGCGGAGAACTTTGCTTGCGCGATGCAGGATTCTGTGACGTCTTATGTAGTAGATGTCGGTACATGCATAGATAATCGCACTTCACCATCGATATGTATATATACAAGTTAGTAGTGTACTTAAAATACACTTTCCATAAAGTTACACGCGCGCCCCCGCTCCAAACACCTCCCCGTATGTTTTCACGATAGTTGCATCCGTGCTCAACGATGCGATCTTGAATACTGATAATCGAATCCACACATATACATACAACTATGTTTGTATGTCACTAACTTTGTGGAGACATCGATTTCTGATAGATAATGGTATTCAAAGGTAGCTTTGAACGGCTATGAAGGTTTGTTATTTATTTTGACGTCGTGTTTGGAGCAATATTTGATTTCTTGAGTAACAAAAATGCGTGTGATTCATTTTCTAGGTTTTTTAGTAATGTTTTTGGCTTGGATACCAAGTACCTAAAATAAAAATAAAAAATTAAAATAAATAAATTGTTTGCCATTAGGTTAGAGTGAATATGCTCTTAATAAACTAGTGCGCCTCACCATCGACGATTGCATCACTGCTTGGCAGCAAATATATCAAGTTAACTTTTTCGGCAAGCTTCACTGAAGTAGTCAACACTACTATCATCATTCATTCATCAAAGACGTCCACTTTTGGACATAGGCCTCCCCAAATGTAACCATAACGATCGGCGTCTCGCATCCATCAGATTTCTGCGACCCTCACCCGGTCATTGGCTTTCCAACGCTGCGTCTTCTGGTACGTAGTTGCCGTACCAGAACTTTTCGTCCCCATTTGTTCTGCGAGCAAAACAACACTACAATAATTGGGAAGAAACTATAGAATCTCGAAATACATAGATACAACCTATTAATACTGTAATAGCACAGACAAACAATGCAACAGATAATTTAACGTCTCCTTCGTCTACATCTTTTATCTTCCCATTAAACAAAAGACCCAACACTATCTTTTCCCAGCAATAATTCCCACCACAGCCGCGCCAGTAAATAACATTCATCAGTTTTCCTAATCGCTACGCTAAAGAACGCTGCAGCTGCGTACTCGATGGGAAAATTCCCATTCAGTACGACAAATGGCGTACTATTAATAAAAGACTTGACTTTTGTCTTGTTGGATTATCTCGAGGAGTTTTGGGCTCTGGAGGCTTTAAGCCTTGACTGGAGATTAAGGGTTTTGTGTCATGGTAATTGTGAGGGCGTGATTGTTTTAATTTAGGTAGATAGGTGTTGCTTTTTAAGAAGTATGGGGCCTGTTTTAATTTGGTTTTGATAGATGTACGTATTGTTTTTTAAGAGGTCACGGAAAATGGCTCCTGGTTTCCTGAAGGTGGTTTTAGTTGAGAAAAAATCCAACATATCTAGATCTTTTCACCAATAGTCCAAGTGCCATTGGAAGTTTTCATTCCTAGTTAATGTATAGATTGTGCGTTCATTTGGGTAAAATAAACTTATTTTCTTTCTTTCTTTCTTTTCTTTTCTTTCTTTCTGTGTAGGTATAGACTTTTTAAGAGACCTCTTCTTGGTAATCGCCGGCGTGGTTTTAGTTGAGGTAAAATCCCTCACTCCCAGAGATATTTCCCCAAAAGCCCAGGCGTGATGTGAAAGTTTCCCTCTGAAAACTAAATAAAAGGGATGGCAATAATACTTACATAGAATTGCGAAGACCTAGATAAGTTTTAGGATCCAGGCTCTCGGGAACAAGTACATTTTGTAACTAAAGCTAAAAGCACTCCTATTATATTTTCTACGCAAAAGAGCCGAAACGGCTAAATTATTTTTTTAAGAAATTTGGCACACGGTAGACACATGGTAGACCATGTCCTGAATTAGGACTTACAGTATTTTAATTCCGAGACTACCTATATTTCAATCAGAAAACACGCACGACGAAATCCCTAAAGTCTGTTTTTTAATCCCTGAGATTAAATTGACACAGGCAAATGTCAAACTTACAATAATAATGATGCCAGTTCTTTTGTGTTGTGACAAGTGTGACAACCCACGTAATGTCATTTTAGTCTCAGAAATTAAAAAACAGACTTTAGCAGAACCTATTTTCTGTAAAGAGCTTTAGACAAAAGCATTATATCGATATTTATCACCGTATACATTTTTGAAACATCCCTGTAAAAAATTAATACAGTAATTTAGATGCGAAAACAATGCTACCAGTCAAGCGTAAAGAAAAGAAAAGGAAATACAAAAACAGAGACACAAAATAAAATTATATGCAAATGTATTCTTTATACCCAAGTTTAGTGAAATCCGGTGCGATTTAGACGAATCCCCCAGATCTTGCCCAAGTCACGGCCGGATCGTTGGATTGAAAAAGATGGCGTGTTTTCTTCAATGCTCTTCTGTAATTAATGTGATACTTACTTAGGATTAAAACATGTTTTTAAGTCTTCAGATTTATACTTAAAACACATAAGAGTGTTCTCTACAATTTTGAAACAAGCTTAGGTTTAATATAAATACGTGCCACCATTTAGACTCAAGCTACAAGTGCGTAAGTGCAGACATTTTCTTTAAAAAAGCTTAAAGTATTTTTAGTTTTATTTATAGATTCATCGTCATCATTTTGACATCCACTGTTGGTCGTAGGCCTCCCCCAAGTGTCGCCTCAACGAACGGTTGTATCCAGAGGATTCCCGCGACACTCACCAGATCATCGGTCCACCTTGTGGGAGGCCTTCCCACGCTGTGTTTTCCGATACGCGGTCGCCACTCTACGAGTAGAACCATTCGGCCTCAACAACTATCCGTTCACCTCATGCCAACACCATCGTCTACCTAGCCTTTTCCCAACTTTATTGGGGTCGCCTTCCAGTCAAGCCGGATACCAGTATTTTACGAGTAGCGGCTGCCTCCCGGACCTTCACAACTCATTATAGGGGTTAACACGGTAATTCATGGCAAGACTGGAGCTAGATTTTACTGGCTTCTGACTTTAACCTCATGCCAACAGAGAGTTTAATTCATGAATCCCCGACCGGTCCTATGAGACCGCGGTGTTATTGTTTTACTATTGTGTCTCGTTTTGTGGGTATGTGATAGGAAAAAACAATAAACCTAATAAAACTACATAACAAGCGTTTAAAATACATGAAATTTTAACACACAATTATCGCCCAAACTCAGATTAACGAAACAGCGATTAAGTTCAAGTTAACACGTGGTTAATTTAGATTAGGGATTAAGTTATGTTACTTATTAACTTAATGACCTTCCTTATAGACCAGGGTCACGTAAAGACCGCCATTTTGTAGGTAACTTGTTGAACTTAACGTGGCTACCGACTATTTTAGGCAGAATTTACCAGCCTTTTTCCATCACCAAGAGCGGGAGAAATCATTTTAATGATTGACCCCACCTGAAAAAAAACCTCCTTTAGGTTGGTTTCCAGTGTAACGGTTGCCTATCAGACCAGTCTCCCGTCCTCAACCCAGTTACCGGACAACACATCTCTTCTTCTATCATAATATCATGAATTCTTCACGCGTTTTTGTGGATTGTAACATGATAATATATAAATAAATAATAGCCTACAGCTTTCCTCGATGCATGGGCTATTCAGCACAAAAAAAACTTCTGAGGTTAGCAAAGAAACAAACTGTTCAGTTTTATAGTTTAGTATAGATTTTATAGTTGTGTTGCCATAACACATGAAATAATTGAAATTGTAGCTTTAAAATCTCAATAAAAAGATACATCATTCTTCGTTTATGAGATATATGAAACCTTCAGTAGTCATCATCTGCCTAGCCTTTTTCCCAACTAAGTTGGGGTCGGCTTCCAGTCAAGCCGGATTTAGCTGAATACCAGTAATTTACGAGGAGCGGCTGCCTACCAGACCTCCACAACCCATTAACTGGGGTAACACGGTACTTCATGGCAAGACTGGAGTCAGATTTACTGGCTTCTGACTAACCGTAACGACCAAGTTACCGGGCAACACTTCTCTATGGATTCTTCACACATCTTTGTGGATTGTAGTAGGTATGCTGATAAATATAGCCTACAGTTTTCCTCGATGCATGGGCTATTCAGCACAAAAAATAACTTCCGAGGTTAGCAAAGAAACAAACTGTTCAGTTTTATAGTTTAGTGTAGATTTTATAGTTGTGTCGCCGTAACACATGAAATAATTGATATTGTAGCTTTAAAATATCAATAAAAAGATACATCATTCTTCGTTTAAGAGATGTATGAAACCTTCACTAGTGACCATTATCAAGTATTTACTTCGGAAGAGCTGTCCTGTCTGTAAATGAAATGAAATGATATAATTTATTTACTAGAAATGTAGGTACAAAAATATGCTCGAGGAGCTCGTGGCTAGATAATAACAGCCGCACGGGTCGATCTTTAAGGTTAAGCAACGCTTGCCAAGGTTGGTCTGAGGATGGGTGACCATCTTAACATAACGAGTTTCCTCCATGCCTCGGAAAGCACGTTAAGCCGTTGGTCCCGGCTGTCCTTTGTAGATCTTTGGCAGTTGTTACGGATAGTCAGAAGCCAGTAAATCTGACTCCAGTCTTGCCAAGAAGTACCGTTTTAACCCAGTTAATGGGTTGTGGAGATCTGGTAGGCAGCCGCTCCTCGTAAAATACTGGTATTCAGCTAAATCCGGCTTGACTGGAAGCCGACCCCAATATAGTTGGGAAAAGGCTAGGCAGATGATGATGATGATGAATGTACGTCGCATTATTGTAAAAGTTTGTATATATGTGCGTATATTTCTTACTTCTTCACGCTCGAACGACTGGACGGACGGGCCATTTCCTGATTTAAGAGTCCTTTTTTATCTTGAAATGATGGTACTTGTACGGGCTTGCTGTGCCTGACGGTGAGCTTTGGGTAGCTCACCGTCTGGTCGTTCGATAATCGTTCAGATCGAGCATAAGTTGACGACAGTGCGCGTGCGTAGTGTTGCACGCGCCTCAAGGAAATGTCAGCAATACCATAGAGGCCCATGAGGGCCAAAGCCTCTGGGCCAAGTGATTGCTTCTGGAACGAATGGCAAAGTAGGAACATAGCTGACACGTCCTCCAGTTCGGCCCTAGAGCGCGAGACATCATTAGATGATTTTCCAACTAAAAAAAAACCTATTACACGAGTCGTTTCCAATTTGCACAAAAGCAAAGACAGAAGCTAGTTAACGATTTATGTTTTACTAAGATCTCTCTCAAAACAACAACAAAATGAATATCAAAGACGCTTCTCCATGGAAACTTCCCATCATAAGTTATTCGTGAGTTGACGAGATGAACGTAAACTTTCGCGTAAACGTTAATTACAGCCATAACGTCAAGGTGACGGTAACGTAAAAACTTAATAAATCTTTACTATAGTAGTATCAGTTATAAAGTAGTCATTGTGACTTTGCGAAGGTCCAATGACCTTGAATGAGAATGAGTGAATGATGATTGTGTCGAAGGGATGAATTAGTATTTTTAGATTTTTTTGGGTTCCATACCTTCGGTTCCACCCTGCCGGCAAACGAAGGACACAGGTGTGATTTTAATTCATGAATCCCCGACCGGTCCTATGAGACCGCGCTGTTATTGTTTTACTATTGTGTCTCGTTTTGCGGGTATGTGATAGGTTAATAAGTAAAAGTCTGATACACCTTCTTGCTTCGCCCAGAGCGGGAGAAGTCATTGGATGATATGCTCCCTTGAAAAATTGGCAAAAACTAAAACCTTATAGGATCACTTTATTGTATTTTTTTTTACTATGTATAGACTCGCATTTGACCGCTATCTCAGCTGATGGTAAGCGATGACGTGGTCCACGTTGGAGCACGCTTGTCTAGAAGTAACCTATTCATTCATGACTTAAAGACCTTGAAGTTGTAGCTATCAGGAAACAGAGTCCGGCAGGGAAAACTACTCCGCACACACAGCTGTACGCACAACAATTCATACATGTTTCGATAAAAAACTCATTGTTGTCATCAAAATGTTTATCCACATAGATGTCAAAAGGAAAAGTGCCCAGAACGCTAGCAGCATTGCAACGTTCGATACCAATGTCCTAATAATACCATATAATACAAATTCAATGCCCTTAGAACAGCGAAACATGTATACAACAAAAAATTAAGCATATAAGATTAAACTTTTAGGTACCTATTTACCTACTAAAATTAAATGCAACATAATGATATATGTACAAAACATCAAACTCTGTCCGTCCACTAACGGACATACCCAAACAAACGTGACCCGCATTTCAAAATTGTTCAACCGAAAACTGAAACCGTCCAAGCTTTAGCACCAATGTTTTTAATTTGTCATAGCAAAAGTTTTTATGAAATATTTCATCATAAAAAAAAATACAAAACACAATGGAGAGTCAAGAGAGTTGATTGAACTAAAGAAGTTAGGAATGAACGATATTAAAACTTGTTCATTCTTTCTTTGAACGAATGTGTGAATGATATTGAGTGTTGTTCGAATGAGAGATGAATGGAGGATGGAACGTTTTGTGTTTTTGTTTAGATGGTATTCGATTAAGGAGATAAATGAGGAGATATTCTTTTGTGTAGGAGTTTATTGAAAGATTTGTTGTTATTTTTGCAGGCTTCTTTTTACAATCCTTTTTATTGATATTGTTCTTAAACTTAAAGCATTTATAAACTTAAAAAATGTGATAGGTTATTGATAGTTTATATCAACAGGCAAGTTTGAAAGCGTTTCCTATATGTGAGAAAATCTTGATGCTCCGTTAATTTGGCATCACACGCTTTTCATAGTTTTCTTTAATCGAATATTTTTAAGGATACAGAATAATAAATATTTTCGATTCTGTTCTGAGGTTCTATCACGAGCTCTTAGCGCGGTCTGTTTGACGACCTAAACTGAACTGTTAAAGATATGGAACTATATAGGTTACCGTACGCACGAAAGCTTCATCCCTCTTTCTCACTCACACGCTTCTCACTCACGCGCTCATTTTATCCTTAGTCTTAGGCCCCAGCAGTTCTATCTCTTAGATTTTTGGGTACAATAGGTGGCTACGTTTCGTCCACCAAAGTGCAGGTGTATGGCCACTTGGGGCTCTTCTATATGTGGCTCATATTCTGCACAGAAACGCCACATATACATCTTGTACCCAACGGGTCTACAATACCCCACGTACCCTATATGGGCACTGGGACGTGTAACTCACGTTTTGAACAGAAGCATCACACTAACATCTTCTACCCGAAGGGTCTATAATACCCCACATCCCCTATATGGGTACTTGGGACACTCCAGAGTGTAACTCACGTTCAGAACAGAAGCTCAACCCTTACATGTTTTACCTGACGGGTCTACAATACCCCACGTCTTCTGTATGCGCACTTGGGACATTCCAACGAGTGGCTCATGTTTTGAACAGAAACATCGCACTTACATCTTGTACCTGACGGTTCTTCAATACCCCACATCCCCTGTATGTTCACTTAAGACACTCCAACGTGTAACTCACGTTCAGAACAGAAGCATCACACTTACATCTTGTACCCTCCTGGTCTACAATACCCCACGTCCCTGTTAAGTTGCAATTAACATGCAAATCTTCATTATTTATTCGTATCACCGCGCTAACACAGTTAGGGGGTGGCATTACGTCATGGTCGTATTATGAAGGCTCGTTCACTTTCATTATATTTAAATGAGGAATTCTTTAATATATAAATAGGTTATGAAAATGGTTCTTGTGTTTACGGAGGAGCTTCTTGAAGCTTCCGGTTCAAGAATTCTGTTCTATTTGACGGATTAAGAATATGCATGTGGTTGTGCTGACGAATGAGATATTTAAAAAAAAACACCATCTAGTCCTAAACTAAACAGAACTTGAGCCATGAGTACTGGACAATCGATGAACACTTAAATACTCGTATTTTTAAAGGCATACATATTTAACAGATAAGTTACACCTAGTCACAAAACCACTGATCGAGCTCATCACACAAACATTTGTCCTGGATGGGAATCGAGGCCACTAACCACTGGACCAACGTGTCAGTATTATCTTTTTAGGCATAATAATGGTCCTACAATATATCTTATTAAACAAGATGTTGATTAGAACTACGTTCAATCTTCTTCTTCTTCTTAGTCAGTAGAGTGGTTGTGCTCATCGCCGACTGCGTTCGATACAACATCCAATATTGAAGGCAACATTTTTAAAATATGGTTGACTCCCTGAAAAATATAAAATTTCGGAACGAATGTGTTTCAAAAACCTCGCAGACTTTTGAAGTTTTATTTACGATTGCACCAAGCTGTTTGTCTGATTGTAAAGTAGATTGAGTTTTGACCTTACATATACAACCACTCGTACTGGAAAGTGTAGTGTAGTGTTTGCACACACGATAGCTAGGTACTTATGCGATTTGTTCGCAAGTCCGCGCGTGAGAAAAGGCCTCAAAAATATACAATGTGTATATGACAATACGACAATAAACGAAAACACTGGCAATACATTATCAAAATACCTTGAGGATTGAAATAAAAAATGAGGTATTCCAAGAAAACATTTGGATTATAAATCAATCATCAAATTATTTTTTTATTTATGACGAGCTAAACTGACAGACGTCGCTCTGTCAAAAAAGATTGACAGCTAACACAAATAAACAGCTTGGAACCGTTTGAACGTAGGTAATGAAGAAAAATCTGTTTATTCGGATTTCCGTGCTTACGGTTTCTCTATTTTTTTCAAATTATGTCTTCCTATAAATCTTCCTGAGACCTCCACAAAAACTTTGTTTTTTTTTAACGGTTTTCATAGGTACGGAACCCTCAGTGCGCGAGTCCGACTCGCACCTGCCCGGTTTTTTAGTATTTGTTGCTATAGCGGTAACAGAAATACATGATTTGTCAAAATTTCAATTGCCTAGTCATAACGGTTCATGTGATACATGCAGACAAGTAGTGGAAACACATAGACGAATAGTGGAATCTTATTAATAGAGTCCTGTTTTTATCCTTTGAATAATTAATAAAAGTATTGTTCTGGTTATCAAGCAGTAGAATTGTTGAAAAGGTTACTTTAAAAACCAGTTTATACTCAGAATCAGTTTTCATGGCAAACGATAGAAAATACACAATGCTCAATACTTTATTGCATTCCATAATGTTACAAAGGTGTTATAACTATATTAAAAGGTTCCATTCAATACTTCCATAATGATACCAGTTAACACATTTTTAACTTAGTTAAGCAACTTATGAGATGAGTTAAACAGTACCTACGCATTGACTTCGGTTACTCATTCAGTATTACTTTTTTAAGGAGTCGTACAATGAGAATACAGTTTTTCAGGATAATTATATATTTTTGTTTACTGAGACTTTGCACTTTAAATTAACCTTGTACACACAAATACACACGTATTCGTGTGTACAATCCTTTTACGAGGAAGTGAACGAACGAATGAACGATAGAGTGAACTACCAGTGACTGACAGTTTAGTCAATACACTATCTAAATTACGTGAACACAGACATTCAAAATCATAAATAAGTACATAAATAGAAGAATAAATCTTATTAAAAAACACAAGTTGTTGAAATACGCCAAAAATACTAATATAATTTTTAAAGTACTTAATTTTTTTTCTATATTATATATATCTTCTATACTAATATTATAAAGAGGTAAAATTTGTAAGTTTGTAGGTTTGTAAGTTTGTATGTAGGGGGTAATCTCTGGAACTACTGGTCCGATTTGAAAAATTATTTCGGTGTTAGATAGCCCATTTATCGAGAAATGCTATATACCATCACGCTACGACCCACGGGACCGGAGCAGTAACGAAAAATGCGGGTGAAACCGCAGGGGACAGCTAGTTATCTATAATTTTATTTAATCGATTTTATTTATCTTGCATCATTATCATATTGCCCGGTATCAGTCATAACAAAGCCAGACAGGCCGGAAATCGGATAGTTAACGGATATCCGTTTCCTATACTTATTACATTCAGTTTTAGGGCTCCGTACTCTGAAAGGAAAACATGGAGGAGCTCGTGGCTAGATAATAACAGCCGCACAGGTCGATCTTCAAGGTTAAGCAACGCTTGCCTAGGTTGGTCTGTGGATGGGTGACCATCTTAACATAACGAGTTTCCTCCGTGCCTCGGAAAGCACGTTAAGCCGTTGGTCCCGGCTGTCATTTGGAGATCTTTGGCAGTCGTTACGGATAGTCAGAAGCCAGTAAATCTGACTCCAGTCTTGCCATGAAGTACCGTGTTACCCCAGTTAATGGGTTGTGGAGGTCTGGTAGGCAGCCGCTCCTCGTAAAATACTGGTATTCAGCTAAATCCGGCTTGACTGGAAGCCGACCCCAATATAGTTGGGAAAAGGCTAGGCAGATGACTCTGAAAGGAAAACACGGAACCCTTATAGGATCGTTTTGCCTTTTGCCTTTCCCTTTATCTCGGGCACGCGAAGAGGTATCGAGTTGAAATTAAAACTATATACTCCGGTTTGATGTCCCTTGAAGCTGAGTAAAAATCAAATTTGCAAGTTAACGAAAAAAAAAAGATATTTGTATCGCAAAAAATGTTTATCTCGACACTCTCAAGTTTTCTCTGAAAAGGAAGTACTTCCTGTTAACCTAGAATCCTGAAATTTGTCAGAAAACAAGGTATCATGGTCCAAATATAGGAAAAAGTCTAAAAACTGAAACTGAAAATTTTTAGTAACGTCATAAGATATTTTTTTTGCTTTTCGGAAAAATCTTCAAGACTCGATTCGGAAATTGAACTGTTTTCACACGGAACCCTCAGTCCGCAAGTCCGATTCGCACTTGCCCGATTTTGTATTTTATAGAGATAGATAGATTACACATGCATTTATGATATCAATTCCTTTGATATGAAGCTTTCTTTACTATATGCAAGTAAGAGATATCAACAGTTTTACTTTCTTTTATTCGGTAAACAAGAGAAAGCCAACATAGTCATAAATATAGCTAATATTTACTCTGTTCCGCTTGTATTGTAATTACGGATCAGGCCCACAATTTCCCGCGGTTGTGTATGAAACAAATAAGGAAAAATACGAAGGAAATTGACTGCCATGATGACATGGGGAAAGGGTCAATGTTTGTCTTATGGTTTTAAGGTGAAGGGTACTTTTTTTGGGGATGGGAATTTATGAAATAACTTCTCCCGCAACTCAGATGTTGAGCGAGAGCGTGTGTTAGAGTTTTACTGACTAAAATCCAGTGTTCCTATCAATTCCGTAAGATAATAAGGGATGGCCAAGAAAGGGGGGAAGGAGCTCGTGGCTAGATAGCAACAGCCGCACGGGTC